>OY728150.1:2071696741-2072073527 GCA_963277665.1 Viscum album | reverse complement strand
ACATGATTCTTAAGAAACATAAGTAAATATTCAAGATTAATGCATCAACTATAACATTATAATTTACTAAAGTATATGAGATCTCTAAATCACAATCATATAAGAACTAAAACCATATCCACTAATTAATATTTATGTCATGTTAATAGAATACATAATGAAATCTATTACTATCAATTATTACACCATGACAGATCAACCTTGGGTTGCCAGCAATTTCCCAGATTTCTAGATATTGGTAAATATTCTAAATGAATAAATCATAATCATCAATGATTTAGATTATCTAAAAATAATATACTAAAATACATGAGATACAAGTGGAGGGTAACATTTTATATCCTAATGAAAATATAATAATACATACAAAGGGTATCATTCTTAGATACTTATATAGTGGAAAATGATTCAAATGTTGGATTAGTGTGCAATGAATCATATTAGAATGATACAATTAGAGTGGACCATGAGGTTTATATTTTAAGGATATTTTTTCTAAGAATATTGGGCTGTAATACATGTATAAGATAGGGGATGGTGTGTAGGGAGGGGGAGGGCTAGGTAGGGGGAGGGGGGAGGGGGAGGAGATGGGCAGGGGGGTGGGGCTGGGGGGAAGGGGGCTGGTGGGAGGGAAGGATGGGCATGGGGTAGGGGGAGGGGGAGGGGATGGGAAGGGGGAGGGGACTGGTGGGGTGGAGGGGGAGGGGTTGGGTAGAGGGAGGGGCTGGGCGGGGGGGAGGGGGAGGGGTTCCATCGCGAAAGAGGCAGGGAAAGGGGAAGGGGTTTGATCGTAATAGAGGTAGGTAAATGGGAAGGCGAAAGGGGTTTGATCGTGAGAGGCAGGGTTCGATCGCGAGAGAAGAGAAAAGCTGATTTGGAGTGTTTGGATACTAGTTGAGGTGAATTGAATAAGTTCTATGTTCTATTAAAGATATCTATAAATTATATTTGGAAGATAAAAGTTGGCTAAGTCCTGAAAATTTCAGGACTAATTATGGGAATATCATAAAACTTATAGAGTTTTTGTAAGTCTTGTTGTGATTTCATAAACTATGGTGGTAGATGTGTGGTAGTAGGAAAACTAGAGAAAAAACATTCTGATGTAGTCTATTCTTTCAAGAAATGCATGGACCTAGGGCAGACAGGTAGAAATTAACAAAATATTTACCCAAGAAATGCATGGAGCCATCGACCCCTACACACTACCCCCCACACCCCCCAACCCCCTTCACCCCCTTCCCCCCACACCCCCCACTTTCACCCCCATTGTCTTAACTTGAAATGGAAATGGCTGGGGAGAGGAAAGGGGTGAGTTGAGGGAGGGTACTACCGGGAACAGACCCAGTGGAGACGGGGCATGTAGCTCAGAGGATTAGAGCACGTGGCTACGAATCATGGTATCAGGGGTTCGAATCCCCACCCCCGCTCACAATCGGGGAAAATAATATTATCGGGTTGGGGGTAGGAAAATCATGATCAGGATAGCAGGCCCAAAAAAGCAGCTATGGGACATGGCTCTTTTGACCCGCCCCCGCCTGCACCCCCTCACCCCCACTACCCCACCTGCCCCCACCCCTGCCCCCACTGCCCCCACCTGCACCCCCACCTACACCCCTCACCTACAAACTTCCCCCCTCACACCCACTACCCCTCACCCCACTGATCCCCCACCCCAACTCCTTTGACCTCCCACTGCCCCCACCCTTCACCCCAACTCCCCACCACACTTTCACTACCACTCCCCCCCCACCACCCTTCACCCCAACTCCCTTGAACCACCCCCTATCACCCCCACTACCCCCCCCCCCACCCCCCACCCCCACTTCCCCCCACCTACGCACTTCCCCCCCACCCCCACTACCCCACCTGCACCCCCACCCTTCACCCCAACTCCTTTGACCCCCCCCCCCCCCCCCACTTTCACCCCCACTACCCCCACCCTTCTCAACCAAACTCCCTTGAACTCCCCCTTCAC
This sequence comes from Viscum album, assembly GCA_963277665.1. Classification (NCBI taxonomy): domain Eukaryota; kingdom Viridiplantae; phylum Streptophyta; class Magnoliopsida; order Santalales; family Viscaceae; genus Viscum; species Viscum album. Next base: position 2,072,071,552 of record OY728150.1, on the reverse strand, counting down.
CCTAATTCACACTGCCCCCCTTCCCTTCCACAACTAAGATTATTTCATTTGTGAATATTTATCTATAGTTTTAAATGCATTCAAAATATTAAGGAGAGAAAATAGGAAGAATTTGAAGATTAAAGAAGGAATAAGCCATGATTGTGTCACTGTATTATGCATGTATTCATCCATACATAATTATTTTAAGGCACACATCATGGATTGATAAAGGTTGAAGATTAAATTATTTATGAATATCCATATGATATTATTACATTCAATTATCATATGATTATGAAGATATAGAGTGGGAAATTCTAGATCCTATAATTCAGGGATATTTGAATCCAAAATATTTATGTGGTTTAGTGAATGCTGAAAAAGAATAAATTAGTGTTAATATATTTTGTATATATTCATGCAGTTTGAAATAGAGACATGTGAAAGTTTGAAACTATTATTCAAGATAGAATAATTTATATAAACTATGTAAAAGAGTGATAAGAACCAAAACAAATGGTTATAAAGATACGAAGTAGGAAATTCTAGATCCATTAATTCAGGGAGATTTGAATCCAAATTATTCATGTGGTTTAGTGAATGATAAAAAAGAAGAAACTGATACTACTATATTTGATATATATTCAAGAAATTCTAAATATAGACAAGTGGAATCTTAACACTGTTATTCAAGAGAAAAGAATTTCTATAGACTATTTAAAAGAGTGATAAGATTCAACATAGTTTCGATTCCAAATAACCACTATGTGTCAAAGTTAAAAAGAATAGAAAGATCTAGTTCTCTTTGTGTTGAAAAAAAGAAAAGAAAAAAGTTGGAAGAGGTAGAAGAAGAAGCAACCAAGTAGTTCATGAAGTTTATAATAAGAAGAGATATGTGCCCCTAGTTTACACATGAAAGAAGGTGATATATGAAGAGTTATGTGTATTTAAGTTTATACAGAAAGGAATATAAAGAATAAGTTATAGAATATTAGTTTGATACTATGAAGAAGAAGAGTTTTTATATAGTGATATGTATAAAAATAAAATAATTGACTTGATATTGTGCAATGGAAGAAGAATAAGAAAGTAATAATACATAAACAATAAGGAAGTATTTTAAATTGGTGTTACAATATATTGTTATTACCCTTATATTTATTGTAAAGGTATGAGATGTACCTGATTGTGGGAAACAAAAAATAAGTGGGTATTATATACACTTTATACTATCAGGATACTATAGTTTAAATCTCAAAGGGATTTACTAATGGGTTTTGTGACCTCAGGTGTTACCAGATTACACTAAGGATTTGAATTATCATACTGAGAGGTGAACCTTATAAATTAATATGACACTTGTGTGTGTATTTTTGATTATGATATAATAAATAATGAAGGAGGAAAGATATAATAAAATAACCACTCACCTAATAGTGATAGAGGTAAAAAGAAAAGGGATAAAAATTTAAAAGTACAAAAAAGTAATTAAAAGTCACCAACATTAATTCAAACCCCACTCAATGTGGTTCATATCCCAACCAGTCCCCTTTAGTTGGTATTAGAGATAAATTCACCTCTGATTGGATTCTCTAGATTTGAAGTTGTTCTATTTTAAATATTGGAAGGTTTTATTCCTAATCTACAATGAATTTCAATTTTAGTAATGATTTATCTATCTTAGATTCAAATTTTATTTCTACCAAGACTAAGATAAACGGGAGAAAATAATAGAAAAAAAGGATGAAGAAGTTATCCCTCTTGAAAAAATAATATTAAAGACCAATTTCTATATTATAGGATAATAAAGAAGTTATACCTATCTTATAAGATGAAGAAAGAGTGGTTGAGATAACTACCAAGGTGTTGGACAGTCCTACAACCTCTATTGATTCAAGGGATCTATGTGAAAATGAGGTAAGTGAAGATTATTGCTTGAACTATCCTAAAGAAGATCCAAGAATAATTGGGAGTGATTATACATTTTATTATTTACAAGATATATCTTTTGTAACATTAAAAGATATGCTGTATTGTTTTCTCAAAGAAATTATTGCTTTTATTTGTGATTTTTTTTGAAATTTAATAGGAAGAGATCACTCAGTTTGAAGGTGAGAAAAATAATTTAGAGAAAGATTTAAGAGAAAGAGCTTTAACTTTCATAAATATCTCTAACAAAGTTAATTTCAAATAATATATAAATTATGATCTTAAAGAAAGATACTCCAAATTTGAAGAATAGTTGCTCAAAACCATCCATGAAAAAGATGATCTCACTGAATAATTTGACAATAAATTCGATGAATTTGAAGAAGATATTTCCACCAAGAATGCTCAAATTGATGTCAAGGCCAAAAAAATCAAGGATTATGACACTTTATTAAATTAGAATATAAAAAACTGATGATGAAGAAATTAGAAGAATGAGAAAATACTATGAAAATAAAGTGTAATTAATTAAAGACCTGAACAATTCTCTCAATATGAAGTGTCTATAATTTAAAAAAACCGGCCAATCTAGAAATCACACATATTGAGATTTCAAAGTTTAAAATGAAAGAATCTACTACCAATTTTTTTTTCTAATTATGAAATTGGTGTTTAAAGGCTTCCATTATATTGAAATAAGATCATTGTGTCATCTAATAGTAATTCTCAAGCAGACCTAAATAAAAATATGTCATCCATACCTTAATGTAATGATTTTTATAAATATTTTTTCATAGAAAGTGAAGGTTTTAAAATAAAATCTATAAAAGTATGGGTGAATCAAAATAAAGATAATATTTACACCATGTCTTTAGTGGATAGATGAATGAGTGTGGAAGCTTGTTCTGTAAGAAGAGACCAACTAGTGAAAAAAGAATCCCAAAAACAACATGCTCTAAAATCTAGAAATTCTAAACCGCATGTTATAAAGAATAAAAGATTTAGGTTTATTATAAAATGATGGTAGTGTAAAAGGTTTAGGAATTTTTCATTGGATTGTCAGTACAATCCATCAATACTTGAAGCACAAAGGAAGAAAATTTCAAGGTGGGCCAGGCTAGAGAAAATGAAACATCCATAATTTGAAAAGAATCTATTTACATCAAACCAATTTGGAAAGATTGAAGAAATATATGATGTTTTCAATGGTTGTGGTCACATAAGTGATGCATGTTCATATCAAACTTCTAAATTCTGTAAATTTATGAAATAAAAAGTCTATTATACAAAACACTTAGATTCAGATTAATAATTCTAGAATAGTAAATAGAAACATAATAATTCCAAAATAGTAAATAGATAATAGAATAGTAAACAGATTAAACCATGAATATCAAAATACCAGATTAATTATGAGAATGATAATAAAATATAAACCATGAAATTCCAGTGAATAATAGTTGATAGGATACTAGTCAAAAAACACGAGCCTCAAAACAGTTGATAATATACACAAAATCCTCCGGTGAACTCCTCCTGAAATTGAAAACTCCAAAATTAGAATGAATACTGCAAACAATATTCAAAGAAGCCACAAAACATGATACAAAAAATATAAATGCATCGAAACACAAAAAAAATGAATACTTCAAACTAGGATCCATAAAATAAAAACTCCTCTCGAAAATGAAAACAAAATAAATACTGAAAAATCCTCTTGCAAATAGAAGGGACCCAAGAAATAGGTTAACAATACTGATAATAAAAGGAATAATGAAAAAAAATTCCATAAAACAGAATGAAGTAAAATGGTTTGGCCAATGCACCAAATGTAGGAGTAACGCCTGAAGAAGGGTATGGAGGAGGGGAGGAACGCTTAGGCCGATGCACCGAATGGAGGAGGAATGCCCGAAGAAGGGTATGGAAGAAGGGAGTAATGCGATAGGTATGGATGATCCCTGAATGGAGACACTGGTGAGGGAAGGAGGAACCATGAATGGAGAGGCCAAAAAATGGAGAAGCTGCGCTACGAATGAAGGAACCACGATGAGGGATGGAGGAACCTAAGCCAGCGAGGATGAACGAGAGAGAAGTTGTCAGTAGGGTGATGATCGAACGAAATCCGTGAGGAAGAGGATAAGGGTTTTGAGAGCGAGTGGGCAAGTGAGAGAGGAAATATATGAGGGAGTATGAATTTTTGTGGGTATATCTCATCTAAATCCACTATTTTTTAATAACTATGGGGGTATCATAGGTTGTAGCCACAAATTTTTATAAACTGTGGATATATAATCATGGCTATATCCTTAATTTGTAGTAGTGTCATAAAGAAAATACCCTTGAGTATTTTTATGAAATGAAAAAAAGTTTTTAACAAGTTTCATCTGAATTATACAAAAATACATGCATGCCCCAATGATTGTATGCTTTATCGAGGAGAGAATTCAAGCAAAAAAGATTGCAAAAAATGTTTTTCTTCTAGATGGCATCCAATGGGTGATGTTGGAAGTCTAAATAAATATACTACTATGAAGAAGAATAAAAGTAACACACCTAAAAATGTTTTGCGTTACTTTCCTTTAAAGTATCGATTGCAAATATTATTCATTTCATTAAAAACTACCGAACACATGAAGTGGAATTCTATAGATAATAACAATGATGGGTTAATGAGACATCCAAGATATTCACAATCATGGAATACATTTGATAAATTACATCTATATTTATCATCTAATCTTAGTAATGTTTGATTGGGATTGGTTGCTAATGGATTCAACCCATTTGGGACTTTGAGCACCAGTTATAACATTTGGTCGGTTGTTTTGATCCCTTACAATTAGCCTTTGTGGATGTGTATGCAACATACATATTTTATCATTTCAATGATTATTACTAGAAAAAAATGTCTGGAAATGATATTGATGTATACTTGCAACCTCTAAATGAAGAATTGAAGGAGTTATAGAGCAACAGAGTTGATATGTATGATGCGTCTTCTAGAACAATGTTCAAAAATGCAAGCTGCTCTAATATGGACCATTAGTGACTTCCCTGGACTTGGGAATTTAGCTAGTTATAACACTTATACAGGTTTAGATTGTCTTGTTTGCAATATTGATTTTGAGACCAAATGACTACCTCATAGTAAAAAATGGTGCTTCTTGTGTCATCGAATATTTCTCAATGCATCTCATAGATTTCGGTTGAAAAAGTAAAAATCCAATGGTTCTATTGATCGTAGACCACCTCCAAAGTTGTTAATCGATTCTAAAATATTGATACAACTTGGAAATGTTGAAACATAATTTGGTAAGGTGCATAATTTGAATGATAGTGGGAAATAAGTTTGAAGTGCATCGTCAAGTGAAATCAAAATTCAATAATGGAAGAAAAAAAGCACATTCTTCAAACTTCCATATTAGGAATTTAATTTGTTGTAGCATAACCTTGGTGTTGTACATATTGATAAGAATGTTTGTGAAAATTTTATCTTAACATTTCTTAATGATCATGAAAAATCTAAGGACCATCTCAATGCTTTGAAAGACTTACAAACAATGAACATAAAACATGATCTTTGGCCATATGAGAATGTAAAGTATGCTCTGACAATTTCTGTAATGAAAAATAGTGATAAAGATACATTCCTTTGAATTTTAAAACATTTGAAGGTATTTGATGGGTATTAAAGTAACATCTCAATGTGTGTTGACTTAAATAATCATATTTTACATGGATTGAAAAGGCACAATTCACATATTTTGTTATAACAATTGATACCATTAGCTTTGCATACAATTTTACCTGAAAAGATCACTATTGATGTACTCTAATTTTTCAAATTCTTTAGAAAAATATGTGAGAAAAATCTAAAACCATTTGAGCTTGAAAACCTTCAGGAGAGATTTTTATTGACACTTTGTGCAATGTATATGATATTTCCTCTTTTGTTTTTTACTGTCATGATGAATTTAACTGTGAATTTGATTGAGGAAGATAGATTATAAGGCCTTGTACATTATCAATGGATGTATCCAATTGAGAGGTACTTTATTTATATGTTTTTAATTTAAGTAAAAAATTCTTGAAACTTCATTAAATACACAATTATGTTTTATTTTATTTTATTTCACATATATCTTGGGCATTTGAAATCATACGTGAAAAGTAAAGCTCAACCTAAAGGCTTTATTTCTTAAGGTTATTGAGTAGAGGAGTGTCTTAACATTTGTTCTAGATACTTAGATGATATCAAGAAAATATTCAATTGAGTTGGACATGTTGAAAACACATCGACTCAATCTCAACTACATGGGAAATAACATTTTTTTCATGTTATTGGATGATCAGTTGGGTGGAGATCAAATGTTACACTGAAAAAATGATATTATTATAGGCACATAGATATGTGTTGTTGAATAATGAAATTAAAAATCCATTTACTCAATATTTGAGGATACAAACAAAGAGGAAAATGAGAGGTCAAACACAAAATGAGAAAGATATAACCAAATCTGTTAATAAATATATTGTAGAATGGTTTACACGATGTGTAAGTTCATAAATATTACAATAAATATGAATATTAGGTTGACACATATATTTTGTAAATATAATAATGTATACTTATTTTTGTAGATCACAAATACTGATACTAGAGCTGAGTTTTCAGAAGATTTGAAGTTTCTTGTTCTAGGTCCTCTAAAACCAACTAGTTTTTTCGACGCTTACAATGTGAATTGATTTAAAATTCGTACAGTAGATTGAGAATAGGGTTTGAAAACATAGAATAGTGGTATATTTATGTTTTCTAAAGTGGGATATTATAAAAAGTTGACTGATATTATCAAATTAAACTACCATGGGAATTTTTAGTTGTTTTATTCAAATATAATTTGGTCGATATTATGAGGGGTGTTAAAAGAGATTACTTTCAATTTATTTTTGTGAAATTCTATTACTTGATGGATGTTGGTGACTGTGAATTACATGATCTGTATATCTTATCATCATAAGTAAAAATAGTATATTATGTGGAAGATGTCATGGATTAAGGGTGGAGTGTAGTTTCTAACATAAAAAAAGAGACTTATATGACATGGGTGATGAAGTGGAAGACTTGAATTCTGAAATTAAATCCAATCAACAAAAATAAGCAAACTTATTTATCCATCATGATATTGAAAATATTAGTCTTTTAAGGGTGGATGAAGTGTATGAAGTAATGATGGAGTATGATAATGACATTATTGAAGGATAAAATGATTGCATGTGCAATCATCCATTGATTTATCAACCACTTATATCATTTGTGCAGTCAATCATTATCATAGTTATGTATATTTTGTTTTTTAGTACTGTTCATATGTTATCATTTATATTTTTTTTCTGCATGATTTTTTTGAAATATATGTTCTGGAGTTAATTTTATTTGATTAAATTATAGGAATTCCAAGGAGGAAGCATTATACTGATGTCAGTATACTCTCAGTCAATGTTCCCTCAACCATACTGATAGATTATGATCCATCTGTCTCTATCCCTACAACATTTGAGACACCATCCACTTCCCCCCTCCACTGTCTCTCACACCCTTCATCAGCGTCCCATCTGTAGCTCAGCCTACACATCCCCATTCAGTAGCCTCACCATCAAGGGAGTAGGCCGCTACTTCTAGTTATTCATAGGGATATTGGAGGGTGACTGTTATAGGTACAAATTTTAATATGAATAAAGTTATTGCACTTTTTTATACTACTAACTATTTTTTCATAAAAGATGGAAACAATGCTACTATTGAGAAAAATATAAAAAGTTCATATGTCTAGAATCTAAATGGAATAATGATAGTTGTCCCATTTTACTGTTATGGGGTCCCTACAGATGACACTGTGAGATTATTTTTCCAGATTCTTGGCCAGCTGGTGGTGGATCTGGTTACCCTTCCAATTACGTATGATGATTGGAGGCATATGAATTCATCTTGGAAAAATGAAGCTTTTGATTCATAGATAAAGGTAATTTTAATAAATTATAGTGTAACTGAATGTAATTATGTTATTAAATTCTAATATTTTCAAAATGAATCTCTTTGTATGGATGTTTTTCCACTTTCCCATTGCTGATATGATATCACAAAAGTGGACATTGAAAAATCTGGGTAAGAAATGGAAATATTTTAAATGGATATTATGGAATGAATTCAATGATACTTCATTGATCATCCAACAACTGTATGATAAGGTACCCAATGGGGTACCTAGAGAGAAATGCAAAGTTTTTATTGATAGCAATCATGATGAGAAGCACATGGTATTTAAATATATATTATTATATTAATCTCATTTTACATTTATACATGCGTATGAAAAGGAGATGGCATTTCATAAATTAATATTAAATTACATTTTATTTATTTTAGGATGTTTTAAGGAAGAATTCATTGAGTCAGGATAAGCAAATCATCCCTCATACTGCGGGGTAAAAGAGTTTTTCTAGAATCTGATCGACTCTGGTAATATTTTCATTAGTTTAAATATTTATAAGACAATATTATATATTCAACATATTAAATTGTTGATTTATATTTGTTTAATGCAGTCATATAATTTAGGACACTAAGCACCCTGAATAGAAGTTTGGTTGGATGTTCATAAAAAATCTGATGGGAGTTTTGTTAATGAGTCTACCATAGAAGTTAGGGTATGAATTCATTTTTTATTATAATAACTTATTATTAGTTGTCACTATGTTAATATATATTGCTTATAATATGAATAATATTTGATTTGTAGGTAAAAATTAAATAACTATGGGATGCCAATCCAATGCAGTCCTACTTAGTCTCCCAAGATGACCCAGTTGATAAAGTTCTTGGGAATGAGTATCCTAGTCGAGTGCGAGGGATGGGTTTGGGACCATTACCATCTGAGGTCTTTGGCAGGCCATCGGGGATTGCAACTGCATCTACTTCTATTTTTAGTCACTCCCTACCCTGAGATACTCATAGAGGGTTTGTTTCTATGCAAAGCACAATTCTGGAATAGGTGGATCAGATATTCACTTTGCAGAAAGCATTGGTTGATTTATATCAGAAGATAAACGGATCTATCCCTGGGGATATTGCATCGATGACTGGTGGTGAGAAGGTAAATCACATAACTTCAAAATCATTTAGTTCATAAACTTTTATTGATTTTAGGTTTAAATTTAAATATAAAACATTGATTAATTTTCAATATAACTGTCTTATAGGTTCTGGTAGCAGGAAGTATAGATGAATATGAAGAGGGTAATGGGTAGAGTTCATCATTGAGTAATGATTAGTGGAGAGGGTTTTTTCATGTATCATTTGTTTCATAGAGTATTCACATGAAATTTTAGATGGTATCGGGACAACATGTGACCTATGTATGTTTTGTATAACCATGTGTCTATATGCTGTGTTTTATTTGTTATGGAATTATTTTATTGATTTATGTGTACTCTAATTATAAGATATGTAATTTTTTTATAACTGTATTGTGAAATGATCTGGTCTATGCATTTTTTGTTTTTTTTCTATGGTTGTTCTAGCTACATATTCTGCAGTTATTTTTTTTTGCAATTCATCATTTAGCAGTGGTTTGAACCGCTACTAAACATAGTGTTTTTTTTCATGGTGGTTTAAACCGCCACTATATTATGGTATTTTTTTTGGAGGCGGTTAAAACCACTGCTAAATATGAAAAAATTTATTTAGTGGTGGTTTTTTTGGTAAAAAAACTTTAGAATTTAGTAGCAGTTAAAACCACCAAAAAATTATCTTCTTTTTTTTGACCAGAAAACCTCCACTAAAATATAGAAAACCACCATTAAATTCACATTCTATGATGATTTCAAAAAATAACCACTAAATAGAATAAACCACCGAATTTTTTATGTTGACACTAATTTTAGCGTCATTTTTTTTGAAACCATCATAGAACCATGTGGTAGTGGTTTAAACCACCGCTATATAAAAAAACTATCACTACATGGAAATTTCTTACAGTGAAAGATTTAGGGATAATAATAAACATAAGAAGAAATCCCTAAATTTTGGTAAAGTATAGAGTATGTAGTTTCTAAGAAAATACATACTTATCTAGATACTATAAGTAGATGTGGATCTTATAGAGATATACCTAGGGGTAACAACACTGAAAACACCGTATTGGGCTAGACTTGATCGAGAACTGGTGCATGAAAATGGGCCTTACTACACACCTAGTTTTACACTCCTGGGGGATATGGTCTGGTTATCATAATTTTTTTATGAACCAATAAGAAAGGATGTATAAAAAGTGTAACATTTTCTATTAAAAGAAATAAAATATTAAAGTGTATGATCCTAGATGCTGAATGTTAGAAAAACCATAGGATTAAAATATCCTTTAGAATTTCATGTTTGAAATTATGTATTTCTCAATATATAACCCTATAAAGGGGTTATGAGATTTTTAAAGAAGGGTAAACTGAGCTTAAGGTATATTGGACCATTTGAAGTTGGATAAAAAATTAGAATATGGAATTTCTTCAAGGGGGGAAGAATGTAATGCCCTGAAAATTCCATTATGTTATTAATAAAAATATTATTTTATAATTATTTTTTATTATAATCCCATATAAATAATTTCAATTTCCATAGTAACTTTGAACATCATGTGTTGATATGAATCAGTACAACTAGGAATAGTAAAAAACACATACTAGAAACCATCAATACTTTATTTCATTATTTAAGAATGTTACATTTAGTCTATAAAAATTCCTAAAATGATACCTAATATTATAATGGGGAAATAAAAAAAGGATAAATAAAGTAAAATATAAAAATTTGGGTTGCCTCGATCCCCTAAAATCACCCCACCCATGAATAATGCTATATCAAAGAAATAAAGAGTTAGTAATACAATATTCATTTTGGAAATGATATTGAACCTTGATTCGAATTAAAGTAAATAATGAAGAGTAATAATGATGGTGTACTTATAGGGGAATAAGATCATCAAAATTTATATTTTTAAACTAATACAGTTGATTTACATTATGACCATTAGTCAATAAAACATTTGGTTATTATTGGTGTTGGTTACATCGACACATTTAAATGATTTTCAAGATTATTTAATAAGAAAAATTGTATTATTTTTAGAGACTAAAAATATATTATATTAAAATACGATTTATGTGGAATTTTTAAATAAAAATTTAATTCATGAAATAATCTTATAAAATGATAATATATTTTAATGAAGCCTAAAGAAATTTTTATAATGGTCAGAATCTTGATTTTTCTATTAAAATGTTAATTTTCATTAAAATAATGATTTAGTTAAAAGTTAAAATTATCATAAATAGAGGTTTATTTTTATGAAATAAATTTAATTTTTGGAATAATCATGTCAAAATTATATTAGGGTTCTTTTTTGGGAATTTTCTGACAAAGTTGATTTTTTGGAGAAAAAGTGAAAATTGTCACTTTACGAGCATTGTGATTTTATGACATCGTTATTATATCATCATGATTAAAATTTTTATAAAACATTTTTATAAAAAAATTGAATTTAATATGTATAAAAATTAATTTATAAATATCAATGTTAATTTAAAAATTTATACTTTTTTTAAAACAAAAAAATGGATTTTTGAAATAAAATTCATTTGTTGCATTCTATGCATTTATTAGGTTGTATATAAGGTATGGTTTGGTTTTTTAAGGAATTTAACATACAAACAAACTATCCCACTCTTAATTAGTCCAAAAAAGTGTTTGGAATTGATTTATCTCACAAGTGGTTGGCTTATATAGTAAAATAACCAATATTTAATCCTTTAAAACCAACCCATCCTCATGTATAAATACCATACATTGTCCATTACTCTCCACTTAAAAATTAAAATACATTAATTTATGCCACTTCCCCCTATCTAAAGATCATACAAGGTGTTCCCAAGGTGTATCCAATGTTCTAAGGTGTAATGTTCTGGCCCAACTGACCACTAAGACGACAACCAGATCAGTGGGTCATATGGCCTCAAGTGTGTCTCCCATTATGCTAGAGGCTGCCAAATAGCAGCAAGGGTCTCAGGAGGTGATAGTGGTGAGACTATATAATCATATTAGAGTTGCACATCGGTATAAAATTAAATATTTAAATAATAGATAACAACAGAAGCAGTATAAAGAAATGACAAAGAAATATAAGAAAAATATTATTATAACTCAATTAAAGTGGCCAATACCAGTTTATTCAAATCATGCATGCATTCCATAGTGATGATACATAACTGAAATAAATTTAAATACATCAGGCAACAACACATTACTATACATGAGATAATAAAATAACTAAAATCCTCGAAAGGAAATCCCCACAAGCATCTTGATCTCCAGCTTAGTCCTTTGCTCATAACTTCTAGGTACAAGCACACAACAACAAGCAAGGTCCAAGGTACTGCAAATAGAAGGTCTACTCGGGTACACTAGTGTAATGGCATCCTAAGTAGGGTGTGAGATATAAATCTTAGTACGCCAACACCTATGGTTTATAGCCCAATCCAGATAGTGTAATATGAATTAAATGGTTTGAAGGTATAGAGAAATAATTAACATAATTGAATAAATAAACAACAACCCATCTGGGTTCCTAAGGGACACCTGATGACTATACCTGCTTCAGCTCATAGATTATATAATAGTATGATCATGTCACTATATATATATATTAGTATATATATAGTATAATTATACATATATATATTGTTGGTATGGACCAGGATGTAACTCACAAACATCCAATACCAAGGGAAGCTCTCATGCTCTAACCCCTGCCCCAGCTCTAAGAGCTCTCACGGTCTCTTGGTATACTCATGATGGATGGACTAGGACATAACTCATAGACATACATCATTAGGGGAAGCTCTCATGGTCTACTCCATATCATAGCTCCAAGATCTCTCACGGTCTCTTGGAAATCCACAAGGAAGCTCACATAGTCTTCCTCCTCAAGGGATCTCATGGTCCCTTGGATCCACATGGAAGCTCACATAGTCTTCCTCCCCAAGTTCTATCATGGTCCCTTGGCTCCACAAACTATATAAGGATTAAATGTTTATAATATATAAGGCACGAGTCATAAAACTCTCATTCTCTTATTATCCATTTCATTTATATCATAAGTCATAAGGCATAAACCTCTCATGATCTTATTAATCCATTTCATTTATATCATAAGGAATAAGGCATAAAACTATCATTATCTTATTAATCCATTTCATTTATATCAATAAAAATAAGGGATATAATTTATAAACCAATACATAAGACATAAACTCTCATGAATTTAAATTTAATCTTATCAAAGGATTGTCACATATTTAGTTCAATTCATGAGGAAAATATCTCTCATGAATGCCATTATCCATTTCATATAATTCAATATATTTGATCAAACAAACAAGGAAATTTATTTATCAAGGTTCAAGAGACACTTAAAAGGTTCCATTTAAGAATGGGCATTTACCAACATGGGTAATCCCATTTATCAAACAAGTTATTCCATTAATAAAATGGTCCATGTAGTTAGAAGGTTCCATGGTTCATTAAACATATACCATATGGGGGGAAACCCCCTATTTAATAAAAACTGAAAGTAAAAGTCCTAAACATACCATTTAACTAACCAAGGAAAAATCAAATAGAGAACCATCCAAATCATTAATCCAAAGAATGATTTAAATATACTAATAACTAATTTAAACAACGCACCTCCATTGGAGAGGTTTTGATTATAAAAATGTGACATTGTTCCTTAAACAATCCATGAAGCACAATTTAAACATCTATTATATAAATCAAGATGCATTAATTAAATGAAAATAAAATGAATAAAGTATTCAATAAATGTATTCTTTAATTTAAAGGGCAAGGAAAGGGATCCTACCTCAAAAGTAGACCAAGACAAACACTTAACACTTGATGAGTTTAATGATGGAAACTAAAATATTATCCTTACACTTACACACACATGCATATATATATATATATATATATATATATATATATATATAATACCCCTAGATACATTAAACATATTCCCATATCCATGAGGAAATATGTACAAAGAGGGTATATATATATATATATATTACCCCTGCACATGCGTGTAAGTTCTACTTGTGAACGGAAGATCAAAACACACTAAATAAAAATTATCAGAACCTTATAAACTATGAAAAATCCAAATAAAAATTGAGCAATGATGAAGAATAGAGGAAAAAATTACCCTAAAACAATGATGGCAGTTTGAGATGATTTGAACCACTTCGATTTTGGTGGTGGTTTCTAGAATATAAACGAGGCTGATCCAAGAATCCCTTCACACATATTATTCAAGGAATAAACAACTGAAAACATGGTTAGCCCTAACCCTAGGGTTTGGCTAAGCTAGCCACTAGAAAAATATAAAAAAGGAACCTAAGATCATACCTTAAATATTCAGATGAGAAACTGTAAGAAATCAGGTTGAAATCAGTGGACGAGAGGAGGTCACGAAGAGGGGGCTGCATACACCGAGAGGGAGAGGGGGATGGGGTGTGTCGCACTTGGGTAAGGAGGGGGATGAGGGTAGTTTTAGGATTAAGTTTTTAATTAATTTTATTTTTAATAATTTTAATTTAATTTTTAAAATAGGTACACCACACACAATTTGGGCTACATGGTTTGGAAAACCATTCGCCAACCATGAGACCTCTACTAGGCACCTGGGGCACCCCACACAGGCTGGGTGCACAGTTTTGGAAACCATTCACTAACTGTTTGGTGAATAGTATGAGGGTACTGCCCAAGTTGGTACTAACTGTGAGATATTGGTGCACAGTTTGAGAAACTATGCACAGCCTGTTTAGGGCATTTTGCTCCCTTAAAATAGGTTACATGGTTTTCTAATGGTGGCCACACAATTTCAAAAAAACTTGTGCCTTTGACAGACCACCAAAAACCTAACTACTGCCCTTCGATGCTTCTAAAATTCAATGAGGTACTCAAGAAATCTCTCAGGACTTAAACCACATCCAAAAACATCACATTGAAGTGCTCCAACTCTCGTAATTATGTTCTAAAGCCCAATTTAAAAAATGGCATGTCCAGTAAATGAAAAAGTTCAAATTCCCTTGAATTTTTCATTTGGTTCAAAATAAGGGATGTTACAACCTACCCACCTTAGAACTTCTTATCCATGAGAAGCTTTCAGGAATAGAAAAAACATCACCCGACCTACAAGGGTCTTGAAGTCTCGTTCTAATGGTCATGTTGCATTTCCAAATTCCCAATGCACCTTCAAGAACCTCTTAAGCATATGACACTTAAGCCGTTAAACCCAAGCCATCACTTGTTTTCTGATTGTAACACACAAGCAGTATTTACCTAAGCCCATTTAACTAGAGACATGATCACATCATCATCCCTTAAAGATTTTGGATGATGGTCTCCCCCAACATAGGCCTTATCATCTGAAAGGGACAATTCTGATCCATGATACCTCCCACCATCAGAATTGCCTATAAGAAATGCCTCCAAGCATTCTAAGGATGCTTCTGGTGTGATTTAATTTAAAAGGAATGATCAAATCCCGATCGACCTAATAGAAAATGGTCGTGAAAGTTTCCTCGAAGGCACCATCGACCCTTTTCATACCACACCCACCTTAACCCAATGACATTATTTGAAATAGTTCCTTACAATCGTTCACATTTAATAAGAATAGAACAAGTTGATCCACCTTCGACCAACCCTTCACAAGATGCTCAGATTAGACGAATGGAGTATTAAAAACATAACTAAACCAACTTTCTGCAAGGAATATTTTATTTATAATGAACATGCTCACTGAAGCCCGCAACTATTTTCTGGTGATGTTCCTTGGTCAAACCATCACCTGACCATTGAAACTGACATGCCTCAACACGAACAAGGGTGTAACCCTGATCCAACCCACTAGAATCATTACCCTCTAAACATAAACCTCTGAGCCTGAAAATATAATTAGGGAAACCTCAGATTCATCAAAATGGATTGCAAGTAACTAACTCAAGGTAGTATATACTCCATGTTTATAAAGTAGACATTGGTACAAGGACAACACTTTCACAACAGATCAACGATTATGCTCAGAGCGACATCTACCTAGCAATCACATCAAAAGAAATGACTGGTGTCCAAAATTCCATACAAGGTGTTACTACTTGGGAACCCAATGACAACTCATGATGACCAAGCCTCTATAAGATCCACACGTTAGCATGCAACACTGAGAAAACCGCCGAACAAGCTCAACAAATTTTAAAGCTTTAGCACAACGTAAGACCGATGCTCTCTTAGTTCATAAAGGATGATTTCAAGATAGGGGACATGATTATTTATTATAATAAAACACTAATATGTTTTAAGATTACCAATAATATCATCAGAACCACTACTGTTTGACTTCCCTTGAAAGAAACTTGACTTTACCCACCAACACATCATTACAACAGATCACAATGCCATTACCACATGAGGCACTGTGTGATCGTTCAAGATCAACCACTGAAGTCTAGTAATGAACAACGGTGTTTAAAAAGGTTAAATAAACAACCAAACATTTCAAAATCATACTACCGAGAAAGAAATGGCACTTACAAAACCTAATAGCCCCAAGGGATTTTAAGCAAACTGACCATTTCCAAATGGCATTTCTTGGTTGCGTTCCTTCTACCTGGAAGGCACATTTAAATAGAACTGATGTGAAACTACCCACTTAAGGAGTGTCATAGTAATTTAAGAGAAAGGATATACCAACCACTCACCAAAATTCTATATCTAGATTCACCTTAAATGAAAACTTCAAGGCATTTATCAAGAAAACGAAACCGAACTGACTAGTAGGTCAAAACACCCAAGTCCCCAGGAAGTCCTCCCGAGCATTGAGATGAACCTGATTCCTTAATTCCCAAGTCACTCTACTTGGATATGACCTGAGACTGCACTCAACAACTCAAGGGTCAAAAATTTAATCAAACTCAACCGGTTCGTTATACCATTTAGCAACTTGATGGGCACCGTCTATATGAACGCATACTACCCTGAGGTTCTAAAAGCAAGAAGACACATTCTGAATACTATGCATAGGTTGTTCACCCTCTGTATTCAAGCATAATATGGTCTGTACATGATATTTAATCTAAATTCATATTGCTCCATATGACCTTTAACCCAGATGATGACATACCCAGTCATCCATCACTAAGGAGAAGAAAGGGTCAAATGACCTACTAAGCAGTCTATCAAGCCCGAAGCATGTCAACCAGCTAAAAATGAGCATTACTCTATGCTCAAGCCCATAAAAAGATTAAGGATAAAATGAAATACCATCCAAACAAGGGTTTCATTGAGAAACTAAGCACCCTACAAGAAACAATGACACCCAAATGACACCAAACATCAGAAAAATGACACCATTAGCAAAGAATTTAAGCTCTAAGGGTTGCTACCTTCCATGAGATGACCCCTTATGAAGAAAAAGCGTCGACCCTATCACTTGGTCATGCTAAACTAAAGTCACTTGGATCAAAATATGACAATATAATCCATTTCTAAAATAAAAGGGCCTATAGAAAATGCATACAGTGCTGTTCCAAGGCAACTCAAGGAAGATTTAATCCACCCTTACATGAGGGTTTTAACAAAGGACACTACCTAGGGTTACATTTACAAGACCTTTAATTTTTTCCACATTTAATCTTTAAGCATATAAAATATTTAATTCAAAACATCAAGTACCATTTGAAAAAAACTAGGAACTTGATTTTAACAATCAGCTCAAAGAAAAACTGGCAAGTTTCATTAAACTTACTTTTTAAATATTTTATATTAATTGAAATTTCATTATAATTAGGCGATTTATGAAATAAATTCCTTTTTAATAGATAATGTGACCTATGAGGGTCCTACTAATCCAAACTGGTTTCATCAGAATGAAACCTAATAGTAGTTTCTTAGGTTTTAAAGTTTGAAAACACCCAAATGGGTCATCCCATAAGAAACATGCCCCAACTGACCTACTTGGGTCCATTTGAACAATTTTTTGAAAGTTAACCAATTCAGGTCTAAATTAAAAAAAATTACATTTCAACCATTTAAAACATAACATGGTCATATATAAACAATGGTTTAATTACACAGGTCACCACTTTCCAATTCATAAAGTGCCTATACACCTCATGGATTGAAAATTGTCTCCCATTAATAAAAAAATTAACTTTTAGAATTTAACATGCTCATATACATAGGTTGAGTCATATGGGTGGCCATATACCAATTCATAAAGCACCCATACACTTTATAGGCATCATTTGGATCTCATTCAATAAAAATAATTTTCACTTTAGCATTAGAACTTAGAAACATTTATATTTTAATAACAACCTTAAAAAGTATGTATATACTCTACTACAGATGGTTTGAATATAAAGGTTAACCTTTCTTAATTTTAAGGATCCCATACAACTTACAATCAAAAATTGGTTCTCTCTCATTCAAAACCACTATCTCTTTAGCCCATACACAAACCATATACATAAACAAAGAAAATCATACCATCATAAGCAGTAACACATAAGAAAGACAAAATAAAAAAGCCGACAACATGGAATATTATTACTGAATCATGGAAAACATGCTAAGAATTACCTAAACATGGTACAAAACAAAGAATGTCATAACACTCAAGGCACAAAATCAAATTAGCAGGCAGCCTACAAATGCAACTACATGGCATGACATATACATTACATGTGAATTTTTCTATTTTACTATGGTGATGCATGTAATGCCACTTCCTTTCCATACTAGGATAAGGGTAAAATACAATAAATCTCATAAATCAATAAGTAGTGGAAAGTACACTAATCACTCCAGGTAAAACCAAATTCAACTGTAATAAAAAATAGTATGAACAATAATTCCCATCCCTGGTCACTTCCTATACATGGGGTGATCAGTCCCAAGCACAAATATTTACCAAGCACCGATTCATTCCTAATCTCCTATCTACCAAACCAAAATATTAAGACAAAGGAAAAAATAAGGCTTTGATTCCACTTTGTAACATCTCACCCTGACTAGACACTAAGATGATAGTCAGATCAGTGGGTCACATGGCCACAATCACATATCCCCGTATGCTAGAGGCTACTGAATAGAAACAAGGATCTCAGGAGGTGATAGTGGGGAGACTATACCCTCATATCATAGTAGAACAATGGCATAACATGAAATATTTAAATAACAGATAACACATGAAGAAGTATAAGGAAATGTAAAAGCAGAATAAGACAAATATTATTACAACTCAATTAAAGTGTCTAACACTAGTTTATAAAAAGCATGAATACATGTCATAGTGATGATACATAACTAAAATAAATTGACATACAGTAGGAAAAAACATAGTACTATACATGAAATAGAAAACTAAAAGCCTTTTAAGGTGATCCCCACAAGCATCGTGAGCTCTAGCTCAGTCCTTTTCTCATAATTTCTAGGTAAAAGCATACAACAACAACCAAGGTCCAAAGTCCTACAAACAGAAGGTCTACTTGGGTACCCCAATGTAATGATGGCCTGAGTAGGGTGTGAGATATAAATCTCAGTAGTCTGGCACCCACAATGTCTAGACCTATCTAGATAGTTCAATATGAATTAAACATTGTGTAAGTATAGAGAAATAATTAATAGAACTGAATAAATAAACAGCCTGTCCATGTTCCTAAGGAACACCTAATAACTATACATGCTTCGGCTCATAGCCGATATAAGAGTATGATCATGTCACTATATATATATATATTATATAGTATAATTATATACACACACACACACACACACACACACACACATTATTAGGATGGACCGAGACGTAACTCACATACATATAATACCAGGGGAAGCTCTCACGGTCTAACCCTTGGCCCAACTCCAAGAGTTCTCACAGTCTCTTAGGATAATTGTGCTGGCCAGATTGGGACATAACTCACATACATCCATCCCTAGGGGAAGTTCTCACAGTCTAACCCCTATCCTAGCTCCAAGATCTCTCACAGTCTCTTTTAAATCCACAAGGAAGCTCACACAGTATTCCTCCCCAAGGGCTCTCACAATCCCTTAGATCTGCATGGAAGCTCACACATTATTCCTCCCCAAGGGATCTCACGGTCCCTTGGCTCTACAGCCTATATAAGGCATAAACATTTATAATATATAATTCATGAGGCATAAACCTCTCATGCTATTATTATTCATTTCATTTATATCATAAGTCATGAGGCATAAAACTCACATGCTCTTATTAATCCATTTAATTTATATCATAAGGCATGAGGCATAAACATCTCATGCTCTTATTAATCCATTTAATTAATATCAATAAACATAAGTCATATCATTTATAAACCACTACATAAGGCATAACCTCTTATGAATTTCAATTTAACATTATCAAAGGATTGTCACATATTTAGTTCAATTCATGAGGTAAATAACTATCATGCATGTCATTAGTCATTTCATATAATTCAAGACATTTGATTAAAAAAACAAGGAAATTTATTTATTGAGGTTCAAGAGAAACTTATAAGGTGCCATTTACAAATGGGAATTTACCTACTTGGGTAATCCCATTTATCAAACAATATATTTCATTAATAAAATATGTCATGTACTTAGAAGGTTTAATGGTCCATTAAATATATACCATATGGAGGGGTAACCCCTATTTAAGAAAAACTAAAAGAAAAAGTCCTAAACATTCCATTTAACTAACCAAAGAAAAATAAAATAGATAACCATCCAAATAATTAAGCCAAATCATGATTTAAATACACTAATCACTAATTTTTAGGTTATAAGATAACACAACTCCATTAGAGGGGTTTTGATTATAAAATTGTGACGTTGTTCCTTAAACAATCCATGAATCACAATTTAAACATCTATTCTAGAAATAAATATGCATTAATTAAATGCAAGGAAAGTGCGTAAAGTAGTCAATAAATGAATTATTTAATTTGAAGGGAAAGGAAATAAATCCTACCTCAAAAGTAGACTAAGATGAACACTTATCACTTGATGACTTTGATGAAGGCAACTTGAATTTGGTCCTTACACTTAAACACACATGAATTTATATATATATATATAATACCCCTATATATATTTCACATATTCCCCTCTCTATGAGGGAATATGTACAAAGAGGGAATATATATATCTTACCCCTGTACATGTGTGTAATTCCTTCTCTTGAACGAAAGATCAAAACAAACTAAAGAAAATTTACTGAAACCTTAGAAACAATGAAAAATCCAAATAGAAACTGAGAAATGGTGAAGAACGGAGTAAAACATTTCCCCAAAATGAAAATGGTGAAATGAGATGATCTGAACAACTTCTCCTTCGGCAGCGGTTTTTTGAATATGGATGAGGCTGACCTGAGAAGCCCTTCACACACCCTATTCAAGGAATAAACAACCAAAAACCTAGTTAGCCCTAGCCCTAGGGTTTGGATGAGATAGATAGGGTGAAAGGGAGAGTAAAAAACACTAGAAAAGGAGAGAAGAAGGAACCTAAGATCATACCTTTAATATTCTAATGAGAAACCAGAAGAAATATGATTGAAATCGGTGGATAAGAAGAGGCTACGGAAAGGGGGTCGTGTGCGGCAAGAGGGATAGGGGGATGGGGTGCGTTGCTCTTGGGTTAGTAGGGGGATGAGGGTAGTTTTAGGTTTAAGTTTTTAATTTATTCTATTTTTAATAATTTTAATTTAATTTTTAAAATAGGTAAACTGCGCATGGTTTAGGCCACATGGTTTGGAAAATTGTGTGCTAACTGTGCGCTCTCTACTGGGCACCTGGGGCACCCCGCATGGGCTGGCCGCACAGTTTGGGAAATTGTGTGGCAACCATGCGGTGAATAGTGTGAGGGTACTACCCAAATTATCACTAAGCATGCGGTCTAGGAACATTGTTTAGGAAACTGTGCATAGCCCATGTGGGGCGTTTTACTCCCTTAAAAAAGGCTTCATGGTTTGCAGTTGGAGGCCTCATGGTTTCAGACAAACCGTGCACCTTTGATAGACCACCAAAAAACTGAATACCACCTTCAACACTTCTGAAATTCAATGAGCCACTTGCGAAACCTCTCAGGACTTAAACTGCATTCAAAAACATCACATTCAAGTGTTGAAACCCTCAGAATTATGTTATGAAGCTTGGTTTTAGAAATGAACCATCTAGTAAATGAAAAAGTTCAAATTCCCTTGAAGTTTTCATCTAGTTCAAAATATAGGATGTTACAACCTCCCCACCTTAGAATTTCTCATCCCCAAGAAGCCTTCAGGAACAATGAAAACATCACCCAACCTACAAGGGTATTGAATTATCATTTTAACAGTCATGTTATGTTTCTAAATTCCCAACGCACCTTCAAGCATTTCTTAAGCATATGACACTTAAGCCATTAAACCTGATCCATTTCTTGTTTTCTGATTGAAACACATAATAAGTGTTTACCTGAGACCATTTAACTAGATACATGATCACATCATCATCCCTTTAATCTTCTAGCCAATGGTTCTCCCCACCACAAGCCTTATCATTTTAAAGGTCCAATTATGATCCATGATACCTCCCACCATCGAAATTGCCTATAGGGAATTCCTATAACACTAAAAAAAGGGTAATTAGTGGAAATTATTTTATAGAGTAGTGATGGTTTAAACCAACTCCTAATATTATAGTGATGATTTGTAAAAACACCACTTATTTCATGGTCTCTATCCATTTAGCAGTGATTTAATATGTATTCAGCATTATTTTTTTTAAAAAAAATCCAAGGGAAATATAAATAAAATGAAACAAACCACTACTGAAAATACTATTAGTGGTTTGTTTTAGCGGTAGTTAATTGTAACCACCACTAAAACATATTTTATTTAATGTATTTAGTGGCAATTACTAAAAGCCACCGATTAATTAGTTTTTTAAATTATTTAATAAAAAACTGATCATATATACATCGTACATCCACAATCATATATACAGACATCCATAGTCATCATAACCTTGGTCTTATTCAATCCATGCATCTGTCAACCAATACCTTGGTCATCAATATATGCATATAAAATATGATAAAAAACAACTGATGCCCAATATACATCCAGGGAAAACTATAATTTAGAATGATGTTTGGATGATTCCTTCACATAATAAATGACTTAAGGATCATTTTCCTAAATTATCAAAACAATCCCAATGTGTTTGCTCGGTTTTGAGAAGGTAAATTTACCTTTTTACTAAAATGGATGTCAATTTTAAATAAAGAGACATACTTGGAGACATACCAGGAACACCGTGCATTAGATTGAGGTTTGGTTGATTCCTACACATCAAAAACGACTTATGTATCATTTTTCTAAAGTATCAAAATAATCCAAATGCATTTGACTGGTTTTTGAGTAGGTCATTTTCCATTTTTACTAAAATGGATGTCAATTTTAAATAAATAGATGTACTTGGAGCCATAATGGTCACACCGTGCATCGGGTTGAGGTGAGGTTGATTACTACACATAAAAAATGACATATGGATCATTTTATTAAAGTATAAACACAATCTGAAAGCATTTTCTTGGTTTTGAGTAGATCATTTTTCCTTTTTACCAAAATTGATGTCAAATTTAAATAAAAATATTCACTTGGAGTCATACTGATCACATCATGTGTTGGATTGAGGTTCAACTAATTCCTATATGTCTCGAATGATTTATGTATATTTTTCCTAAATTATCAAAACAATCCGAATGAGTTTTCTTAGTTTTGAGTACTTTATTTGTCTTTTTTACTAAATTATCATTTTAAACTACAAACATGCAATTTGACTCATATAGATTACATAGTAAATTGGTTTTATGTGAGATAAATTCCTACAAATCATAAATTACTAATGAATCAATGTCCTAAATTATGAATAAAATACCTGTATTTTTGATTAGTTTTTAGCGAGTGACACTTTTTGAACTAAAATATCAATTTTAAACTAATAACGGATACATTGAGTCATATCAGGAATATAGTGTATTAGAATGATGTTTGTATGATTTGTACACATCATAAATTACCTATAGACCATTTCCCTAAAGTATCAAAACAACATGAATATGTTTTCTTGGTTTTGAGTAGGTCAGTTTCCTTTTTTACTAAAATGGATGTCAAATTTAAATAAAAAAACGCACTTAGAGCCATACCAGGCACATCGTGCATTGTATTAAGGTGATATTCATTCCTACACGTCAAAAATGACTTATGGATCACTTTCCTAAAGTATCAAAACAACACGAATGCATTTTCTTGATTTTGAGTATGTCATTTTCCCTTTTTACTAAAATGGATATTAATTTTAAATAAAAAGAAACACTTAGAGACATACCAATCACACTATGCATCGTATTGAGGTATGATTGATTCCTAAAAATCTAAAATCACTTATGGATAATTTTCTTAAAGTATCAAAACAATACGGACGTGTTTTCTTGGTTTTGAGTACTTCACTTGTCTTTTTTAATAAATTTTCATTTTAAACTAGAAACATTCACTTTGACTCATACTGATTACATAGTGTATTGGTTTTATGTGAGAATAATTCCTACACATAAAAAATGAATTATGAATCTATGTCCTAAATTATCAAGAAAATCTGAGCACTTTTGATTAGTTTTCAGTGAGTGGCACTTTTTGAACTAAAAAGTCGATTTTAAACTAATAACAAGCACTTTGAGTCATAGCAGGAACATCATTTATCATATTGACATGTGGATGATTCATACATGTCATAAATAACTTATAGATCATTTTAATAATTATAAAAACAATAAAAATGTGTTTTCACAATTTTGAGTAGGTTAGTTTCCCTTTTTACTAAAATGGATGTTAATTTTAAATAAAAAGAAGTGCTTGGAGCCATACCGGGCACATCGTGCATAAGATTGAGGTGATTTTGATTAATAACCATAAACAATGACTTATATATCATTTTAATAAATTAAAAAAACAATATAAATGCATTTTCTTGGTTTTGAGTAGGTTATTTTCCCTTTTTACTAAAATGGATGTCAATTCTAAAAAAAGACGCTCTTAGAGCCATACTGGTCACACCGTGCATAGGATTGAGGTGCGGTTAATTCAGAAACATATAAAATGACTTATGGATTGTTTTACTAAAGTATAAAAACAATAAGAATGTGTTTTATTGGTTTTGAGTACATCACTTGTCTTTTTTACTAAATCGTTATTTTAAACTGGAAACACACACTTTGACTCATAATGATTACATCATGTATGAGTTTGATATGAGACCAATTCCTACATGTAAAAAATAACTTGTGAATATATTTCTTAAATTATCAAGAAATACTGAGCATGTTTTATCAATTTTTAGTCAGTGACACTTTTTGAACTAAAATGTCGATTTTAAACTCACAACGAACACTTTGAGTCATACTAGGCACATCATGTATCATATTGACATGTGGCTGATTCATACACATCCTAAATGACTTATGTATAATTTATATAAAGTATCAAAACAATACAAATGTGTTTTCTTAGTTTTGAGTAGATATTTTTACCTTTTTACTAAAATAGATGTCAATTTTAAATAAAAAGAAGCACTTGGAGCCATACCGAGAACATTGTGCATCAGATTGAGGTGCGTTTGATTAATACATGTCAAAAATGAATTATGGATCATTTTTATTAATTATAAAAACAATATGAATGTGTTTTCCCTCTTTTGAGTAGGTCATTTTTCTTTTTTACTAAAATGGATGTAATTTTAAATAAAAATATGCACTTGGATCCATACCGGTCACATTGTGCATCAAATTGAGGTGTAGTTGATTCATACACATCTCAAATTAATTATGGATTGTTTTACAAAAGTATCAAAACAATACTAATTTGTTTTCTTGGTTTTTAGTAATTCACTTTTCTTTTTTACTAAATTGTTATTTTAAACTGGAAACATGCACTTTAACTCATACCGATTACATCGTGTATCAGTTTTATGTGAGACTAATTCCTACATGTCACAAATGACTTATGAACTGATGTAATAAATTATCAAGAAAATCTAAGAACATTTTCTTGGTTTTCAGTGGGTCACACTTTTTGAACTAAAATGTATATTTTAAACTGATAATGAGCACTTTGAGTCATACTGGGCACATCATGTATCAGATTGAGGTTCAGATGATTCCTACACGTCAACAATGACTTATAGATCATTTTCTTAAAGTATAAAAACAATCGGAGTATGTTTTATCAGTTTTGAGTATGTTAGTTTTCTTTTTTACTAACATTAATTTCAATTTTAAATAAAAAGAATCACTTGGAGTCATACCGGTCACACAATGTGTCAGATTGAGGTGATTCTGATTCCTACATGTCCCAAAATCTCAAAAAAAATTCTAACTTCCAATGTTACCATGATTTACATTTTCTTTATTTATTTAATTTTTAGTATTTCATATTGACTCGATGTTATTATCCAAAAAAAATTTCTTATTATTGAAAGATAAAAGAGTAGAAGAAGCTCATGTTCCAATTATATCATAAGAAATCACCATATTGGGCACACAAGATTCCTTTAATATTATGGATTTCAATAATGAAAAAGGTTTTTTTGGATAATAAAATCAAATCAATATGCAGTGTAGGAAGTTTTAAAAAGAAAGGAAATGAAAATAGTAATCGTGGTAACATTGGAAGAAAGAAACATTTTATCTCACAAGCATGAGAAGCTTCGAACAAACCACTCAAACTCAAACAAAAGAATTCACTTGTATAAGAAAACAATTATAATACAAGTAATACTAAAAAGAAATAAATTAAACACAAATATGAAACAATATATTTTGGGAAAAAGAAAACCCATTAACATTCTAAAAGATATCAAATATGTCTTCCTAAATTGAGTGTTGGAAGATGAAGTGTCTTTATCGGTTAAGATAAAATTATTTTTTATTATATATTTACTTTTTACTTTTTATTTTTATTGTGGTAATATGTTTTTACCTATATAAATTATGTTTTACTAAACATATAAAATAACCCATCTAACTAAATTTTTGTGTGTCCATACTTCATTTTTATGAATTTAATGTAATTAAATTTATAATCATGATAAAACAAACATTTAAAATAAAACATTTTATATATTGGAAAAATATTTTCTGTAGAAAAATGATATTTTTACTATTATTTTTCTTAATATTATAATACATTTATTACCAATAAAATTTATTTTAATATAATCATATATTTTTTAAACATCATTATAATGTCATTATTTTAAATTGATTAATCTAATTTATTAGTTAAATGTTACAAAACATTAATAAAACAATTCTTCAAAAATAATATTTTTATTATTATCATAGTCCTCAACATTAATCATCGTAATTATAAATTTATTCCCAAAAAAGATACTAGAATTATTACATAATATAATAATATTGATCTAAAATAAAATTTACATTTTATGGATATAATTTCAATAGGTAAAGAAAAATATTTTTTTTAATTTAATCGATTAAATCAGTATTTTGATTAAAATATTAAATATATTTGAAAAATTATATACAAGTGTTTTATAAATTCAAAAAATTATATTTTTTATATATTATATATATATATATATATTTATAATATAAAAAGGCTTCAAAAAAAATTTAATACATTATTCTATTATAATAATGTAATGAAAGAAAATGTTTTAGAAAAATTGTTATTTTTTCACTATTTAGCTACAAAACAATTATTTATAAAAATTATGAAAAATTATTCATAATATAATATTTACATGTTAGAATAAAAAATGATGTTTATTTTATAATATTAAAATTAATAATATTTATAATAAAAAAATTATATAAATAATGAAATGTGTTTTCATAAGAAAATTATTGTTACAAAAATATTCAATTATATATGAGCTCACAATATGTCATGCATACCCAAAATATTTAACTCTATATGTCTACCATGACTTTAATAGATAACACACCCCCTTCTACCACTATAGAGGATGCGCCCTAGAGAACACCATCTGTTCAGGATATACATAGCATTTCCACCACTATAGAGGATGCACCCTTACCCTACTCTATATATAAATAAACTCCATATGAGGGAGTTTTCTAGGATAAACTATAAAAGAAACAACTAAAATTACATATTCACTAACCAATAAAGTGTAATTTAATACCATGTATACATAAAATCAAAACTATAAAGAAAAATTACAAGAAAATAACCCCCTTGAGGAATAATATATTTAGGGTGATTATGGGGAGGAGGATGAAACCTTTAGGGGGGTATGCATTTCCATCAAGGAGGGGATCTAAGCGATGGAGAGGGAGGTCATGGGGGGGGGGATCCACATCACTAGAGAGGAGGGGAACAACGAGCTGGGGATTGGGAGGTCAGGGGGGGTCGCGGGTGTCGAGGTTGGAGGGGGGTGTCAGGGGGGTCAGGGTCTCCACTGAAAAGGGAGGAGGTAGGTTGAAGGGGTGAGGGGAATGGGGGTTGTGGGGTCAGGGTCACCGCTAAGGAATAGAGAGGATGAGGTCAAATGGGTGGGGGGAATTGGGGTCTTGGGGTCTGGGTTTCTATTAGGGAACCAAGAGGAGGAGTTCAGAAGGAGAGGAGGAGGTCAGAGGAGTGGGGGGAACATGGGTAGTGGGGTCGGGGTCACCACTGAGGAATTGAGTGGAGGAGGTCAGTGGGGTGGGGGAAATGGGGTTGCGGGGTTGGGGTCACTACTGGGAAATTGAGTAGAGGAGGTCAGAGGGGTGGGTGGAATGAGGGTCATAGGGTTAGGGTCTCCACTCAGGAATAGAGCAGAGGAGGTCAGAGGGGCAGGGGGGACGAGGGTCACAGGGTTGGGGTTGCCATTGGGGAACTGAGAATAGGAGGTCATAGGGGTGGGGGGGGGGGGTATAGGGTCTTGGAATCGAGGTCACTACTATGGAACTGAGTGGAGGAGGTTAGAGGGGTGGGGGGAACGAGGGTCGTGTGGTTGGGGTCTCCACTAGGGAACTGAGTGGAGGAAGTTGGATGGGTGGGGGTAAAGGGGTCACCACCAGGGAACTGAGTGGAGAAAGTTGGAGGGGTGGGGGGGGAACGGGGTCACAGGGTCAGGGTCTCCACTGGGGAACTGAGCGTAGGAGGTCAAAGTGGTGTGGGGAATGGGGGTCATGAGGTCAGGGTTTCTGTTGGGGAACTAAGCGGAGGAGGTCAGAGGGGTGGGGGGAACGGGGGTTGTAGGGTTGGGGTCGCTGCCAGGGAATGGAGAGGAGGAGTTTGGGGGAGGGAGGGGGTGGAAAGTGGTTGAGGTCACATAGAGGGAGCAAGGGAGGGGGATGAATTATGATTTTTTAAAACATTTAGTGGTAGTTTAATTAAAACTGTTGATAATTATTAAAATAATAAAAATATAGCAATGATTTTATAAAACCACCACTATATTATACTTTTTTTAAATGGATTTTATTAGTGGAAGTTACTGAAACCATAGCTAAGAAGATATTTTTTGTGGTGTAAGTGTTCTAAGGATGATCTTGGTGTGATTTCATTTAAAAGGAACAATCAAATCCTGATTGACCTAACAGAAACTAGTCATGCAAGATTCCTCAAAGGCATTGACAACCCTTTTCACACCACACCCACCTTAACCCAATGATGTGATTTGAAATGGTTCCTTACAACTATTCACATTTAACAAGAATAGAATGAGTCAAGACACCTCTAACTGACCATTCACAAGATGATCAGCTTAGATGGTTGATGTATTATAAATGGAATTGTATTTAATTTCTCTAAGGTATCTTGAATTTACAATGAACATGCTCACTGAAACCCATAACAAACTTTGGGTGATGTTCCTTGGTCAAACCATCACCTGACCATTAAAAATGATGTGCCACAACATGAAAAAGGGTGTAACCCTAATCCAGACCACTGTAATCATTAACCTATAAACATAAAACTCCAGGTAGACAACAATTCCAGGTAAACCTTGAATTCATTGAACATGATTCCAAGGAAATAACCCAAGGTAGTCCATATTCCATGTTTAGAAAAGAGGTGTTGGTACAAGGATAACACATTCACAATAGATCAATGACTACACTCAGAGTGGCATATGCCTGGATTTCATGTCAAAAGAAATGGCTGGTGTCCAAGAGTTCATCCAAGGTGTTACTACTTGGGAACCTAAGAATCACTGATGATGACCAAGCCTCGATAATAACCACACATCAACGTGCAACACTGAGAAACAAACCAAACAAGCTCAACATCTTTTAAATATTTAGTGTGGCGTAAGACCGAAATTGTATTAATATATCAAGGACGATGCCAAGATAGGGAAAATGCTCGTTGCTTAGTAGAAAACACTAAGAGGTTTGAATATTACCAAGAAGATCAGTCGAACCACTACTGATCAACTTCCCTTGAAAGAAACTGAGCTTCACCTACCGACACGTCATTACAACTGATCATAATACCTTCACCACCCAAGGCATCACAAGGTCATTCAAGCTCAACCACCTAAGTCCAGTGATGACCAATCATGTTTGAAAAGGTTACATACATATCCAACCATTTCAAATTCATGCTACTGAGCAAGCAATGAAACTTAAAAAATCCAACATCCCCAAAGGGATTTTAAGTTAAATGACCATTTCCAAATGGTTTTTCTTGGTTGTGTTCATTCTACCTAGAAGGAACATTTAAACTGAACTGACATGATGGAACCCACCTTAGGAGTGTCCTAGTCATCAAAAAGAAAGGATAAACCATACTATAACTAGCATGCTAGATCCAGATTCACCTTAAATGCAAACATTAAGGAATTTATCAAGAAAATTATACCAAACTGACCAGAAGGTCAAAACACCCAAGTCCTTAGGAAGTCCTACCAAGAATTGGGATGAAAATGATTCCTTAAAAACCAGGTCACTCTACTTAGAGATGACATGAGACCACACTCAATATCTCAAGGCTCAACTAGTTCATTCTACCATTTAGTAACTCGATGAGCACCTTGTATATGAACACATACTACCCCAAGGTTCCAAAAGTAAGATGACACACCCTGAATACCATCCATAAGTTGTTCATACTATACATTTAAGCATCATATGGTCTATACAATAAATTTAATCTAGAGTCATATTGCTCTATATGACCTTTAACCTGTATGATGACATACCCAGTCATCCATCACTAAGAATAAGAAAGGGTTAAATGACCTATAAAGTGACTGATCATGCCCAAAGCATGTCTAACCAGCTAAAAACGAGCATTACTCGATTCTCAATCCCATAACAAGGTTAAGGATACCATGACCACCCATCTTAATAAGGGTGCAATTGAAAAAATAAACATCCTACAAGGGATAATCACACCTGATCAACACTAAATGTCAGAAAACTGACAGTATTAGCAAGACATTTAAGTTCTAAGGGTGTTACCTATCATGGCCCGACCCCTTACGAAGAAAAAGCATCAACCCTATCACTTGGTCACGCTAAACTAAATTTACTAGGATCAAAATCCGATCATCTAAGTTATTTATAAAAGAAAAGTGCCTATGGAAAACGCATATGGTTCTATTCGAAGGCAACTCAAGGAAGGTTTAATCGACCCTTACACGAGGGTTTAAATAAAAAACACCACCTAGGGTTCCATTTCCAAGATGTTTAATTTTTTTTTTCACATTTAATCTTTAATCATACAAACAATTTAATTCAAAAAATCAAGTACCATTTTAAAACAAAAACACTAGACACTTGATTTTAACAACCAACTCAAAGAAAAATGGGAAAGTTTCATTAAACTTCATTTTTAAACATTTTTCATTAATTGAAACCTCATATTATTTAGGTAATATATGAAATAAATTACTTTTTAATAGATAAGGTGTCCTACGAGGGTCCTACTAAGATAACTTGAGTTCATCAAAATACAACCCAATAGAAATTGCTTAGTTTTTAAAGCTTGAAAACACCCAAATAGGTCATCTCATAAGAAACATGCCCCAACCGACCTACTTGGGTCAATTTGAGAATTTTTTAAAAAGGTAACCAATTAATTTAGGTTTGAATTAAACAACTTTTACAGTTCAACCACTTCAAATATAACATGGTCATTGATAAGTGTATTTCATGCATACATTTTAGGGTATTTTAATGTATTAATTTTTGTATTTAATTGAATAAATTTTCCAAATCTTGTAAAATTTAACTTGTTTTGTGTTTTGTGGTAGGATACAATAAATATTTGGAAAATTAATGAAAAGAGGCAAATATTAGAGAAAAAAGGCACTTTGTGTGGTGATATTTTCTCGCAGTGTGACACCGGATTTTTGAGGATGATCATGGAGCACTTATAAGGAACAAAACTGAAGAATCGAGAAAAAATGAGGCTTCCAAAGAAAAAAACAAATACACGTCATGAAAAATCATTACACGACATGTAGTAGCATTTCAAAACATGCCACAAAGTCATGAATAATTTCAAGTTGCAAAACAATTACATGATGCAATTCACCATTACACGTCATGTAATCTTTGAATTATAACTATCACCACCAAAACAAGTCATGATGAGATTAAATGCTGTGAAAGTCAGTTACACATCATGAGTCCTAGTTACACATCATGAAAGGAGTCAAAGTTCCAAATCTAAAAATTCGTGTGAGATTCGCACGAGATACACACAGATTCAAAAATCACAGAGGCAACCTCAGATCAGAATTACAAAACATGTAAAAACATTACACATCATGAAAAGTCTAGGAAATATCCCATCATAAGCCTACAAATAGAGGTATTTCCTGCTGATGTTGGGGCATTCAGATCCAGATCTGCTAGATTCCGAAGCTTGGAGCAAGATGCTGTGACCTCCCTGAGTTCATCTCCCTTTTTCTTTATGATTTCATTTTATTTTCTCCTTCACTCTTATTCTTTCATTACTAGGATGAGGGGGTAAACCTGCCTTGTGCTAGGGTAATGTAATAGATGGGGAAGGTTCCATTAGATTTATTTCATTTTATTTTATTCATGTATTTAGTTTTCCAAAATTTAATATTCAAAATCCAATCCCTTTATTTATCTTTTATCATGACCATTAACAATTGAATCTAAAAAGAACTTTAAAATTTCACAAATAGTAACCATAAAGAAGGCATGAACATTTTCAACTTTAAGGGAAATCAGTTTTAAATATAGTATCGAGACAAACTTGATTTGGAAACACCCTAAATTACCAGACCAAGGGAAATTGGGTATTACTGCATTAAGGAGGAGATACCATGACCATTGGATATTCCTTATCTCGACTCTGACACTAATCATGAATTAATCAACATATTTTATTAAATCCAATTACACCTGAACCCTAAAAATTAAAAAACCCTACTACACTTTCAAATCTTCTCATAGATCAATCAATCAATCTGCTTCATTTTTGTTTAACTTTCTCAAAACCAATCAAATCAATCTATTCTCACCCTTTTCTTCAATTTAATAAAATTAAATATTATAAAATTACAATCAAACTAATTTCACCATCTCTGTGGATCGATCCTGACCTACTACTTTACTATATTTTAATTAATTTAGTAGCATAGTTTGATTTTTTATTATTTTTTTTTGAATAGACCCATAGGGAATTAACAATTCCCTCCCAGGATACCAGTCATACACAAAAAATGGTTTGATTACATGGGTCGCCACTTCCTAATTTATAAAGCACCCACACACCTCATGGATTGAAAATTAGATCCCATCAATCGAAACCAATTCACTTTAAAAATTTAACATGCTTATATACATCGATCTAGTCATATGGGTGGCCATATACCAATCCATAAAGCACCCATACACTTTATAGGTGGAATTTGGATCCTATTAAATAAAAATAATTTTCACTTTATCATTAGAACTTAATATAATTTTAATTTTAACAATAGACTTAAAAATTATGTATATACTATGATTCATATAGTTTGAATATACAGGTTACCCTTTCCCAGTTGTAAGGTACCCAAACACCTTACAATAAAAAATCAGTTCCTATTCATTCACAACCACTATCTCTTCAACCCATGCACAAAAGATATGTGTAAACAAAGAAAAGAATGTCATCATAAGAAGTAACATAGAAGTATGGCGCATAAGTAAGATAGGCTAAAAAAGTAGAAAATATGGCATATTATCACTAAATCATGGAAAGCATGCTAAGAATTACCTAAACATGGTACAAAACTAAGCATGGTATAACACTCACGACACAAAATCAAATCAACAAGAAAAATAAAAATAAAAATACATGGCATGACATATACATGACATGTGAATTTTTCTATATGACTAAGATGATTCATGTAATGTCACTTACTTTCCATATCAGGCCAAGGGTAAAATACCATAAATATCATAAATCAATAAGTAGTAGAAAGTACAATAATCACTCAAGGTGAAATAAAATTCAACTATAATAGAAAACAACATGAACAATAATTCTTATCCTTGGTCACTTCCTATACGTAGGGTGATTATTCCTAAGTATAATTATTCACCAAGCACTGAAACATTCCTAGTATCATGTCTACCAAGCCAAAATAGTAAGACAAAGAGAAAAATAAGGCTCTGCTACCACTTTGTAACATCCCATACCAACTGAACACTAAGATGGTATTCATAAAAGTGGGTCACATGGCCTCAAGCACGTATCCCCATACACCAAAGGCTGTCAACTAGCAGCGAGGGTCTTAGGAGGTGATAGTGGGGAGACTATACCCTCATATCAGAGTAGCACAGTGGTATAACATGAATTATTTAAATAATAGATACCAATAGAATTAGTATAAGTAAATTATAAAGTAGAAGAATAAAAATATTATTATAACTCAATTAAATTGGACAATGACAGTTTATACAAAGCATGCATGCATATTATAGTGATGATAAATAACTAAAATAAATTGACATAAAAAAGAAAACAACATAGTACTATACATGAGATAAGAAAATAACTAAAATCCTTTTAAGGATATCCCCATGAGAATCATTATATCTAGATCAGTCCTTTGCTCATAATTTCCAGGTACAAGCACACAACAATAAGCAAGGTCCAATGTCCTACAAACAGAAGGTCTAATCAGGTACCCCAATGCAATGGAGACCTGAGTAGGGTGTGAGATATAAATCTCAGTAGGATACCCATAGTGTATATCCTGATCCAAATAGTTCAATATGAATTAAAAAGTGTGCAGGTATAGAGAAATAATCAACAGAACTGAATAAATAAACAACAACCCATTCAGGTTCTTAAGGGACACTTGATGGCTATACCCACTTCAGATCATAGCCGGTATAAGAGTATAATCATGTAACTATATATATATTAGTATATATATATTATAATTATACATATATATATTATTGGGATGTATTGGGATGTAACTCACAGACATCCAATACTAGGGGATGTTCTCATGGCCTAACCCTTAGTCTAACTCCAAGAGCTCTCATGGTCTCTTAGGATACTCGTGCTGGATGGACTAGGACATAACTCATAGACATCCATCACCAGGGGAAGTGCTCATGGTATAATCCCTATCCCATATCCAATATATTTCACAGTCTCTTGGAAATCCATAAGGAATCTCACACAGTCTTCCTCCCCAAGGGATCTCATAGTCCCATGGTTCCACATGGATGCTCACACAATCTTCCTATCTAAGGGATCTCATAGCCCCTTGGCTGCAAAACCTATATAAGGCATAAAAATTTATAATATATAAGGATTTAGGCATAAACATCACATGCTCTTACTATCCATTTTTTTTATATCATAAGGCATGAGGCATAAACCTCTCATGCTCTTATTAATCCATTTCATTTATATCATAAGGCATGAGGTATAAACCTCTCATGCTCTTATTAATCCATTTCATTTATATCAATAAACATAAATCATATAATTTATAAACTAATACATAAGACATGCCAAATTATTCATTTCAATTTAACATTATCAAAGTACTGTCACATATTAAGTTTGATTCATGCGGAAAAGACCTCTCATGCATGTCATTAGACATTTCACACAATTCAAGCCATTTTATTAAACAAACAAGGAAATTTATTTATCGAGGTTCAAGAGACACTTAGAAGGTGCCATTGATGAATGAGAATTTACTTACTTGGGTAATCTCATTTATCAAACAAGCTATTCCATTAATAAAATGGGCCATGTACTTAGAAGGTGTCATGGTTCATTAAACATCTACCTTATGGAGGATAAACCCCCTAATTAAGAAAAAGTTAAAGAAAAAATTCCTAAAAATCCCATTTAACTAACCAAGGAAAAATCAATGAGATAACCATCCAAAGCATTAAGCCAAAGCATGATTTAAATACACTAATCACTACTTTTCAGGTTAGAAGACAATGCATCTCTAATATAGGGGTTTTGATTATAAAAATGTGACATTATTCCTTAAAAAATCCATGAATCAAAATTTAAAAATCTATTCTAAAAATCAACTTTCATTAATTAAATTCAAGGAAAGTGTGAAAAGCAGTCAATAAATGCATTCTTTATTTTAAAGGGCAAGAAAAGGGATCATACCTCAAAAGTAGACCAATCCAAACACTTAGCAATTGACGACCTTGATGACGATAACTCAAATCCAGTCCTTACACTAACACGCACATGCATATATATATATATATAATACCCATAGATTCATTGCACATATTCCCCTATCCATGAGGGAATATGTACAAAGAGGGAAGATATATATATATATATATATATATATATATATATATATATATATATCCTACCCTTACACATGCATGTAATTACTCCTCACAAATGGAAGATCAAAATGCACTAAATAAAAATTACTGGAACCCTAGAAACTATGAAAACTTCAAATAGAAATTGAGTAACGATGAAGAACATAGGAAAAACTTACCCCAAAACAATGACGATGGACCAATATGATCTAAAACGCTTTGCCTTTGGTAGCAGTTGTAGAATATGAATGAGGCTAACCCGATAATCCCTTCTTACTCCCTATTCAAGGAAGAAACAACGGAAAACTAGGCTTGCCCTAACCCTAGGGTTCTTTCGAGATAGACAGGGAAACCGAGAGAGGAAAAACCACTAGAAAATGAGATAATAAGGAACCTAAGACCATTCCTTGTATATTTAGATGAGAAACTAAAATAAATCTAGTTAAAATTGGTGGATGAGAGGAGCCCGTAGAGAGGGGGTTGCATGAATTGAGAGGGAGATGGGGTTAGGGTGGATTTATCTCAAGTAAGAAGGGGGATGAGGTTAGTTTTAGGTTTAAGTTTTTACTTTATTTTATTTTTAATCATTTTTATTTAATCTTTAAATAGGTACACCATGCACGGTTTGGTCCGCATGGTTTGGAGAACTGTACACCCTTTACTGAGCACTTGGGAAACCCTACATGGGCTGAACACATGGTTTGGGAAATCATACACCAATAATGTGGTGAATAATGTGATGGTACTTCCCAAATTGGCACTAACTAAGTAGTCCAGGAACACAATTTGGAAAACTGTGCACAACCTGTGTGGGGGTGTTCTGCTCCCTTAAAATAGGCTGTACAATTTTTTGTTATATGATACATTATTTCATACAAATTGTGCACCTCTAACAGACCACCAAAAACCTTACTATCGGCTTCTTTCACTTCTGAAATTCAACGAGGCACTCAGGAAACCTCTCAGGCCTTGAACCACACCCAAAAACATCTCATTAAAGTGTTGCAACTCTCTAAATTTTGTTCCAAATCCCAGTTTTAAAAACATCCCATCCAATAAATGAAAATGTTCAAATTCTATTTAATTTTTTATCCATTTAAAAATATGGGACGTTACATAAGGTTTTCTTCTCCAAAAGTTAGGAAGTAAATCTTCAAGGAAAGGGATCTCTTTATCTTTATTTCTATTCAAGTTTTTTATTTGTATTTATACTTTTTAATACCTATTATATATGTTGTATAGATTTTATAAATGTACCTTTACTATCCAATTTATGTTCTTATAATGAGATATCATTTATCCCCCCTTGTTATAACCTTTACCTAAGCCGTTACTATGCTGAAATCTAGTAATTCACCACTCTCTCTTCTTTTCCATTCAATCACTTTATTTATTCCATTTATTTTATTTCCAATTACCAATATTGAGATATTTTTTTTTCACATCCCTTATACTATATTTTTTATTTCCAAATGATTACAAACCCCCTTTTCCCTCATTAAACCATTTTATGAATATTTAAGTATGACCGTTATGCCGTCAAAATTTCGCTGTGATTTTTCATGAAAAACTTTTATTCAAACACCCTTTTTTATCTTATGCATTTTAATTCCCAATTTTTCATATTGTATTATGTTATTACATATCCCTATTATTTCTCTTATCATGAAAAAGTGGTGACAAACCCCTTTCACTCTCATTAATCCCTCCTATGAACCTTTATATTCCCCCATTATGTTGCCGAAATTGTCCTACAATTTTCCATGACAAACATTGTGAAGTGTATACCTGTACCCCTTTCCACTCAAGGGTATTCACCTAGTTGTACCTATACTTCATTGATTAGTGAATTCCATGAATTTAACCAAAAATACTTATGTTCTTATATTATCTGATCTATGTGGCACACTTATGCATGTATATGATATGATTATAATGGGTGAACCCAGATATCACTTTAATGAATTGGGTAATGTTTTAATATCATGATATTCCATGTATGGTTCATGAGAGTTTATCCTAATCACACTATGTTATGATGTCTTGGTGGTTAACCTTGACTTATGATATTCCATGCATGATGCATGAGAGATTATCCTAAACACACTATGTTATGATGTCTTGGTGGTTAACCTTGACTTATGATATTCCATTTATGACACACAAGTGGTTATCCTAAGAACACTAGGTTATTATGCCTTGGTGGTTAACCCTAGCTTATTATATGCCATTTATGGTCTATGAGAGGTTATCCTATGAACACTATGTTATGATGTCTTGGTGGTTAATCTTGACTTATGCTTATGATTCCATGTTTAATATTGTTTCCACATTCCCATGTTACCTTTATGTTATCATGTTATACCATAACTCATTGTTCATGATTATGACTATCACATCTTATGTTACATTATTATGCCTCTTGACTCACATGTATTGCTTTACCATATTCCATTCTTTGTTTATTCCTTTATCATACTTTATAACTCACCCCTTTCTTATGTATGTCCCTAGGTTATCCTATATAGTTTTAAATGAGAAGTGAAATATTAGAAGAATGTTAAGGAAGTTTTTAATAATGTTGTTTTATCCATGTAACAAGTTGATATTCTTTGTCCAAATATACCAGGATTATCGATATTCTAGGTTGTACTAAGTGTGATTTTATGTAATAAATTATGAATTAATGTGTAATAAAGGAAAGGGTTGTCATAAAATTGGTCATTATTGTGTATTTTAACTCATTACCATGTCCTCTGGTAGTGTACTGCCACATGTCCATGTACCTTGACATGGAAATCCTGCCCATGTCCTCGACTACATGGCCTGGACTCACTAATTAGTGTGTACCTCTTGTACATGGCATGTAGTACCTAAAGTTTATCTTTCATGAAAGGGAATAACACGCAGTGTGTGATCCTACTATACATGTTGTGTGATTAGAAATTATGAATGGGAATACCCTATAAGACACCAAAAACCACCAATTTCTCTAAATCCACTCCAGATCAACTGTAACCTCTCAAGCTTTTGGAGTGGGTCGAAATCCTCAACCCGTTTGAATTTTTGGAGTTTGGTGAGCGGGTAAATTATTTTCTTATTTATTAGAACCCAATTATAAGATATCATTCGACCAAAGGCCTTGTTTTTGGATGGGTTTATAGGACTAGCTTTTGCCTCAGGGTTTTGAGTGGGTTTCAGGCATGTTGGAGGACAAAAACTCATCTTTTCAGGGTGCGCAGATAGAGGAACATGATTTAAACAAACTTTTCGACCTCCCAGGATAAACTTTGAAACCCTCCTTTAGTTATAG
Organism: Viscum album; assembly: GCA_963277665.1. Classification (NCBI taxonomy): domain Eukaryota; kingdom Viridiplantae; phylum Streptophyta; class Magnoliopsida; order Santalales; family Viscaceae; genus Viscum; species Viscum album. The sequence goes on along the minus strand of OY728150.1, from coordinate 2,072,031,329 downwards.
ACATGATTCAAAAAACCATATAGGAGGGGGAACATGGTCATGTAGGGCGTTCTATAGTTTTTGCAGAGGATTCACGTATGGTTTGTGAACATTTTTCAAACTATGTGGGATAATTGTACAAGGTGTGGTACCTAGTCAATGGGTGCCGCACAATTGGCGCACAGTTATCCAAACCATGCAACCAAACCATGAGGGTCACTTAAAGATAAAAAATTACCAAATCGACCCTACCTATATTTATGTTTTATTTTCCACTTTTCATTATCTACCCACATGAAAAATAGAGGGGAGATCCCCATTTCTCCCTCTATTAGGCTTTGAGCTCCACTCTTTGTTCGAGATATGATCTTCTCTCCATCAGTCTCATTAGAAATTAATTGGTAATACCTTTGATCCACTAGTATTATTTCCTCTTTTCTCTCACCATATGGTTTACTAAATCAATGCAATCCATTCTACCCTATTTTCAATACATTCATCTAAAATGATGATTTCTTCTAAACTAGATGGAGTTGAAGGCTGATATTGGAGGAGAGAGCATCTAACAATATGAGGTAGGTGGTTCCTAGATTTATCTTTTATTTTATAGTGTTTTAGGGGGTGTGTTCTTGATCACTCCGCTGGGTAGTCTGAGTGAGATACAAATTAATTAATGCCTTGTCTTTAAATTAATTTGAGACATAATGGTATTCCATTAGGCATGACCTAGTAATGATAATATGTGTGAGTCCAGGTTAGTGGTTGTGGACCACTTAGACAAATTAGGTTGGGTGTATTTTATTAATTTAAATTGAATTATATATATTACTTGTGATGGATCTAAGAGAATGTGTCGGGCTTGGCCCAATGATTAAGGTGGTGATGACCACATGGACTGAGGTGATGTGATTCGTCATGTTGGGTGAGACCCAAATTCTATGATTGATGTTGATCACAGGTTGTGCGACATGGTCTTTAGATTGAAGTGATGAGGTTGTCAAGTTACAGGCATGAAAAATGTGATTTGAGATTGTACTAACCGTTGGGATGAGCGAAATGGTTGCAGGGACACGAGGTGTTGAGATTATGTGGCTTAGGTACTATGTTGGTGATTTACGCTCAAAATTATTGGACAAAGTGCTATTGGAGTTGTGTTTACACAGATATGACTTAGACGATGAGGTGGCGTTGACCACTCGTGTGGGTAGAGGTCTCTATTAGTTATAACTTAGGATGGTGTTAAACATCAATGAGGTTAGAGGTGCCTACTGTAGAAATCCATAGGGATGGTGAGGAGCCACTAGGTAATGGTTATGAGACTCTTGGTTGGGGGCTGAGGCTTATCACATTATTGAGGCTGTTGGGATAGAATTATTTAGGAGGACATATATCACAGTTCCTTGAGATGTCATTTATTGAGTCAATAATGTTTATTACTTAGAGGATAGAAATCGTTGTGCCTCATATGTTAGGCTTCGAGCTGATGGGGATTTTCTAAACTGAGGTCTGAGGGACTAGGTACTTATTTGGGGAGTGTTTTTGAGATTCTGACTATTTGATTATGACATGGAAGGTGTCAGTTGGAATGAGGTGTCAGTAATGCTTTTACAGGAGGTGTCTGAGGGTTCTCCAGTTTGTTAATCATCAAGGGATACCTTGGGATTTATGATAAGGATCATCACTATTGAAATTATATATATATATATATATATTCATACACATCATTATATTCCATATATATAACTGGGGGCACATGGGTTACCAATGATGGCTGAAGAAGGTGATCGCTAACTTGTGTCTATTGAGCACAAGGGAGGAAAATATTTATTTATACATGTGTGCAATTCCTATTTTATTTATTTTTAGTATACACCTACATTATAATAGATGTAATATAGGAACATGTTGGTGGTGGCCTACTGAGATTTATTCTCACACCCTACACGGGCCCTTTGGGACATGTGTAGACTTTATGATTTTATGATCAAGTAAGGGTTCAGGATCAAGAGATGGACTATAGTGATCATGTTGTGCCATTTATCATGGGATGGATGATAATGGAACATGGAGGTTCTTTCATTAGATGGAGCTTATTTTTTGAGTTTCTTTTTATTCCATTATTCTTATATGTATATACTGATATGGTCAGCCATGATCAACCCTTATTCTTTTCTACTATTTTGTATGACCTGATATTACATGCGTGGTTATCTAAAAATGGTGTTTTATTTTAAAAATGATATGTTTGATCTTTTAGATTATTTCATCTACTTTTTATTTTTTTATTCTTTATATATTGCATGTTATTTCTTCTACTATGACGGGTTACTAGTCCTATTTTCTTATATTCTTTCTTCTACTACTTTATTGATATATAAATATAGAAAAATATTATTTTATAACCAAGAGGGTATAATCTCTACACTATTACCTATTTATACCCTCATTTCTAGTCATCAACCTTTGGCGTATAGGGAGGTGCGCATAAGGTCTAGTGGTCAACCGACCCTGAGCATTGTTCAAGTGGAAAGACGGTTTGAGGCACTACAAATAAAATAAGAGTTGTTTATTTTACCTCTTTTAGTCCTTACTATTTGGGATATGGTAGGCGAGAGACTAATATGTAGTTAGAACTAGGTTTAGATATCGTGTTTGGGTGCTTGCAGCCCCATGCACTGGGGATATACCAAGTTGCCAGGGGTGGAAAATTGTCATTTTGTTTTTCTCTTTTGACATTTGATATTATTTACACCTCAAGTAGTGCACTTGGGCATGATTATTATCTATTATGATATGTGACACTTGGACCGATATGGAAAGGGATTGTCACGACCTGTCTTCAGGGCCCGTGCCGTGACTACCCCAAGCCCGCCTTCCATAGGCCAGGGGCTGGCGACTAGCACCAAGGCGTAATTACTGGTAAAAAGGGAAGGCATTGCATTTGTAAGGTAAAAAAACACCACATAGCAAGAAAGCAGTAGAAGTAAACACTAAGTAAAAACTGAGTACAACAGTAAGTGCGGAAAAGTAAGTGGGCCAGAATACAAACCCAAACTGAAAGTAAAATACAACTGGAAGGGAAAACAACAACTGAAAAGTAAAGTCGCAACGTCGAGCTATCCACTGGAAATCCCACCTGAAGGGTGAGTACAGATAGCCTCCACAGCTCCTCGGGTCCAGCCGTCTGCTCCGAGAACGTCCCGCCCAGTGGTCCACCTCCAGGTACCGTCCTGCTCCGCAAGCCTCAACCACTATCAGCGCTGTCCGTCGTCTGCAACCAACACAACATAGTGCGGGCATAGCCAGTGCAGGGTGAGTATAAGCTACTCAGTAGGGACTCCGAGACCCCCGATGGTCTCCCAGAATCCACAAAGGATATTCCACAAAGAAAAGATACAATCACGAAGTAACATCCGACACTGCTTAGATATATTCCCATACATATACCTAAGTCATCAATTCTCGTTCGGATCCAACATCCGAGCCCAAGTACAACCCAGTCCACATAGGAAAGCAAAACGTAAATCCACACAGGATAGAACAACACAATCCACATAGGAAAGCAAAACAGGATTTCAGCACACACAGGTATACTTCTTCGTATGACGATAGAGATGATCAGATATTGCCACTGATTCATCTAAGCTGTCGGACCCACAAAGGATCGATAGGTACTACCCCCCGCAAAGACCCACACAAGATCTATAGTTAACTAACCCCTGCAAAGACCCACACAGGATCGATAGGTAACTAACCCTCACAAAGAACCACACAGGATCGGACCCACACAGGATCTGTAGGCGCTGGCTCACACAGAACTGCTGAGCACTGACCCACACAATATTGGACCCACACATGATCGGTAGCACTGATCCACATAAGATCGTTGAGTTCTTTAGTCGTCACTGTCGAATCCACTGAGGATCTCTGTACAGTCGTCTTCGTCATCGTCACAGTCGCAACACAGCCAGCTCTAGGGTTCCTGCACACAGCAAGCTCGTTCGGGAGGGTCCGCTCTACGAGCCGAGAAGCTGATACATCAACTGACACAAAGTCTGGAGTTGATGTATTCAAAAGTTCCGTATCGTCAACAGGAACTCAACGTCGCAGATGGCGCGTTAATCGGACGCCCGGTCTGAGAGTTATTGGCTTTTTCGTCCCAGGGGCCCCGTTGGTTTTTAAGGCAAAACCAACCTGACCATAATCCACCTGCGTCCAAACCTCATGTGGAGTAAGCCAAAAGATCCGTCTCACTAAGAGGAATCCAACAAACTCGACGACACGTCAATCGGACGTTCGGAGCTCAAGTTATGAGCGTTTCCGCTCCGAGGGCCCGGTTGGTTTCGTGTACGAACCAACTCAGCCAAACCCAAATTATTCTGAAACCTTGAGTATGATATACCGAAATTACCGTCTCGATCCAAGGATCGCATCTCAACTAACGGTGCATTGATCGGAGGCCCGTAGCACAAGTTATGGGCGACCGACCGGAAGATATTCGGTATTAAGGGGTTCGGGCCCGGTCCACCCGGCCCGATACCCCCAGGGTTGGCCCACACCGGGTCGACCCAAACCGGGTCCAGGTCTAGCCCGCTTGGGCGCGGCCCGGACCGGCCGGCGCGACGCGGCCTGGCGGACCGGCCAGGCAGCCGACCCGGCCTGGGCGCGACGCGCTGGCCAGGCGCTCGGCCAAACGACCGAGCCGTTGAGGGGGGGGGGGCTACCCCCTGTCTTTGTAACCGTGGCCCCCATTATGGGGGGCCGCTTGAGCTGGCCGTCGGGGGTTCGTAACCCCTGACCTTCCCTTGTCCAGCCGACCTGCTCTGGCCGACCGACTTCTGCCACCACGGACCGGCGACGGGCGGTCCCCCCTGCTCCGACACCGGCGGCCCGGAACCGGCCGCCGGTCACCCTGCTCCGCCGCGGCCCGGAACCTGACGTGACCTTGGTTCATCCGGCGTGGCGCGACGGCACCGCACCCCTCCGCCGTGGCCCCGCTCCGGCCCCGGTGTCTTCGGGTTTCTCTGATGCGGCGCGACGGCGTCGCGTCCTTGTTCGATTTCACGGCGCAACGCGACGACGCCACGCTTTCCTTTCCGCACGATCCTACACAGTGTGACGACACCGCGCCATACCCATTTCAATCCACAATAGAAACAACAACATAGATAAGGGAGGAGGGTCGACCGTGTTTGTGCGGTCTGGCCCCCTCTCGTTAATCGATAGCAATTGGTCATATTTCACGAAGAAAGTCAAGGTAGTAATCACGAAAAAAATAAATAAACCCCAAACCTTGAGCGTAGCTTGAACAGAGGTTCATCGAATGCGGATTCGTCGCGGAATATCTGTCACGGTAAGAGACTTCGCGGAAGAAGACGTCGTCGGCGTCGCGGTATACGGCGTCGCGTAGTCGGTTTCAGAGGACTCGGCGTTCTTCGTCGGAGATCGATGTGTTCTTCGCGTTCTGACGAAGAAGTTCCTCAAGTTCCTTAGCCTTTTATCCCAAAGAATCCACAACAAGATTCCAAACCTTAATAAAATAAGCCCACACTTATTTTATTAACTTGACAAAAGTTTGAAATTCAAACACTCACATTAAACTCACTTCATTAATATCATAAGTTATTAAAACTTAAGTTATCAATTTTAATTGTGAGTTGTGGGAGTTAATGTAAGGGTTGGTGTCCTCAGAACCAACTGTTTTGTACTTTGATTACATAAATGTTCACTTATTATATATTGTTCATTGTTCTGCATGACTATAATATAATAATGTCCTGGAATATTTGTTGCATTAATAAGGTCATAACAGATCCCCGCTATGATGAGAACCTTGAAATGCTATAACAATATTCTTAAATAAAGTTCTGCAGTTGGATGACATACTATGATAGGACACATAGTATACAGACCGTCATGTGCGAGTACTCGTAAGAAGATGAGACTCTCTCTCATGGAGTTCGCACTTGGTAATCTCCAAGATGGGAGATTATGAGAACAGACCTACCAATAGTAATTCCGCATGTCTTGGTGTCATCAGATATTGATATCTAAGAGCATGTGTAATGGTCCTTAGACTGGAAGATTATCATTAACTCATGTCATGACTCGCGCACTTAGATTTACTGATAAAAACCATCACGCAGATAGTTGGCGGGAAGTAGGGTACGTTGGGTGCGTCACGAGTGACATGTTGTTAATGGATAAGTCGAGGAAGGATTTGTACCTTCCATTTATGGAAGTTGATATCTCGGCCCTTTGATTGAAATAGAACTGTCGCATTAAATTCCATGGCCATGGTGTAAACGACGAGTTTATTTCAGGTAGTCAAAGAATGACGGATCAAGTATATAGGTTTATGACACTTCCATGAAACCTGATTGATGAGATATTGAGACAAAGGGATTAAATTACACAGTAAGCATTCGTATGAGGTGATACATCAATGCGGCATCAACTTCTTTCTCTTGGGTGCCTTGAACCGTTGCTAGATAGTAATTTTGGACTTTAGGCAAGACTGCCTAATGCCAACAAGAAAGAGGCCTAGAGGGTTACACACTAAGTGTATCCAAGTATCTCAAGTTGAATAAAGATTATTCCCGTATGTGGTTTAATAATTATTCAAGGAAGCCTAAGTTGTTTTTAATGATGGAGGAAAAATAAAATAAAACAAGTACACGCCGTGTATTATTATTACACGCCGTGTAGTTTTATTTTGGAAAGGAAATGAATAAATGAAAACAAGATATACACGCCCTGTACATTTAATGTACACGCCGTGTAGTTTTCAATGAAAAACAAGTACACGCCGTGTATTTATTATTACACGCCATGTAGTTTTTCCAGTTGGGATTTTGAGGATATAATATTGTTTTAAATGATATTTATTATAATCAGTGTGGGTGCATGTCAAGGAATTATTTATTCAACATGGGGGTTTTAAATAAAGAGTCAATTAAATAAATAAAATGCGTAACGCGTTTATTTATTGTCATAACTCTATAACCCCACACACCCGATTATAAATATCCTCACAACCCCAACTCTTTTCCGACACACAAGAGAATCGTTGTGCACAACATCTCTGGAGAATTCTTTCAAGGCCGAAAGAAACTCTTCCTCCAAGAATGCTCTCAAGACCGAGAGAGATCCTATTCCATCGGATCAAGACAATCTAAGGTGTACAACGCAAGCAAAGTCTTCTCCACGCTAGCACCCGGAGAATCCTTTGGCGATGTCTAGAGATACGAGGTACATGTGTGGATCACCGCTAGAGGGAGTCTACACTTGGCTTCTGCGACGCAACGACGGATCACATCGACAATGTAATCAAGAACATCAATGAAGAAAGAACACCCAAAAGATATTTCTTTATAATTAATTAAATTAATTATAATCAACCTGTAATGATCCTTGTTTGTGGTCCCAGGACGAACCTTCTTCTTTGTATTTTTCTGTGATTCGATCCGTGGAGACCGGCGTTTATCGTCGTATTGATCCTGGATTGATCATTGCTAATGACAAAAGGCCAAGTGGGCACATCCAAACCACGCGCTTCCGCTGCGCCCGGAACCTTCAAATGGTATCAGAGGGAGGTTACAATGTTGATTATAGTTATTTAAATTTTGTTGATAATTTACGCATTCATATTTGATTCAATTCAAAATAAATCGTTCTATAAATATGAATTAACGAGATCTATTCTTCCTCCTTCGTTTCTCAATTCATATCACAGAAACGACCTTTTAATTTTAATTTTGATTAAAATAAAAACAAGGAACTCATCCGGAGGATCCTCTCTTTCTATCTGTACAACATGGGATTACACGGCGTGTAATTAAAACTACACGTCGTGTACTTAGGTTCAACGAACCGGCACTGGTCCGCCAAACCACGCCGTGTGAATTGATTATGCCTAAGTTTTAATCACGCCGTGTTGACCAGAATAGAATGGCGCGTGGAAACCGGAATACACGACGTGTATGTTGGAACAACACGCTGTGTAGTCCGTTCTGACCTAGGTGAAACTGTGTACAAAGATAAGCTGCGTACCGCGTACACGGGATCACCAGGCCGGTTACCGCGTAACAAGGAAGTACACGCCGTGTATGATTCATCTACACGCCATGTACTCTAAAATTTCCAAAGTACAGAAAACACGCCAAATCCTCGGCATGTACTTTGGATAAAGGATGAAAAGAAAAATACACACCGTGTAATTATAAACTACACACCGTGTAATTTCCAAAAATGGAATTTCACCAGGTTTTCTCCAATGTACAAAGACCCGTACAAGGAATATGGATGAGAAGAATCTCAAGGAAATTCCGAAAGAAATTTAAGATAAAGAATTGATTAATTATAAGATCACAATTAATTGAATTCGAGCGCGTATTATCTTAAATAAAAGAACAATTAAAATAATTTTAATTCTAAATATGAGTAAATGTCGTTGCATACTATGGATGATCATGAGCTAGACCAAATACCCTTTGTATGTGTATGGTTTCATTTAAATTTATTTAATTTAAATTTGTTGGCCTGCGAGCCTTTTTCCAATAAAATGTAGGGCCTGCGTGCCCATGGTTTCTTTAATGTAAACCCATGTAATGGAGGATCTCCCAAGCCAGAGGAGATGGTTCAAAACCCGAAGCCGAGGTGAAACCGACACAAGAAGATACAAAGGTGGACAGGTGGGAGCTGCAAAACATGAACCATCAGGTTCAAGGTGTTTTCCCTAGGTCAGGGTTAGCTTATCAAAACCACTAGATAAGCTAACCAAATAGAAGCTCATGATCATGCCATCTTATTTTATTTCTGTCTGATTACATGGTTTATTTATTATGTATGTGTTTTCACGATCACATAATTAATAAAATGAACAAGCATGCAAAGATGGAATAAAATAAAAACTGAACTATGTGTAAACATTATCGGAACATGGTTAATCACTTAAGAAAGCATCACTTAATATTAACAAGCATGTGATAATGTAAAAATATGCATAAAGAATAAAATCCCTCAAATACCATATTAAGTCAGACCAAGACTTCTGTTACTTGATTAAGGGCAAGACTCAATAAAACTATGTTTTTGACCAACCCTTGTTGGGACACTTACTTTTATAAAGAAATACCTTATGAAAGGTTTCGGGTTGACTTAACCATATTACATCAAGAGAAGTATCCCTTGCTAGACTTGATGTAATATTGGAGGCAAGAGTTGAGGAAATCCAAGTCAGGATTTCAGGATTGGGGAGTCCACTCAACAGATCAAGGAACTGTAAGCTCATAGTTGGCAAAGACCTACCTACCTAAATACCTTCAAATAGCTTGACCAACCCTTGTTGGGGTTATGCGAAGGGAAATATCGATCCTTGCCAATAGAATTTCAAAGCAACTGGACATTCCAAGTTCAATGGTGAGGGTCATTGGGACTTGATAAAATAGTGAGAGACTTAATAAAATTTATTATTTCTCATAAAATGTAATCAAGAAAGTACTGATGAATCTGCTCTTTTAAATTGTAGAATCAATATGACAAACACATAAACCACATTTTCTCTGTGATCAATTCTGGATAAATACAACATCCTCACCGGTAGTAACTTTTAGGAATGGTTTAGGCGCCTTCGGGTTATCCTACGCCATGAACGGAAGTTTTACATGCTGGAGTCCTCACTTCCTGATTCTCCTGCCCTAGGGGCAAGTGATGAAGATTTCCTAGTCTATGATCAACATTTGAACGATGCTCTCGACGTTCAATGTTTGATGTTGTCATCTATGTATAGTGAGCTCATGAAGTCTCATGAAGACATGGATGCCTACAGCATGCTCGAGCACCTCCGTGGTTTATACCAGGAGAGAGAAAGACAGGAAAGGTTTGAGATCTCCAAGGCTCTGTTTCAGAGCAAGCTTGGAGAGGGTGCCCCGGCTGGGCCTCATGTAGTCAAGCTCATTGGATACATTGAGCGCTTGGAGGTTCTAGGGTTTAAAATCCCTGAATAACTGGGTACCGATCTCATTCTCGCATCACTCCCCCAGAGCTTCTCAAACTTTGTTGTTAATTTCAACATGAACAATATTGAGAAGTCTCTGTCTGATCTTCTTATCCTTATTTTCCAAGTGGACAATGACATGAAGCGTGAAAAGCCTTCTGTTCTCATGGTGAATAAAAGGAAAGGGAAGGCGAAGAGCTTTAATCCCAAAGCTTCTTCAAGGCCTTCTAAGAAAAGGAAGATCAAAGGGGAGGCAAAGGAACAGGATGCTGTTTGTTTCGCATGTGGCAAGAAGGGCCACTGGAAGAAAAACTGCACCCAGCCAAGGAAGCAAGGGGAAGCTTCAGGTGCGTTTATTATCGAATGCAATCTATCTGTTTCTACTAATTGGGTATTAGATACCGCTTGTGGTGCTCACATCTGTATCCAAATACAGGAACCAAGTAGATTCAGGAAGATTGATCGAGGGGAGGTAGATCTACGAGCAGCCAATGGAGCCAGACTTGCTGCTGTAGCTATCGGGGACTACCACCTCACATTTCCAACTAGAATGATCTTGGTGTTAAAGGGTTGTTATTATGTGCCTTCTATTACTAAAAACATTATTTCAGTATCTAGATTAGATACTGATGGATTCATATTCAAATTTGGAAATGAATGTTGCTACTTTTATAAAGATAACATTTGTTTTGGTAGGGCATATTTATATAACGACCTTTATGTGTTAGACTACACAAACCAAGTAATGGCAATCAATAACAAAGTTAATTCACATGACTCATACCACACCCAACTTTGGAATCACCGGCTAGGTCATGTCAATGAGAAACGTTTGACAAAATTACATCAAGATGGGTATTTAGATTCTTTCGAACTAAAACCAATTGGTGTATGTCATGCATGTCTACAAGGCACAATGAACAAAGCCCCATTTATTGGGAAAGGTGGAAGAGCTAAAGAGCTTCTAGAATTAGTTCACACAGATGTGTGTGGACCATTTCCAGTTGAAGCAAGGGGTGGGTTCTCGTACTTCATAACTTTTACTGATGATTTTAGTAGATATGGATATGTCTACTTAATGAGGTATAAGTCAGATTATTTTGATTGGTTCAAAGAATACAAGAATGAAGTTGAGAACCAGCTTGGTAAGAAGATTAAGAAACTCCGCTCAGATAGAGGAGGAGAATATCTTAATCAGGACTTCATTGATTTCTTACGGGAGTTTGGGATTCTATCTCAACTCACTCCTCCTTACACACCGCAGTGGAATGGTGTAAGTGAAAGGAGGAACCACACCCTGTTGGACATGGTGAGATCAATGATGATTCATGCGAGTCTTCCATTATCCTTTTGGGGATATGCATTACAAACAGTAGCACACATACTAAACCAAGTACCAACTAAATCGATAAATGGTATTCCATACGAATTATGGAGTGGACGCAAAGCCATGTTATCTAATTTACATGTGTGGGGTAGCGAAGCATTTGTTAAGGCCTCTTCAGGTAACAAACTTGCACCCCGAGGCACAAAGTGTATCTTTATAGGATATCCCAAGGAAACAAGGGGATATTACCTATACAACCCCTCAGACAAAAAGGTTACAGTGGCAAGACACACCATATTCCTTGAGAGGGAGCACATCTCCAAAAGAGATAGTGGGAGCGAGATAGACTTCGATGAAGTCGAGGCTCAAGATACACATGAGTTGGTACAAGAACAGATTCCATAGAGCCCCGTGGAAGAACAATCTGTTCCAGAGACACAAGAACAACGTAGGAGAACGAGAGAGGTAAGAGAACCAGAACGATATGGTTTTCTTGTCACCGAGGATGGTGACTCATTATTGGTTGACAATGATGATCCTCTTACCTACAAGGAAGCAGTTGAAGGCATAGATGTTGCCAAGTGGCAAGAAGCCATGAATTCTGAAATGGATTCCATGTACCAAAAACAAGTCTGGATTTTGGTAGATCCTCCAGTTGATGTAAATCCTATTGTTAATAAATGGGTATTCAAGAAGAAACTAGACATGGAGGGGCAAGTCAACACCTACAAGGCATGACTGGTTGCAAAAGGTTTTAGACAGCGTCAAGGAATTGACTATGATGAAACCTTTTCACCGGTTGCAATTCTAAAGTCCATCAGAATCCTATTGGCCATTGCTGCTTACCATGACTATGAAATTTGGAAAATGGATGTCAAAACATCTTTCCTTAACGGGAACCTCCAGGAAGATGTCTACATGACACAACCTGAAGGTTTTGTGACTCCAAAGGATGCCAACAAGGTATGTAAGTTGCAGAAATACATTTATGGATTAAAGCAAGCATCAAGGTCATGGAACATTCGTTTTGATGAAGCTGTTACGGAATTCGGATTTGTTAAGAACGAATGTGAGCCTTGTATCTAAAAAAGGTTTCGTGGAAGTGCACTTGTTTTCCTAATAGTATATGTTGATGACATATTGCTAATTGGAAACGAAGTACCTATCTTATAGTCAGTTAAGGTATGGTTGCATAAATGCTTCTCCATGAAAGACTTGGGCGAGGCGGCATATATTCTTGGGATCAAGATCCATCGTGATAGATCCAAGAGAATGCTGGGCCTAAGTCAAAGTACATACATTGACAAGATACTGAAGATATTTAGTATGGAACAGTCCAAGATGGGATTGTTGCCAGTGTCACATGGCATTCATCTTTCGAAGAAAATGTGTCCTTAGACACATGAGGAAAGAAAGATAATGGCAAGGATCCCTTACGCATCCGCGATTAGGTCAGTCATGTATGCTATGCTATGTACGAGGCTAGATGTTGCTTACGCATTAAGTGTTATAGGCAGATATCAAGATGATCCAGGAGACCGCCATTGGATGGCAGTCAAGACTATCCTTAAGTATCTGAGGCATACTAAGGATATGTTCCTGGTTTATGGAGGAGATGAGGAACTAGTCATCAGAGGACATGTAGATGCTAGTTTCCAGACTGATCAAGATGACATGAAGTCACAGACTAGATACATCTTCAGTTTGAATGGAGGTGCAGTGAGCTGGAAGAGCTCAAAAAAAAGTGTGGTGGCAGATTCTACAACGGAGTCCAAGTATATCGCAGCTTTTGAGGCAGCTAAAGAAGCAGTATGGATGCGAAGCTTCGTCCAAGAGATGTATGTTGTACCGAGCAGTAAAGATCCTATCACGCTCTATTGTGATAATACTGCAGCGGTGACACTTGCAAAAGAGCCAAGGTCACATCAGCGGACAAAGCACATACTTCGGAAGTATCATCTCTTGAGGGATTTTTCTCAGAGAGGTGAAGTTGCAGTGAGCAGTATTTCCATGGAAGACAACGTGGCAGACCCATTGACTAAAGCCTTGACTCAGCAGAAACATGATCATCATGTGAGGTCTAGCGGACTAAAAGTCATAGGCAGTTGGATCTAGTCCAAGTGGGAGTTTGTAAGGGTTGGTGTCCTCAGAACCAACTGTTTTGTACTTTGATTACATAAATTTTCACTTATTATATATTGTTCATTGTTCTGCATGACTATAATATAATAATGTCCTGGAATATTTGTTGCATTAATAAGGTCATAACAGATCCCCGCTATGATGAGAACCTTGAAATGCTATAACAATATTCTTAAATAAAGTTCTGCAGTTGGATGGCATACTATGATAGGACACATAGTATAAAGACCGTCATGTGCGAGTACTCGTAAGAAGACGAGACTCTATATCATAGAGTTCGCACTTGGTAATCTCCAAGATGAGAGATTATGAGAAGAGACCCGCCAGTAGTAATTCCGCATGTCTTGGTGTCATCGGATATTGCTATCTATGGGCGTGTGTAATGGTCCTTAGAATGGAAGATTATCATTAACTCATGTCATGACTCGCACACTTATATTTACTGACGAAAACCGTCACGCAGACAGTTGGCAGGAAGTAGGGTACGTTGGGTGCGTCACGAGTGACATGTTGTTAATGGATAAGTCAAGGAAGGATTTGTCCCTTATATTTATGGAAGTTGATATCTCGGCCCTTTGATTGAAATAGATCTGTCGCATTAAATTCCATGGCCATGGTGTAAACGACGAGTTTATTTCAGGTAGTCAAAGAATGACGGATCAAGCATATAGGTTTATGACACTTCCATGAAACCTGCTTGATGAGATATTGAGACAAAGGGATTAAATTACACAGTAAGCGTTCGTATGAGGTGATACGTCAATGCGGCATCAACTTCTTTCTCTTGAGTGCCTTGACCCGTTGCTAGACAGTAATCTTGGACTTTAGGCAAGACTGCCTAATGCCAACGAGAAAGAGGCCTAGAGGGTCACATACTAAGTGTATCCAAGTATCTCAAGTTGAATAAAGATTATTCTCGTACGTGGTTTAATAATTATTCAAGGAAGCCTAAGTTGTTTTTAATGATGGAGGAAAAATAAAATAAAACAAGTACACGCCGTGTATTATTATTACACACCGTGTAGTTTTATTTTGGAAAGGAAATGAATAAATGAAAACAAGATATAAATGCCGTGTAGTTTTCAATGAAAAACAAGTACACACCGTGTATTTATTATTACACGCTGTGTAGTTTTTCCAGTCGGGATTTTGAGGATATAATATTGTTTTAAATGATATTTATTATAATCAGCATGGGCACATGTCAAGGAATTATTTATTCGACATGGGGGTTTTAAATAAAGAGTTAATGAAATAAATAAAACGCGTAACGCGTTTATTTATTGTCATAACTCTATAACCCCACACACCCGATTATAAATATCCTCACAACCCCAAATCTTTTCCGACACACAAGAGAATCGTTGTGCACAACATATCTGGAGAATTCTTTCAAGGCCGAAAGAACCTCTTCCTCCAAGAACGCTCTCAAGACCGAGAGAGATCCTCTTCCATCGGATCAAGACAATCTAAGGCGGACAACGCAATCAAAGGCTTCTACACGCTAGCACCCGGAGAATCCTCTGGCGACATCTAGAGATACGAGGTACATGTGTGGATTACCGCTAGAGGGAGTCTACACTTGGCTTCTGCGAGGCAACGACGGATCACAACGACAACGTGATCAAGAAAATCAACGAAGAAAGAACACCCAAAAGGTATTTCTTTATAATTAATTAAATTAATTATAATCAACCTGTAACGATCCTTGTTTGTGGTTCCAGGAAAAACCTTCTTCTTTGTCTTTTTCTGTGATTCGATCCATGGAGACTGGCATTTATTGTCGTACTGATCCTGGATTGATCATTGCTAATTGCAAAAGGCCAAGTGGGCACATCCAAACCACGTGCTTCCGCTGCACCCGGAACCTTTAGTTAAGGAATATGAAGGGGTGGGGTTAGTGTGGGCCCCACCACCCTCATAACCTCCCAATGGAAGTTGGGTGGTTTTCCCCAACTTCCACCCAAAGCTTAATCCACTTAGAGTAAAATAAAAATTGTAGTTAAATTTTTATTTTAACTTCCACAATTTTTATCAACTTCTCTCGTGAAAACGAAACTCCGGAAAAGGTGTTCCTAAGCAATTATCGGTGCTTCGGTTCCATCAGTGCCCTCAGAATTTGATTTCGAGCACCGGTTCAAAAGTTAGAAATTCTCGATCGTTCGTTCACTGAACGTACCCGAGATAAACTTTAGAAAGTAATTTCGGGCACACCGGGCCTCGGAATCAAGTGCCGTCAGAAACTGATTTCATGTAAAATCCCAAAGAAAATTAAGAAAAAATTTTCCTTGAATTTTACGGGTCTTTACATTACTCCCAACTCAGAGATTTACGTCCCCGTAAAGATACTTCATAACTAAGGAAACAAATGTGGGTTCTGAGCACGCATCTGAGCCTCCCGCTCCCAAGTGCTCTCCTGGAGATTCCTGTGCTGCCATCTGATGCACACTAGAGGAATCGACCGTCCACGCAGGACCCTCTCCTGTCGATCCTCGATCTCCACTGGGACCTCTGTAAAAGTTTCCCCATCATCAATGTCTATCTCCCCATGGTCAATGATATGTGATGGGTCGTGCACGTATCTCCTTAGCTGAGATACGTGGAAGACGTCGTGCACCGGATGCAACTGAGGTGGTAGAGACAGGCGATAAGCTACCTCGCCAATCCTACTGAGGACCTAGAATGGTCTGATGAAGCGTGGAGACAACTTACCGCCTCGACCAATTCTCCGTAATCCACGTCGAGGTGAGACACACAAGAATATGTGGTCGCCATCCTCGAACTCTAGTGGCCTCCACCTCCTGTCAGCATAAGACTTATGCCGGCTCTGAGCTGTCCTCATCCGCTCTTGGATGACCTGGACCTTCTCTGTCATGGCCTGGACCATCTCTGGTCCCACAAGTGCTGACTCCCCAGGGTCTGTCCAGCACAAAGGAGATCTGCAAGGTCGGCCGTACAATGCCTCGTATGGTGCCATCCCGATGGTGGAGTGGTAGCTGTTGTTGTACGCAAACTCCACCAAGGGTAGGTGGTCCTCCCAGCTGCGACCAAAGTCAAGGACACATGCGCGGAGCATGTCCTCGAGAGTCTGTATGGTCCTCTCAGTCTGACCATCCGTCTGAGGGTGAAAGGCGGTGCTCAAACGTAGCTGCGTCCCGAACGCCTCCTGCAACCCCTTCCAAATCCAGGAAGTAAAGCGAGCATCTCGATCAGAGACGATAGATGATGGAACACCGTGAAGCTGTACAATCTCCTGAATGTATAGATGTCCCAAGCTCTCCACTGAGCCCTGCTCTATGATGGGTAAGAAGTGTGCCGACTTGGTGAGTTGGTCGACAATCAACCAAATGGAGTCGTGACCTCTGGAAGTGTGTGGAAGTCCAGTCATGAAGTCCATAGATATCCCGTACCACTTCCACTCCGGGACCTCCAAGGTCTGTACCAAGCCTACTGGTACCTGGAGCTCTGCCTTCACCTGCTGGCAGGTGAGGCATCGAGAAACAAACTCTGCCACAACCTTCTTCATGCCCGACCACTAGTGCTATCGTCTGAGATCCTGGTATATCTTTTCCACTCCAGGATGTACCGCCAAAGGAGAAGTGTGAAACTCTCTCAGCACCTCCTCTCCTAAAGCAACTGGTACCAAGGTACATCCTCTGAAAAGGAAGTCGTGCTCTACTTTAAAGGAGAAAACATCAGGTGCATGTCCTGAGGATATCAGTGCACACCGTATCTCACAGTCAGCGTCCCCACGCTGTGCCTCTCTGACCCACTGCAGTAGTGGAGGGGTGACTGTGAGAGACTGAAGGAAGGCTGCTCCATCTCTATCCATGATGAATATATATAAAGCGGCTAGCCACTCTATCACCTCCTCAAGTAGCTGAATGCCCGTCCTCCTGCTGAGAGCATCAGCTTCCACGTTCCCCTTCCTAGGAGTATAGACTATCTCAAAGTCATAGTCCTAGAGGAACTCGAGCCATCGCCGCTGTATCAGATTCAGTTCCTTCTGAGAGAAGATATACCTGAGACTCTGATGGTCAGAAAAGACTGTAAAGCGCTTGCCCATTAGGTAGTGTCGCCATGTCTTCAGAGCGAAGACCACTGCCGCTAACTCCAGGTCATGATTAGCGTAGTTCTGCTCATGCGGCCTCAACTGACATGATCCATAGGAGATAACTGCCCGCTTCTGTATCAGGACACATTCGATTCCGGTCCCTGATGCATCGTAGTAGACTATGTACCCTACTCCATCCTCAGGCAACCTCAAGATAGGGGCACTAGTCAATCTCTGTCTCAGCTCCTGGAATATCTACTAACATCTGTCTAACTACACAAAGGGTTTCCCCTTCTTCGTCAAATCTGAGAGTGGTTCTGCAACTCTGGAGAAGTCTGGCACAAATCTTTGGTAGTATCCAGCTATTCCCAAGAAACTCCGCACCTCCGTCACACTCTTGGGTGGCTCCCAAGATAGCATTGCCTCGATCTTCACATGATCCACTGCAACTCCCGCCTCAGAGATGACGTGTCCCAAGAAGTGGACCTCACATATCCAGAACTGACACTTTGAGAGCTTTCCATAAAGCTGGTGCTCTCGGAGTGTGTCTAGTACAACCCGCAAGTGGTAGGCGTGCTCCTCCTCAGTGGTCAAGTAAATCAAAATGTCGTCAATGAAGACCACGACAAATAGATCGAGGTATGGATAAAAGATCCTATTCATGAGGGCCATGAACACTGCTGAAGCATTGGTTATGCCGAATGGCATAACCAAGAACTCATAGTGGCCATACCGACATCTGAAGGCCGTCTTCTGCACATCCTTGTCCTGAACTCTGAGCTGATGATAGCCTGACCCGAGGTCTATCTTTGAGAACCACCGTGATCCCTTGATCTGATCGAAGAGGTCATCAATCCTCGGTAGCGTATACTTGTTCCTCACTGTTACCTGGTTCAGGAGACGATAGTCAACACAAAGTATCAAGCTCCCATCCGCCTTCTTGGCGAACAAAATCGGGGAAGCCCAGGGTGAAACACTGGGTCAGATGAAACCCTTGACCTGTAAGTCCTCTAATTGTACCCGCAGCTCTCGAAGCTCAGCGGGGGCCATCCGATACGCTGGAGTCGATATCGGGGTTGTCTCGGGGTACAGGTCAATATAAAAGTCTACCTCTCTGCGAGGAGGTAGTCCTGGAACGTCGTCGGGGAAGACGTCCGCATACTGATCCACCACTGCAGGAAAACTTGGACTCCGCACGTCAACTTCTCCTAGGATGAGGCTAGCCAACTGATGAGTGATGGGCTGTCCTCTCCTCTGCGGAAGTCCATCCTGTGCTGCGAAGGCTCCCTTCTCGCCGGTGAAGCTGAACCTGCTCCCGTCAGTGCGTACACACCGCACCTTGCGCCTAATACAGTCAATCTGTGTATAGACTGTAGATAACCAATCCATGCCCAAGATGACGTCGTAAGGCCTAAACACCGCTACAAGAAGATCCCAGCCGAAGCTCTCGCCTCCTAGAGTAAGCTCACACTGCCGGCACCAGTGCGTAATCGTCAAGTCTGCTCCCGTAGGAGTCTCTAGCCGTAAGGATCGAGCCAACGGCTCTGTCGGAATCTTCGAGATCCGAACAAGGGCAGCGACTATGAAAGAGTGACTCAATATTGTGTCTATAAGAACTGAATAAAGGGTGTAATAGACACAGATAGTACCTATAATCATCTCGGGTGTGCCGTGGTCGTAGGCCTCCGCTGCCTGCAGCTGTGCCTGTCTCTGCCCTCCAGCTCCCTGTGGTCGGGCTGGACCTCCTGGTGGTGGTGGTGGTAGAGCCTCAAAGTGTCGCCCACCACCTGCTGCTCGGCCATCTCCTCTGCCTCGTCTACCTTCTCCCTGCGGACCACCAAGGTTGACCCTCTGCCTCTTCCTGGGTGGTCCCTCAACCGTCTGCTGCTCCTCGGCACGGCGGGTCAGGCAGTCACGAGCCATGTGGCCCTGCCCGCTGTATGAGTAGCACTGCCTGCCTCTCGAAAGACTGGCCTCGCGCTGTATGCCCCGCACAGCTGAGCCAGTGTCCTGAGGTCGTCTACCTGAGGGTATGGTCTGCCTGGACCCATGAGTCATCCGTCGACTGCCTGCTACAGAAGACTCTGCTAAGTGCCACCCCGCGGTAGGTCTCACTGATGAAGAAGGCTCAGCAAGAAAGCTCTCGATCAAAAGGGCTTGCTCCAATACTCCTGCCTAGGTTGGAATGCTGAGGGAGATCAGCGATGCCCTGATCTCATGCCTCAATCCCTGCTCAAAGGTCTAGGCCCGAAAGAATGGGTCCCGTACCATGTCTGTCGAGTAGCACGAGAGATCGGTAAATCTCGCCGAGTACTGGGCGACTATCAAGCTGCCCTGCCGCAGCTGTAGAAGCTCCTGGATGTGCACCGCATGGAGGGTGGCTGGGACGAACTCCGAGAGGAAGAGGCTCTCAAAGTCCGTCCAGAGGAGAGATGCCTCGTCATGCACCTGAAGCATCAAGCTCCACCATCTGCCTGCTGCCGCGTGTAGTAGGCTCACTGCGAGGATCACCATGAGGTCTACTGGTGTCCTCACTAACCTGAAAACCCATACCACTGCCTCCATCCAGCCCTCGGCTGCCTGGGGGTCCATCTCCCCGCAAAACCTGGGCGGTCACTGGTGCTGAAACTTGTGCAGTTCACTAAGGTGACGTGCATTGTCAGCGGCTGGGGCTGGTAGCATCGGTGGCTCGACGGGTAGAGGTACCGCCGGTGCCTCTGCTATCAAAGGGCCCTGCACCGAGGCCTCGTCTTTCGGTGGGCTGTCATCACGCTCAAATCTAGGAACCCTAGCTGGATACCATCGTGGGGCCATCCTGAATAGAAACAGGTTCGCCACGGTCAAACAGTATACCTGGTGAGCTGACACAAAGTAATCACAAAGAAAACTTGAAACACACATGCAATCAATGTTTTCATGCATTAAGTCGGAAATCAGAAGTTAGGGTCCTGGTGTTTGGATACGTCGGTCGCCGAACCAACACTGGAATCCCTGAACTAATAACCACACCCAATACACTTAACACTATTGCTTCACATAGAAAAAGATCAGAGTCCCAAGTTCTGCGGTAGAACCGAACTGCTCTGATACCAATTTGTCACGACCCGTCTTCGGGGCCCGTGCCGTGACTACCCAAGCCCACCTTCCATAGGCCAGGGGCTGGCGACTATCACCAAGGCATAATTACCGGTAAAAAGGGAAGGCATTGCCTTTGTAAGGTAAAAAAACACCACAGATCAAGCAAGCAGTAGAAGTAAACACTAAGTAAAAACTGAGTACAACAGTAAGTGCAGAAAAGTAAGTGGGCCAGAATACAAACCCAAACTGAAAGTAAAATACAACTGGAAGGGAAAACAACAACTGAAAAGTAAAGCCGCAACATCGAACTGTCCACTAGAAATCCCACCTGAAGGGTGAGTACAGAGAGCCTCCACATCTCCTCGGGTCCAACCGTCTGCTCCGAGAACATCCCGCCTAGTGGTCCACCTCCAGGTACCTTCCTACTCCGCAAGCCTCAACCACTATCAGCGCTGTCCGTCGTCTGCAACCAACACAACGTAGTGCGGGCATAGCCCGTGCAGGGGTGAGTATAAGCTACTCAGTAGGGACCCCGAGACCCTCGATGGTCTCCCAGAATCCAGAAAGGATATTCGACAAAGGAAAGATACAATCACGAAGTAACATCCGACACTGCTTAGGTATATGCCCATACATATACCTAAGTCATCAATTCTCATTCGGCTCCAACATCCGAGCCCAAGTACAACCCAGTACACACAGGAAAGCAAAATTTAAATCCACACAGGATATCACAACACAATCCACATAGGAAAGCAAAATAGGATTTCAGCTCACACAGGTATACTTCTTTGTATGACGATAGAGATGATCAGATATTGCCACTGATTCATCTAAGCCATCAGACCCACAAAGGATCGATAGGTACTAACCCCTGCAAAGACCCACACAGGATCGATAGGTAACTAACCCCCGCAAAGACCCACACAGGATCGATAGGTAACTAACCCCCACAAAGACCCACACAGGATCGGACCCACACAGGATCTGTAGGCGCTGGTTCACACAGAACCGCTGAGCGCTGACCCACACAGAATCGAACCCACATAGGATCGGTAGCACTGATCCATGTAGGATTGCTGAGTGCTATAGTCGTCGCCGTCGAATCCACTTAGGATCTCTGTATAGTCTTCGTCGTCGTCACAGTCACAACGCAACCAGCTCTAGGGTTCCCGCACACAGCAAGCTCGTTCAGGAGGGTCCGCTCCATGAACTGAGAAGCTGATACATCAACTGACACAAATTCCAGAGTTGATGTATCCAAAAGTTCCGTATCGTCAACAGGAACTCAACGTCGCAGACGGCGCGTCAATCGGATGCCCGGTCTGAGAGTTATTGGCTTTTTCGTCTCAGGGCCCGGTTGGTTTTTAAGGCAAAACCAACCCGACCGTACTCCACCTACATCAAAACCTTCGTCAGAGTAATCCAAAAGATCCATCTCACTAAGAGGAATCCAAAAAAGTCGACGGCACGCCAATCGGACGTTCGGAGCTCAAGTTATGAGCGTTTCCGCTCCGAGGGCCCGGTTAGTTTGTGTACGAACCAACTCGGCCAAACCCAAAGTATTCCGAAACCTTGAGTGTGATATACCAAAACAACCGTATCGATCCAAGGATCTCATCGCAACTGACGGTGCATCGATCGGAGGCCTGTAACACAAGTTATGGGCGACCGACTGGAAGATATTCGGTATTAAGGGGTTCGAGCCCGGTCCGACCCGGCCCGATACCCCCAGGGTCATCCCGCACCGGGTCGACCCAAACCGGGTCCGGGTCCGGCCCGCTTGGGTGTGGCCCGGCCCGGCTTGGGTGCGTCCCGGCCTGGCGGACCGGCCAGGCAGCCGGCCCAGCCTGGGCGCGGCGCGCTGGGCGCGCTGGCCAGGTGCTCGGCCAAACGGCCGAGCCGTTGGGGGGGGGGCCCTGCCCCTGGCTTTGTAACCACGACCCCCATTATGGGGGGCCGCTTGAGCTAGCTGCCGGGGGTTCTTAACCCCCGACCTTCCCTTGTCTGGCCGGCCTGCTCTGGCCGGCCGGCTTCTGCCGCCACGGACCGGCGACGACCGGTCCCCCCTACTTCGACGCCGGCGGCACGGAACCGGCCGCCGGTCACCTTGCTCCGCCGCGGCCCGAAATCGGCCACGACCTTGGTTCGTCTGGCACGGCGCGACGGCGCCGCACTTTCCTTGCCGCACGATCCCGCGCGGTGCGACGACACCGCGCCATTCCCGTTTTAATCCACAATAGAAACAACAACATAGATAAGGGAGGAGGGTCGGCCCTGTTTGTGCGGTCCCACCCCCTCTCGTTAATCGATAGCAATTGGTCATATTTTACGAAGAACGTCAAGGTAGTAATCACGAACAAAATAAATAAACCCCCTACCTTGAGCATAGATTGAATGGAGGTTCGTCGAATGAGGATTCATCGCAGAATATCCGTCGCGGTAAGAGACGTCACAGAAGAAGACGTCGTCGGCGTCGCGGTATACAGCGTCGCGTAGTTGGTTTCCGAGGACTCGGCGTTCTTTGTCGGAGATCGATGTGTTCTTCGCATTCTGACGAAGAAGTTCCTCAAGTTCCTTAGCCTTTTCTCCCAAAGACTCCACAACAAGATTCCAACCCTTAATAAAATAATCCCACACTTATTTTATTAACTTGACAAAAGTTTGAAATTCAAACACTCACATTAAACTCACTTTATTAATATCATAAGTTATTAAAACTTAAGTTATCAATTTTAATTGTGAGTTGAGGGAGTTAAGGAATATGAAGGGGTGGGGTTTGTGTGGGCCCCACCACCCTCATAACCTCCCAATGGAAGTTGGGTAGTTTTCCCTAACTTCCACCCAAAGCTTAATCCACTTAGAGTAAAATAAAAATTATAGTTAAATTTTTTATTTTAACTTCCACAATTTTTATCAACTTCTCTTGTGAAAACGCAACTTCGGAAAAGGTGTTCCTAAGAAATTACCAGCACTGCGGTTCCATCGGTGCCCTTGGAATTTGATTCCAAGCACCGGTTCAATAGTTAGAAATTCCCGCTCATTCATTCACTGAACGTACCCGAGCTAAACTTCAGATTGTAATTCCGGGCACACCGGGCCTCAGAATCAAGTGCCGTCAGAAACTGCGTTCATGTAAAATCCCAAAGAAAATTAAGAAAAAAATTTCCTTGAATTTTATGGGTATTTACAGGGATTATTGTATATGTTTATTTATTTTCACATAGGATTATTGATATATATATTTGTATGTGCCTATGATTAATTGCGTGTGATTTTTATTGGGAACCTGAATTGCGCAAAGAGGGGTTGGCTTGTTTAAAGTGTCAACAAAATAAGATAAACCGTGTTTTACTTATTAACCTATATTTAGTGTCATTCTACTCAGCCATCATAGGAATGTGGTTTCAATGAAACCTATGTGTGATTCTATATGTGATATATATATATATATGGGACTGGCTCTGATAGGAGAAGGAAGGGGTGAGGACAAGGGGTAAGTTGTTTAAAGTTTCAACAAATACGCTAAACACTTTTTTTCTTGTATAACCTATTTAGTGTCATTCTACTTAGCTGCCTTGAATTTATATGTGATGCCTGACTCTATCATGGGTAGGTGAGGGGACATGATGCTGGATTTATATATTATACCTAGTTTCTAATATGGGTAGGTAAGGGGCCTTGAGGCCAGATATCATGTGACATGGTTGCGACGAAGGAGTGTAAGGGCAGTGCGATTGCCCTACTTATTACAACTTTCCTTATTTGATATATATATATATATATATATATATTATGGCCGTCTGACCATGATATTGGTATTTAATGGGATTCCACCTAGACATATTCCAATAGAGCATCAAGAGGGTGGTTATATGGTTCCACTTGAGTGTGTATAGGTTGAGGCCCCTGAGGTTTGGGATGAGGCCCTAGAGGGTTGGCCTGAGAATGAGTTGTAGGTACATACACGAGCTTAGGTATAGGTGGGGAATCCATAGAAAATAGAAGCTTTTGGGACATGTCTTGATGAGAAACTTAGGGAGAGCTTGGTTCATGTCATCTAGGGGATTGATAAGGGAGCTCAAGGAGTAAACCCTTCTATGAAGTACTTGAATTAGAAGTTCCAGTCACAAAACCCACTACTATTTCAGGTTGAGGGTGGACTAAAGGCAGTTGAGAACTGGATCAAGTCAGTTCATACCATCTTTGACCAACTTTAGACACCCTCAGAATGGAGTGTGAATTTGGAAACATATATTATCAAAGGAATTACAAAGCATTGGTGGGATTTTCAGGTATAGGTAGGAAGACACGAGGGAATGACTTGGAAGGACTTCAAGTCCAGGTTCTTCAAGCACTTATTTTTACAGATGCTAAGGGAAGAGAGAGATTAGGAGTTCTTGAACCTTCAATAGGAATACATGTCCATAATGGACTATGTAGACACCTTCACATACATGTCTCGTTTCACACCTAGTATGGTGGGTGACAAAACCTAGAGGGTGGGGAATTTTGAAGATGGTTTATGAAACATCATTCGAGTGTAGGTAAACATCTTAAGGTTATCCTAATTCTTGGAGGCTATGAATCAGGCATTGATAGCTGTGGGAAATTTGATAGACTAGTCATACTCGAGTTGGGTGATGATGTCAGTGATGTTAGTGGTGATGCTTCAGATAGTAGGAAGCGAGGCCAAGAGGAGTCTCAGTAGGGAATTATATCTAGTGACTCAAGTATTCCATCAAGGAGTGGGTCTTAGATGGTGTTCTTTCATTGTGAGAAACCATGACATGTGTAGATGTAGTGTGATCTGGCATTGAAGGAGCGCTGATCATGAGGTCAGGTTGGGTATCTCGAGAGGTTCTATAGGAATCCTTCTTGGATAGCCAGTAGCTAAGGACCTGGGTAGACTTAATCATCTGAGGTCAGACTAGGAGTGGTGCCAGGATCTAGTAGCTGAGATTTAACTGCACATAGAGGTTGTGGTAAAGATAGTGGGACCCAACAATGGGGTTAGTGACCAGTAGCTAGTGTATCTCCATAGGGAGGTGAGGCCTTAGGTATTCGAGCTTCAGGATTGGTTCATTCAGTGGAGCTTCTAGGTGTAGAGTAGGTTGGGGAGCCAACTACAGTCATAGGCACACCATGGTAATGAACGAGTTTCCTTTTTATTTTGGAATGGCCCTTTTATATAGCATGTCTAGTTTTGGTGCACGAGGTGCATAGTTTTTTTTGGACTAACCAGATGCTAGTTAGTAGGTTGGCATAGGATCAGATGCATGATATATATATATGTGTGTGTGTATATGAGTTTAATGTCACCAAGATTTATTATGAGTATCAATGGATGTGTGGATTGTTTGAGGTTAATTATAATTTGGGCATCAATACGATGCAAGTTTTATGTGAGGTGTGAGGCATTGAAACTGATTTTGGGCATATGGTGAGATGTATGACCCCATAAGTTCCATGTGTGACATGGGAATGAGGTGAGAATCTAATGATATGCAGTACTTGATGGGTGTCAGATGTGACATAAGATTTATTTGATCATCTGATGAGATTCAAAAGTGAATAAGTGTCACCGGAGGACTTTTGAGTCTATGGATGGTTGGTGGACCATTAGAATTTTGAGTTTGGGTTGGGAAGCAACCATAGTAGGCAACTCCTAAGGTATGGAGCACCTTGAGAGAGTTGACCTATAACCTTATAATTGGGGTAGACCTAGGTGGTTTGAACAAGATGGGTTTTTTGGTACCATCTATAGGTAATTATTTATATCTTGGGGATGAGCTATGTTTAGGTGGGTAGATTTTAATGTCTCGGGTTTTTGAAGAAGGTCAAAATCCTCAACCTGTCTGAATTTTTGGAGTTTGGTGAGTGGGCCAATTCTTTTATTGTTTATCAAAACCCAATTTCGAGAGATTATTTGAACCAATACCTTATTTTTGGACAATTTTAGAGGCTTGAATTTTTCCTTAGGGTTTTGAGTGGGTTTCAGGTGTATTGGATGCTGAAAACCAAGATTTTTAGGGTGTGAAGATAAAGGATCACAATTTGAACAAACCATACAACTTCCTAGGAGAAACCGTGCGAACCTCCTTTGGATATGGACATGGTTTGATAAACTATTAAGGATGGAGTGCATGAACATGTGAGGAATTCTATAGTTTTAAAAGAGGCTTCAAACATAGTTTGTTCATAGTTTGTCAAATCATGTGGGCCAACCGCGTGAGGTGTGGTACTTAGACAGTGGGTTCTACACGATTAGCACACGGTTAGCCACACCGTGCAACTAAACCATGTGGTTCACTTAATGAGGTAAAATTACCAAATTTACCCTACCTTTATTTATGTTTTCTCCTCCTATTTTCCTTCTCCACCTACATGCACAATAGTGGGGAGCTCCTTATTTCTTCCTCCCTTAGGCTTTGAGCTCCACTCTTTTTTCGAGATATGATCTTCACTTCATCGGTCTCGTTGGAACTACATCGGTAAGACCTTTGATCCTCTAGTCTTATTTCCTATTTTCTCTCTCCATATGGTGCACTAAATATATTCTACCCATTTTACCCTCTTTTTAAGTAATTCATTTAAAATTTCGATTTATTCCAAATCATCTCAAGTTAAAGGTTGACATAAGATGATCGAGCATCTACTAGTTTGAGGTAGGTGGTGACTAGATTTCTCTTTTATTTTGAAGCATTTTGAGGGGTGTTTTCTTGAGTTCACCATTGGGTAGTTCAAGGGAGACCCTAATTAATTAACTACTTGTATTTAAATTAATTATGATACATCATGGGATTTTGTTGGGAATTCCCTAGACATGATCATACGCGTGAGTCCAGGTTAGAGGCCATGAACCAATTGGGTAGATTAGGTTGGGTGTGTTTTATTTATTTAAATTGAATTATATATATTGATTGCGCTGATTCAAAGAGAAAATTCTAGGCTTGGCCTGAGGATTGAGGTGGTGATGACCACCTAGATAGAGGTGATGTGATTCTTCAGGTAGGGTGAGGCCAAGATTATACGAGTGATGTTGATCATAGGTTGAGTGACATGGGCATCAGATTGAGGTGATGAGGTCATCAAGTAACAAGCATGGACTATATGATTTGAGATGGTTCTAACCATCAGGATGACTGACATGGTTGCAGGGGAATGAGGTTCCATAATGATGTGTCTTAGGTACTATGTTGGTGACTACTGCTCATCATGATTAGCCAACACACCATTGGAGTCATGTGAACATAGGTAAGAATCATATGATGAGGTGGTGTTGACCAGTCGTGTGGGTAGAGGAATCTATTAGTTTCATCTTAGGATGGTGTTGACCATTAGTGAGGTTGGAGGTGCTTACTATAGAAATCCAAAAGGATAGTGAAGAGCCATCGAGTGATGGTGATGAGACTGTTGGTTGGGGGTTGAGGCTCGCCACATTATTGAGGCCACTGAGCTAGAATTATTTTGGAGGATGGATATCTCCATTTCTTGGGACATTAGTTGTTGAGTTGATGATGTTTATTACTTGGAGGATAAACATCATTGTGTATCAAAAATCGAGCTTTGAGATGATGGGGATTTTTTGAACTGAGGTCTGAGGGACTAGGTACTTGTTTGGGGTGTGACTTTAGGATACTAGTTATTTAATTATGAAACAGAAGGGGTTAGTTGGAATGAGTTTCCAATGACACTTTTATAGGAGGTGCCTGAGGGTTATCTAGCTTGTTAGTCATCAAGATATGACTTGGGGTTTATTATAATGATTCTTTTCATTGTAATTATATATATACATACACATCATTGTATTCCATATATATAACTGGGGGCATGTGGGATACTGACGATGGTCGAAGTAGGTGATCACTTCCTTGTGGCTACTGAGCACAAGGGAAGCATGTATTCATTTATACATGTGTGCAATTTCTCTTTTATTTTTTTATTATACACATGTATTATCAAAAATTTAATACAAACACACATTTTTTGTGGCCTACTAGATTTATTCTCACACCCTACATAGGCCCTTCGAGACGCGTGTATATTTTATGATTTTGTGACCATGTAAAGGTTCTGGCTCAGGAGATGGACCATAGTGATCATGTTGTACCATTTAACATGGGATAAATGGAAAGGTACCTTAAAGGTTATTGTATCAGACAAAGTTTATTTTTATTCCATCATTATTATTTGTATATACTGATATGGTCGGTTGTGGGTGACCCTTATGCTTATCTAATTTTTTGAATGACCTGATGCGATATGAATTCTTAGATACAAATGATTTTTTATTTTACAAATGGTATGTTTAAGCCTAATGATTATTTTTTTCTGATTTTCATTTGTTTATGATTCCGCTATTGCATGTTACTATTTTCGCTATGGTGAGTTACTTATCATGTTGTATTATGGTCTTTATTATGATAATTTATTGATATATACATATAGACCATTATTATTTTATCACCAAGAGGGAATAGTCTCCACTCTATCACCTCTTTACACCCTCACTACTAGTCAGAAACCTTTGGTGTATGGGGAGGCATGCCTAAGGCCTAGTGATCAACTGTCCCTGAGCACAGTTTGGGTGGAAAGATGGGTAAGAGTGCTACATCAACCCTCACGGGGTCCCTAGTAGTTGTATAAGGGCTCTAAAACCTTAAAAAACACATAAATAGGGATTAGGGAAAAAATCTGATAAATCCTCCTACTTCTTGGCGAAACACTAAAGCTTCGAGTCAAACGGAAATCCCAGAAGGTGATA
The DNA here is from genome assembly GCA_963277665.1 of Viscum album. Classification (NCBI taxonomy): domain Eukaryota; kingdom Viridiplantae; phylum Streptophyta; class Magnoliopsida; order Santalales; family Viscaceae; genus Viscum; species Viscum album. Next base: position 2,072,001,985 of record OY728150.1, on the reverse strand, counting down.
CACCTTGATTAGGTGATGATTGACATAAAAAACAGGGTCTGGCGGCACTTCCTTACCTCGGTTCTTCCTCGGTACTTCCATATTCATGGTAGAACCTCCCCTCCCCCTTCAGTATGTAGGAAAATAATTAGGGGGGGGGGTAGGTTTATAAATTTAATTTTATTAAATTAAAAAACCACCATTTAATACCCCGTCAATAGTCGCATCCAACTAGATGTCTGACGCTAACAAAATTTATATTACACCTAGGGTAAAACCCATATTCTGGACTCAACCATAGTCTTAGATTTCAGATCTAAGACTCCAATCAAGAGTTATTTCACTTTTAATAAAAAACTATGCATTCATGATAACATATATTTAATAGCACTGCACTGAGGCTATTCGGGCCCCAGAATCCCACGCCTTCTTAGCACCTAGCTTCAGAACTATTCCTAGAAATATTCCAAAGTCTTAAATGGAAAAACTAGAGTTACTACACTCTCCCCACCTTCAGGATTTCTATCTCAAAATGTGAAATCCTAGTCATAAGGGAAAAAACTGAACTCAAAAATAGATCTACCACACTAGAAATCTATCTAAAGGTTCTCATACTATCTACAAACACACACTGAGGGAAACCACAAGCCCAAGAAGTGTCATATCTAGCCAGAACCCAAACATCATTGGGTAGCTCAAAAGTATACTCCACACCTACAGTCCAGCTCAAAATGGGTTGAAATAATGCAACGAAGTGTGAACATCTCTCCTTTACTGTGACTAGTATATGAACACCAAGCACCTGGTATATCTATAGTTTCAAAGTCTAGTGACACACCACATAACTAAGCTGATGCAGACACAGACATAACTTGACATTCCTTATCCACCCATGGATGAATTTAACTCTCAACATACATCGCTAGAACTAACTCTAAGACTATAAATGCTGTCTCCCATTGGATCCAACTAGTACAATGATGGCCTACAGGGCCTCCCAAACATGGCCTCAAATGGTGCTACACCAATAGTGGAGAGACAACTACACCATGCTAACATGAAAAACCAAAACATGTTCTCCAAAACCCAAAATTTTTTCTCTACTTAGAACAACCACACCACTCTTGGGTGTACCATTGAAAGAAAGAAACCTCCTCAACACCTTGTCTCGCAGTGTTACTAGTGTCATCATTAATCCTTAGAAGGTATATTCACTCCACAACTTTGGAAAATCCATCAAGAACATGTCCAGTGGATATATGGTTATGAAAGACCTTGCGAAAAAAATATCCTACCTATTCCTCCTTGCCTCACTGAAAATAAAGAGGGGTAACCACCAAAAATTAGATACATGTCACATCATATTCAAGTCTCACATGTTCAACTCTAATGTTGAGCACACGAGGGTACAAAAAAACAAAAAAGGGCTGTACAAGTGACACACTAGGTCTTATCGTCCCTCCTTCTATAAACCTCTTACTACACCACATCTCACAAATCTCAACAGGAGTCAACCAATATGCTAACAAAAATATTAGGGCAGTCCCTGGGTTCCAATCTATTAAGAAGACAATAATTAGTTGTGAGGTAAACTCGAAATGTACTTGGGTAGAAATCCTCAACTCCACCATTACATTAGGAATTCGAAAGCACACATCATTACTTCTCCATGGGTCACACTATCCATCTGATAAAAGTTCATCTATATCTACCCACACATGAGATCATCCTGTGCAACTTGGGATCACTCTAACCTAAATAAGGAACCCAATCCCAAAATCTAAAAACGCTTCCAAACCCATTGGTGACAACTACTTGAGGATGGATGGTAGGAAACCAATCCACACCAAGGGAACATCATAGGGACTCTATCTACTGTTATGGAAAGGTTCTATGTGAGGCTCTCCCATCACCAGAGTCAAGTCAAACTAAATATAGGAGTTCATGTACTCTGATTCTATCTATTGGTGCCTCTAAGAATAAGGGTCAAGCAAAAAATCTCCTATGGTATCACTAGGCCTCAAATAGGGGTTGATAACTAGGAAAAGTGTCTCACAAATCTGTGCTAACAACAACTGGGGAAGCACTGACACATGTCATACCTCAAACCACACTCAAGCCTCTAGGACAAAAGTCCATTATAATAGAATATAATCATTTACATTGCTCATATATCTACCATAACTAGGGATTTCTATAACACTTACACACCAACCCATCCCGATCATACAAATCAAAGGAACTCGTCCATCACACCTCGACACTATCCACTTTGGCTAGCACTGACTCACCCGTATAGTTTTGTATCACATAACAAGAACGCATCTCGGTGAGGAAATAATACCTCTTACTCATGAGACTAAATATATGTCAAAAATCACCAACATAGATCTCTATTAATTCCCCGCATGAACCTAGACATGTCTTAAGAACTCCAACATAAGTGGGAATGCACAAAGATATCCCTAAAGCCTTGATATCCTAGTTTAAGCCATGCTTTAAGGTCCATGATAAGAAAAATGGATCTCAAACCATATTCAGTGAGTATATTGAAAGGTCTATGAACTTCTCCAAATGCTCTACCATGATCATAGTACCCCGTTGAAGCTGTAGAATCTTCTGGATACACACCAATCACAATGTGGTTGGATAAAAATCTTCCTTGAAGAGCCACACAAACTCTAACCAAGTGAGCGTCATCTCATCATGGGTTTTTATCAACATACTCCACCATCACCTAAATGATTACTAAATAATACTCACCTCTAGGACCACTATCTAATCAGGAGTTGTCCTCACAAGATGGAAAACACGTGTGACTACCTCAAGCTAGTCATCAACTACTTGGGGGTCTAGTTCACCTCAATACCTGGGATCTACCTCTGAAACTCATAAAACACACTCAGTATACACACATACTCATCCTGAACTACTAGCACAACCATCTACTCAATGGGTGGTGTCTAAAATGGAAAACCACCTAGAGATACCACCTCCTATACAAAACCATGCACTGAAGCCTCTTCACTGGGTGTATCATCTTCACAATCCTACTATGGAACCATGTATGGCCATTATCATGGTGGAATCATGAAATAGAATCAATACATTCCATGATCAAGAGTATATTTGGGGAGATTACTCAATAAGGACATGGAAACCACAAACCAATCCTATATGATGAATGTACCAAAGTTTCCCTATAACCAATTCCAAAATTGTTGCGAGTGGGTGACTTAGACCCAAATTATTTATGTACTTTGATCACCATTACATGTATATAGTTTAATATATACATGCATTTTGATACTTATTCATACACTATTTATATGGTGATGTCCTTATATGATGTATTGTATAAAAATGTTATAGTAGTTCCCAACTATAATTTGAACCTTGAGATACTATGATAGTAATCTTAACCATATGTCCTATGGTATAGATATATCATACTGAAAGGACATAGATGATGTATAACTATCAAGTTCTAGAGTATTATAAGCATTGAGACTTCTTCTAATGAATTTCACACTTAGTTATCTCAAGTATATGAGATCATGAGGATGGACCCACCAATAGGAACACCACATGATTCAGGTGTCATTGGTTGTTCCTATCTATAGACATGTGTATTGGTCTCTAGAATTGAGATTGTTATCAATGTGTACCATTTGATCATGTAATTTTAAGCAAGGAAAAAACCCTGACATTGAGGTTGTGGTGAGGTAACTTGTGTTGGGTGTTTCATTAGTGGTATGACATTGGTTGAATGATCAAGATATAATTTTTCATTTCTGAGTTGAGGAAGATATATCTCGAGGGCTTATGTTGACTAGAATGGTAGTACCTTCATTAAATCCATATTCATGGTATAAGAAGGTAAGTCCATCTAGCAAGGTCATGAAATGTATAAATCAACAAAAGGATGATGAGACAAGTGTGTATTATACTTTATGAGATATCATGAGACAAAGAGATTATATTACACAAAACATGTTCATAGGAGGCAGTCATAGCTATGAAATTAATTAACTCCTTAGAGGCCATGATGGGTTACTAGAATTTTCTCTTGGTATATGGGTTGGACTCACTGCTATTGACATAAGGACCTATAGGGGCACACACTATGTGTATCCACAACTTCCACCTATTCTAATGAATATGAGTTTAGTATGAAGTGGGCCCCACATACAAGGGATTATGATCGTCCAATTATGATCTATCATAAGTAAAAATAATTCAATGATATTATTAATGTTTATAATAATGACAATTGAATTCTTTTCTCAAGGTATTCAAAAAAATTTTGATCATAAAAGTGAATATGAGAAAATATAATTTTTCGAATGAACATAAGATGTTAAAGGTTCATTAAATTTTTTAGGGAGGTTGTAGGTAGAGTTAATGGTTATTATTTTATTAGGTAACATTTTATAGTATTTCAAGTGAGTGATAAAATATTTGTAACATTCATGATAATTTTATTAAGTCATACGTGTGTGCAAAGGTCTAAAATGAAGGTTATTACTTTCTAGGGACCAAAGTGAAATTTTGGAAGCTATAACCTAGGTATAAAAGATCATTTTAACATATTTAATATTAATATTCACTATTTGGATTAATTTAGTAATATAATATATCCCACCCTCTCCTCTCAAGTTCTTAGAGAGAGAATCTGAAGAAAGAACATGGTCAGATCGATCCCATCTTCTCGATTAAGTCCATGTTCTTCACATGATCGAAGGGATGTAATAAAGTTCTTTGATTTCCCACAATAGCACCCAAGAAATGTAGATCAACTATATAGGAGTTGTGGAACACATGTGTAAAATATATAGGATACCTATCTTGGAACCTTTGAGCCATGACACATCGACGATGAGCAAATCAAACTAATAACTTCAAACGAACAAGGTATTGTTTACACTTTCATTCAATTTTATTTTTCATTATTAAATTAAATTACACATGATCCTTTAAGAATTACAGATAATTATTTTTGTGGATTTAGTTTTCTTAACATGAATCCAAACCCAAAATTTGAAATCATGTGTTTTTCACACTTTCACTATGCCCCAACTTCCTTCAATTGATATTAATGTGAACATGTAATTATTTAAGCTGAAAACTTTGAGATATCAATAAAATTTTCTATAATTAAAAAATTGGTTTTTGATAAATTCCCAATGAAACTAATAGGGCATCGATCTGAGTTTGTATTACCAAGATATTTTCAATTAAATATTGATGAGTTTTGCGTAAAAATTGAGATGAAAATTAAAGTTTTATTTTTTGATTCACTTTAATGGATACCAGTGTGACAAATTTTTAGCCAGAGTGTGATGTGAGTATGTTGTGTGTTATTCAGATATACTAGAAGTTGGATGGGATATTTCTTTGACAATATAATCTTTTCGTGGAAGCTTGATTTAATTGCTAAAAAATAAAAAAAATTAAAAGGGAACCCAAAGCTTCCATGTGAAGCATACTCAAAGATTCCATGGAAAGCTTATATAAAAGAAAAAATTAAAAAAACATGAAATATTTTGAATATATATATATATATATATAGACACACTCCCTTAAAGGATGCCCCATCTCAAGCTGGACCAATTCAGTCCGAGTCTGATCGGCCCGACCCATTTAACCCATCGCAAGCCCTAAATTAATTTCTAGGGATTTTATTTAGGTCCAAATAGAATAGAAAAATCATAAATTTTTTCATAAATTTAATTTAATTATATATAATTTAATAAAATAATTTCATGTGTTTTGGGACATATAAATAATTAATTAAAATTATTTTAATGAAATTTAATGCATTAAAAATACCATTGAGTTCAATTTTAGAAAATTAAATTTTTCTTATGTAATATAATTTCATGTTGACAAATCATGAGTTGAGACAGATTAATACATGTTTGGTTTATTATTTATTTAATTTAATTATTTTATTTAAGTTTTTTTCAAAATGTAATAATTATTTTATTTTAATGATCTATGTATCTTCCCTCCATATTTATTTTTTATAAAGTGGTTCGAGTCGAGAGCCAGTGTAGACCAAACAATTAAAATGCACGAGATTTTAGGGTGTTGCAATTCATGTCAGGTATTGACTTAAGGAATCCCTCTAGGGTATCAATTAGTCCATTATTCACTTGATAGATTAACCAATAATTAACGGCTCATGATCACATCATTACCGTGTGAATGGTTTATTATTTTGTGAATATTTATTTATTACGCACGATCACATAGTATAATAATAAAAAAGAATGCATAGATAAAATGAACATATGTAGTGAATGTTTTCTATTTAAAAGCATGGTTAAGTTGTGAGTGTGATCACATGGAAAAAAATGTTAAATAGAAAAGGATTTCATTCACCAAGACTAGATATACCAAATCCCTCAAAGAAAATATCAAGTCATTAAATGTCTTCCATCACTTGATTTTGGACATAATCAATTGTTCAAGGTGATCGTCAGCCCTATTTGAGGGCGAATCTTACAACTGGGGAGTTCTTATGAGAGTGGTGGGTTGAATTAGATAAATATGGAAGCAAAGGAGTAGCCCCAAATATCTTGTTTCAACATTAGAGTAAAAACACTAAGTAATGAAAATTAATTATTTACATAATATGAGACTCCACTCAACAAATCAAAGATATGGGAGTTAATGTAGTTGTCCAATCAAAAACCTACCATGAAGTTCTCCAAGTAGTGGTGTAGCCATATCTTGTAGACTATGAGGAGAGGTTTCAAGGATCCTTGACACTAGAATACTCAAGTGACTGGGTATTCTGGATCCAGTAGTTGAGGGATACTAGGATTTGATAAAATAATGGGATACATTTTAAATTAATTTTTTGAAAATTTATACTGGTAGTCAAGATAAATTACTAATCTATTTATTTTATTTATTATAGATCAAAATGGAAACCACCACCAATTGAATTTCACCATTATCAATACTGGATAAAGATAATATCCTAACTAGCCATAACTTCTAGGAGTGGTACATGCACTTGTGCATAGTACTGAACCAAGAGAGAAAGATTTATGTGCCATAATCCCCACTTCTTGTTAATACCCATTAAGGAGAAAGTAAGGTGGATAATGATAAATACAATAAGCATATGGATTATGCACTAGATATATAGTGTTTTATGGTGTCATCTTTGTCCAATGAGCTACAGAAAATGCATGAAGAAAAAGATGATTTCAAAATTCTATCTTATCTCTGAGAGTTGTACAAGGAGAGAGATCAATAAGAAATATATGATATATCAAGTGCTCTGTATGGATGCAAACTACCAGAAGGAATTCAATCAAGGTCTCATTTACTCAAGATGATCGGGTACATTGGGAGACTTGAATCCCTTGGTTTCAAATTGAATCAAGATTTAGAAATTTATCTCATTCTTGCCTCTTTACCGTATAACTTCTTGACTTTCATTTTCAAGTATAATATTAATAATATGAATAAGTAAATCCTAGATTTTTTGTCTTTAGTTCTTAATGTAGATAAGGATATGAATAATTCCAACTCTTTGGTCCTTATGGTGAACAAGAGGAGGAAAGGTAAGGCTAAAGTCTCAAGGGATAAGTCTATTTCAAAGATAAAATGCACTACCCTTTCAAGAAGACAAAGATAAAGAGTGATATAAATTATAAGGAGGTAATTTTCTTTTCATGTTGTAAAAAGACCACTGGATGAATAATTTTATAGTTGGGAAGAAGAAGCAAGTTGACGCTTTTGCTTTAGGTATATTTGTCATTGAATGAAATCTGTCAATTTATACAATTTGGGTATTGGATACTACGTGTGGATCACACATCTTTATTCAAATATAAGATCCAATTAGATTTATGACAATTGTAAAATGTGAAGTAGATCTCTGAGAAACAAATGGTGTGAGACTAGAAACATTAGTAGTTGGATATTATCATCTTATTTTGCCTAGTGGGATGGTTCTTGTGATAAATAATTGTTATTATGTACCATATGTTACTAGAAACATAATCTTAGTGCCAAGTTTAGACACTATAAAATTTTATTTCAAGTTTGTAAATAAATGTTGTATTATGTATAAGGATAAAATATGTTATGGTATGGTACATCTTAATAATGGGTTATATATACTTGAACTAGAAAATTCAGTATTGGTAATTAATTACAAATCCAGTGAGAATGAATCATATCCCACCCACCTATAGGCCTTTAGGATATGTCATATAAATGAGAAGCCTTTACAAAAACTTTATAAAGTAGCATATTTAGATTCTATAGAGTTAAAACCCTTGGATATATATCATGCTTGTTTACAAGATAAAATGACCAAATCAACTTTCATTGGGAAGGGGTAAAGAGCCAATAAACCATTTGAATTGGTTTATCTTGATGTATGTTGTCCATTTATAGTAAATGAAAAGGGTGGTTTTTCTTAGTTCATCACTTTTACTGATGAATACAATAGATATGGATATATCTACTTAATGAGGTATAATTATAATTCCTTTATCATGTTTAAGGATTATCTAAATGAATTATATAATCAAATTGGTAAGAAGATTAATAAAATACTCTCATACCATGGTGAATAATATCTTAATCAAGATTTCATCAATCATTTATAGGAGTGTGGGATAGTTTTACAACTCAATCCTCTTTATACACCTCAGTGTAATGGTGTTAGTGAAATGAGGAATCAAACCCTACTTAACATGGTCAGATCGATGATGAGTCATGCAACTATAATATTATCCTTTTGAGGATATGCACTAAAAACTATGATATACACACTAAACTGAGTACCAACTAAAGCAACTGATGGTATTTTATATAATTTTTGGTATGTAAATAAATCCAGTCTATCACACATATGTGTATGGGGATGTGAGGATTTTATCAAGAATACACCTAGTGAAAAATTAGAATCTTAGAGGATGAAGTGCATCTTTATAGTTTATCCTAAAGAGACTAAAGGATATTACCTATATAACCCTTTAGATAGAAAATTGGTTGTAGAAATACATGCTACATTTCTAGAAAGGAAACACATTTCTAATGAAAATAGTGGGAGAAATATTGACTTTGATGAAGTTGATGCTTCAGATGCACAAGAGTTGGTACAAGAACAATCTCCACAAGAGATAATGGGTGAGAAAGATGTTCCCAAGATACAAGTACCACTTAGGTCTACTATAGAGGTAAGATAACCAAAGAGATATAATTTTAATGTCATTGAGTTAGGTGAAACATTACTCCTAGATAATGATGAACCTCTGACCTATAAGGAAGAAGTATATGGAAAGGATGCTACTAAATGGAAATAAGCCACGCATTATGAAATGAAGTCCATGTTTCAAAATCAAGTTTGGATTTTGGTAGACCCACTAGAATATGTAAATAATATTGGTTGTAAATGGGTATTCAATAAAAATCTGGACATGGATGGTCAAGTGGCCACTTATAAGGCACAAATAGTGGCAAGGAGTTTCAGTTAATGTCAATGCATTGACTATGATGAAACCTTCTCACCAGTCGCTATGTTAAAACCATCAGAATATTACTTGTAATAACATCTTTCCATGATTATGAAATTTGGAAAATGGATGTCAAAACTATGTTTCTAAATGTTAAGTTAGTTGAAGATGTCTATATTACACAACCCAAAGGGTTCATTTTGTTAAAGAGTACCAATAAAATGTGTAATCTGCAAAGATCCATTTATGGATTAAAGAATACATTACAAACATGGAATATTATATTTGATGAGGCCATAAGAGAATTTGGTTTTATTTAGAATGAAAAATAGCTATGTGTCTATAAGAAAGTTAATGTAAGTGCCATCATTTTCTTAGTATTATATGTTGATTCCATATTATTAATGGGAAACAAAGTGAAGGCGTTATAGTAGTGAAGACTTGGTTAAATGAATTATTCTCCATGAAAGACTTGGGTGAAGCAACCTATATTATAGGGATCAATATCCATCAAGAAATATCTCAAAGGCTAAGTCAAAGTACATATATTGATGATGTACTCAAAAGGTACAATATGGAACAATCCAAGAAAGGATTGTTTCCAGTGTCACATAAAATTAATATTTACAATAAGATGTATCCACAAACAGAAGAGGAGATTTAAATAATGAGTAAAATCTATTATGCTTCAGTAGTTGGATTTATCATGTATTCCATGCTATTTACTAGGTTTGATATTGCCTTTTCTTTAACCATGGTTGGAAGATATCAAGACAATCTAGGAGACCTGCATTGGGAAGTTGTAAAAACTATCCTAAAGTACTTGTGATGTACAAATTATATTCTCCTAGTGTATGGAGGATATGAGAAACTATTATTGAAGGGATACATTGATATTATCTTCTATATTAATAATGATGATATTAAATAATATTTAGGCTATGTATTTTTCCTAAATGGTGGTGCAGTGAGCTAGAGGATCTTGAAGAATTATATGGTTGCCGATTCTATAGTAGAGTCTGAGTATATATCAACTTCTAATGCAACTAAGGAATCTATTTGGATACACAACTTTGTTTCTAAGATTATAATTATACCTATTAGTGCAGACCTTGTTACGGTATACTGTGATGATACCATGATAATGGGGCTTTACAAGGAGCCTAGGTTACACAAGAGGAAAAAACATATTGTTTGAATATTTCATATCTTAAGTGATTTTACTCAGAGTGGTGAAGTCACAATTATAATAGTATCTATAGAGAATAATGTGGTAGACACCTTGACTAAATCCATATCTTAGCAGAAGCATGATACTTTTGTGAGAGCCAGTGGGCTGAGAATTGTTAGCAGTTGGCTCTAGTGTAAGTGTGAGTGTTGTGAGTGGGTGCCCTAAACCCAAATAATTTATATAATTTGATTACCATTACATGTATACAATTTGACATATACATGTTTTTATTCTTACCATAATAGTGTTCATACTTCTGCATCCATGGTTTACATGGTAATGTCCTTAGATTACGTTTCATATCAAAAGGTTATAGAAATTATTATCTATAACGTGAACCTTGAGATATAATGATAGTAATCTACATATTTCCTAGGGTCAAGATACATCATAGTTATAGGACACAGATGATGTTTGACTATTAGGTGTTGGGGGATCATAATCATTGAGACTTCTTCTCATGAAGTCCACACTTGGTGATCTAAAGTAGATGAGATCATGAGGATAAAACCGACAATAGGAATACCACATGTTTCATATTTCATTGGTTGTTTCTATCTAAAAACATGCGTGTTGGTCTCTAGACTTGAGACCATTATCAAAGCGTACCATTTGATCATATACTTTGATGTAAGAAAAAAATCCATGAAATTGAATTTGTGGTGAAGTAGCTTATTTCAGGTGCTTTATTGGTGGTATGGAATTAGTTGAATGATAAAGATAGAATTTGTTTCTTTTGAGTTTAGGAAGATATATCTCAAGGGAACAGGTTGACTAGGATGGTAGTACCTTCATTAAATCCATGTCTATGGTACAATAAGGTAAGTCTGTCTAGTAAGGTCATGAAATATATAAATAAGCAAAAGTATGTAGACATAAGTGTGAATACTGCTTTATGAGATATCATGATACAAATAGATTATATTACAAAAAAAAATTCTCATAGGAGGTAGTCGTAACTATGACATTACTTCACTCCTTAGGGGCCAGGATGGGTTTCTAGAATCTACTATTGGTCTATGGGTTTGACTCACAACTATTGAGATAAGGACCTATAGGGTCACACACTAAGTGTATCCACAAGTTCTACCTATTCTAATGAACATGAGTTTAAGACGAAGTGGGACCCATGTGTGGGGGCCAATGAACGTCCGAGTATGATCAATCATAAGTAAAACTAATTCAATTATATTATTAAAATTTATAATAATGACTATTGAATTTATTTCTCAAGGAATTCACAATTTTTTTGATCATAAAAGTGAATATGAGAAAATATAAGTTTTCTAACAAACATAGGATGTTCAAGGTTCATTAAATTATTTGGGGAGATTACACACCGTGTTAATGTTTTTTTATCATATAACATTTATAGTGTTACAAGTGAGTGATACAATTTTTTTGACATTTATGACAAGTTTATTAAGTCATAAATGTGCGCAAAGTTCTAAAATGATGGTTATTACTTTCTAGGGACCAAAGTGAAATTTTGGAAAGTATAACCTAGGTATAAAATCTCATTTTAGCCTCTTGAATATTATGATCCACTATTTGGAAGAATTTAGTGAGAGAATATCTCCTATACTCTCCTATAAAGTTCTTAAAGAGAGATTCCTAAAAAATAACAAGTTTGGATCGATCTCATCTTCTCGATCGAGTCTACGTTCTTCACACGATTAAAGGGACATCATAAATCTCTTCAATTTTCTATTCTAGCACCTAAGAAATATAGATAAATGATCCAAGAGTTGTGGTGTATGTGTTGATTATCTAGAGGTTTCCTATCTTGGTGCCTTTTATCCACAACACCTCGATAGTTAGTGAATCAAATCGATGATTTAAAATGAACAAGGTACCATTTATTCTTTTGTTCGATTTTTTTTAAGATTAAATCGAATTACACATGGTAATTTAAGAAATTTGTGTAAGGTATTTTGTGGATTTAGTGTTTTTAAAATGAATCCAAACCAAAAATTTTAAATTGTTCATTTTTCACTCTTCTCCTATTCCTTGGGATACTTCATAAATGTCTTGAGTCAAAAAGTAGGTTATTATAGTTCTGATGACTGGATATGTTGGCTGCCACACTAACACTGGAGTCCTTGTCCTGAAAGCTGAACTTAAAAAACTTCAAAATTGTCTCTATAAAATTTAAACCAAGCTCATATATAGAAAACTAACTCTAGTCCTAGAAAAGGACCTCTTATGATACCACTCTATAATTACCCAACCCAGCAGGGCTCGCCTGGACTGTGAAAGGCCTAGCTTCTACAACCCCAAGCCCACCTCTAATAGGCTAGGGGCTAGAGACCAACACCGAGTAGACATATCACACACATGGTGGGACTTATCCTATGGTATCTATATGAAAAAACACACACATCCATATACATGAAACAATATAGAGATAATAAAACCACTAATAAAAAAATGAATGTATACATCTATATCCTACAAGAAAAGTATGACAGTATTGGAAAACATAAAAAGGGAAAAATACAAGCCCAACAAAAACTGCAAAAGAATCCAACCTTCTCATAAGGAGGTTACTGATGTAAAATTCATGACTAATACACCCCTTGATCAGTCTATTCTAGAACTATTCTCCACCTGCTCCTAATCCTCCAAGGAAACTGCTAAGATACCTATCATCTATACAAGGCACAACATGTGTGGGTAGATCCTATGTAGGGGTGAGTATAAAAATACCTAGTAGGTTCCCCAAAAATTTAAAATGAAGGGAGAAACTAAAAGACAACATTCCACTCAACCCAAATCCTAAAGATGAAACCCAAGATAGAGAGATAAAAACTCAATTTCAACCACTCCTTGACTATACATGACTAGTCAACTCATCTCCATGTAGTGCATAAACTAGACATCACTACAAAGAATCCCATAATAACCCATATATACTTATCTTAGACTCTAAGTCTCATGAGATCCCAACCTCACTATCAGGCATATGATTTTACTCATGGATCAAATGTATCACTCATCCGAGAGATCCCACTCCACGAGCCTTTCCATCCTTAATGGTATTCATCCAATAGATATCACTCATAGAGAATAAATCTATAGGTCCAAATATAATGACCAATACTAGAGGTCTGGTCTCTACTATATCTCTCCCCATGGAAGCTCATAAGATGTCAAGTGGATAGTCTCACCCCTTTCCACTCTGATAACAGTCGTGGGAGCTCTAACTCCAAACCAAGAACCACATGAAACCTCAAGAGAGAAAAATGAGGGATCTGTACCTCACCGCTACCCCAAAACTAGGGGAGTACTAACTTCTAACCATCTCATGAAACATATGAAGAACTTGTATGGAGAGTCCCACACCTTGTCATATTGAGGTATCACTAACTCCTAACCAGGTATCACACGTATCAAGTGGAGGGGTTCTATCCTCATAATTGTGCTCCATGGACAAGGGAGCTCCAACTCCCATGGTTGACCCACTCCCCACTAGAGTTCTAAGGTGGGGGAGTACCACTCTGTATATAGAGTACCCACACCTAATTATAGGGTAATTCTATATATAGATATATGAATGATATGGGGGACCCACACCTTGATGCAATAGGGGAGTACCGACCCCATTGATAAAGGACCCTCACCTTGGCGAGATAGGGGAGTACCATATCTATTAGCAGAATGAGTATGGAGGATCCGCGCCCTGGTGTGATAGGGGAGCACTGTATCTAGGGATATAAGACCCTCCCCCTAGTGTGATAGGGGAGTACCATCTCTATCTTCACAAAAAGTATGGAGGACCTATGCCCTAATGTGACAGGGGAGTACTATCTCTATGGATAGAGGACCCACACCCTGGTGAGAAAGGGAAGTACTATATCTATCAGCACAATGAGTATAGGGGACCTGCTCCCTACTATGACAAGAGAGTACCATCTCCATGGATAAAGGACTCACACCATGGTGGGATAGGGGAGTACTATCTCTATATGAACTCTCCGATTGTCCTGACCAGTCACTACCATCATTAAGCATCACTTAAGGAAGAGTCATACTTAGAAAATCTCTCATCACATCTCTACTACCAAAACCATAGACACCAACACATCCAATGTGAAAAACTAATCAATATAGCATAATCATGGGCATCCACCAGATTCCTGAAGATGGAGATATGTGAGGAATAAATCTCCAAGGGGAGTACAAAACATGTACCCACAGTACACAACATGTCTTAAGAAACTAGCACCTGACCATTTCCCATATCGATACTCACTGTGTAAAAGAATTATATGGTGCATAATCCATATTACACAACATGTGACCCCATCCGAACCCCAGGGTGTGTCCTCTCCCACACATGACCTAGCTGGCCATATCATACATGATGTGTACACTTCGCACACAACATCTTCCTCTTTTCCCGAATGAATCCCATGTCCTTGTTCGTTGTAACATCCTGATTTCGGGTGCTGCCCAAAAGTGCGCCGAACCCGGTTGGTCACATAATCTCAAGAACATTTACCCAAAAGATAGAGGTTTCTGACTAGTATCAAGGGACAAGGTTTGATAATGGGGAAACTCTTTCCTCATTGGCAGAGTATACACATCAAAATAACAAATAATAAACAATAGTGGAAGAAGTAATACCACACAACAAAAGTAAACAACAGAAGACTGATAGTATAAACAACCGTAACATATATATACAAATAAATGATGCATTTCACAAGTGTCTAGGAAATGATAAAAACAAGTCAAAATATTGGAAATAAAATACTAAAACCAAATTATAGAAAACATAAACTCCAACAACATCACAAGCCTCATCTTGGTCCCATTCTCTCTAAATCCAACAACATTCAAGTGCCTGATGAAGAAGGGAGATTGCCCTTATCTATACCTACAACCATATAATATATTTGGATCCAAAATAATTATCCAAACAGGGTGTGAGATGAATCCCAGTAGGCAACCACCAAAAGATCTGTTCCTAAAAGTTAGTGAATATATATACACCAAAAAATATGCAGAAATGAAGCAATAAACTAGGAAGTACTTAAAAGTAAACAATACTACAGTTTTCAATTACTTTAATTCTAATTTATTAATTATTCAAACCATTGAATAATTAATCCTAGGATCTGGCCTAAGCTCTGTATCCCTCTATGTAATAGTAACCACAGACATCTCAGAAGACCATCTAAACAAATAGGTAATACCGAGTCCAAGATTGTGCTTTGGCTTGGAAGGCTTATCACAATAATTCAAATGTTCAAATAACCCTATGGGAAATCTATCATGGTTTAACCCCTTTGGTTCAGCATAGTAATATGCAAATAAAAATGAACACCTAGGCAGCTCTCACAGTCAATACCCTTGGGTCCACATGGCATCAATAATTATAAAAGACCTCCGAGTAGCTATCATGGTCAATACCCCCTATTTCAATATAGCATAAATAATCATAAACAACCTCTGGGTATCTCTCACAGTCAATACCCCCTGGGTAAAAGTCTACACCAAGTCTCTCATGGTCCTATGTAAATAAACATGGAAACCCCCATAGTTTTCCTGATCTAAGGATCTCATGGTCCATTGGAAGATTAGTGCACATATCATATCAAGAAGAACATGTAATATATAACTACTACATGGATAACATTCAAAAGAATAACAAATAAAATTTATATAATCGATAAAACTCCATCCTAAAAAATTCAAGGCATGGAATAAGGTATTCCTTATAGGAAACCTAGGACAAACGGCCATAAACAGTCAAATAGGGAATGCACCCATGGGGTGTCCCATAATAAGGTATAAACCTTATGCATTAAAAATCACTCTTTCTTAATCAAACAAACCATAGCAGGTATTAAACAGAGTCAAATTCCAAAATATGCAATACCCTAAACATGGGTATTTGGAACTTAAGCATATATAATCCAAATTCAATCAAAGAAAGACACAAACCACCTACCTTTATGTTGTACAAACAACACTATTGAACATCAGCCCTTGAATCAGCCTAAAATGACGTAGATCTACAAAAAGGTAAAAACCGATCAAACTTGAAATACTCATGAGAGAGGAAGAATCAATAAAAGGGGAACCAGGGGAAGAGAGAACTCAACAGTAGGAATCCAATGCACCCGACGATGTCTCAATTGGAGCTCGGATAGAGGAACAGGAGGATCTTGAAGTTATTTGGCCATACATCGCTCTCCTATAAGAAGCATGGGTAGAAGAAGTGTTTTATGGAGATGAGATGAGACCCCACTCTAACTTATTAAATAAAAAGAAAAGTACACGACGTGTTCATTTAATGTACACGACATGTACTAGACTCAATCATCTCCTGCTTTAGGCGTTCTGCCAGGTCACCTACACGGCCATGTACTCGACCGTTACATGGATAGTACATGGCTATACACGGTACCTGGGTACACAGTATGTGATGAAGAGTACATAGAAAAATTTCCAAAATCTTACTTTTTTCCTAAAAAACAACCCAAAATAAAGATCCATACTTGAAATGAAAATCCAGGTTCTTACAAACTTTCCCCCTTAAAGAAATTCATCTCTAAATTTCCCTTCCAAGGGTGGTGAAGAAGAAACTTAAAACAACTCTAGCCATTGTGATCATACGTTAGCCTCCCTCTACCAAGTCTCATCCTGTACTCGCCCATGCTACCATATAACCTGTATCAGAGGAATAGAATGACCACAAAGAACCTTCATGCTACTATCCACAATCCAAATAGGTTACTCCTAAAAGGATGCATCCACCTCCAACTCAACCTCCTCAGGTTGAAAAAATGTGAGACGGGTCAAAAAAGTAACACCGTAACTGAGAAACATGAAAGACATTGTGCATAGACCGATACCTCATAGGTAAATACTACTGATAGGTAACCAACTCAACTCTCTCCAAAACCTCAAATGACCTAATGTATCTCAATGAAAGCATTACTTATCTCCTAATAATTCTGTGTCTCAACCTCGGTGTGACATGTAAGAAATCCTGATATCTAACCTTGAACTTCAAAGGTCATCTCCATCGATCTGCATAAGATTTCTTCTAAGACTGTTTAGTATCCATCCTATTCTAAATCAACTCCACCTGCTCAGTGGTATCCTAGACAAGATGAGGTCCCAACATAACTGCCTATTATACCTCTAGCCAACATAGGGGTGATCGACATGGAAAAATATACAAAGCCTCATAAGGTTCCATTTTAATCATTGCCTGAAAACTATTATTATAGGAAAACTCCAATTAGGGTATATGTATCTCCCAAGAGTCCCCGAAATCCAGGACGCATGCTCATAGCATGTCCTCTAAAACCTGAATCATGCACTCAGATTGTTCATCTGTCTGGGGATGGTAAGCGGTACTCAGAAGTACCCATGTACGCAAAGCCCTCTGTAGTCCCTACTATACATGAGAAGTAAAATGAGAATCCCTATCTAAAATGATAGAGTTTGTAACCCCATGAAAATGTATTATCTCTCAAATATACAAACTTCCAAGATCATCAACACTGAAGGTTTCCTTGATCGGAAAGAAATGTGAAACCTTTGTGAGTATGTCAACAAAAACCCAAACCACATCATTCCCTCAAGGCGACCTCGATAAACCCATCATGAAATAAACCGTGACATCATTCCACTTCCACTCAGGAATGGGTAACTGCTGTTATAGCCCTACTAGTCTCTAATGATCTCCCTTCAACTAATGATAGGTGGAACATCTCATAACAAAGCCATAAACATCCTTCTTCATACCTGGCCACCAATATTGAAGGTGTAGATCTCAATACATCTTGGTGATACCAGGATGAACTTCCCAAACTAAGGAATGAAAATATCATATAATCTCCTCACGTGTGTATGCTGACACCCATACACATCTATGAAAATGAAATATCTCATCCTCACATATGGTCCACCTAAGAGTACGGTCCTCACCTGACACACTCTCCCGTAGGACAAGGCCTTCAACATTTGATAGCTGCCTCATTCTAACTCAATCCAGAAGAGTAGAGGTAATAGATGTATAAGAAAGAAAATTATTCCCCTGTCTGTCATGCACCTCCCAATACATCTTAGAGAACAGAGCCATAATATTCCACTCACTAATGGCCTCCTGAATTTCCTATATCTGAGTCCTCCTACTCAACACATCTTCCACTGCGTTGCCTTTCCCAAATGTATAGGCAAGATCAAAGTCAAAAGACTGAAAGTACTCAACCCACATTCATTGTCTCAAATTCAGATCATGATGAGTAAATATATACTTGATACTTTTTTGGTTGGTGTATACCAAAAAATTCTCTCCAAAAAAATAAAGTCTTCAATAGCGTAAATCATGCACAAATATAACTAAATCAAGATCGTGCATCAGGTAATTATTCTCATGTGGCCTCAAATGCTTATACATGTATGCAACAACTCTTTCCCCCTATATAAGCACTGATCCTAGCCCGATACCTGATGCATCATAATAAATGATGTAACTCTTTCCCGGATCTAGAAAAATCAGTATAGGTGCTGAAGTAAATCTCCCTTTCAGCTCCTAAAATGCTAAATTACAAGAATTCGTCCATAAGTACTTCACACCCTTATTAGTCAGGCCTATCAGTGGAACTGATAAGCATGAACAGTCCTGTATAAAGTTCATGTAGTAACCAACCATCCCCAAAAACTCTATACCTCAAAGACGTTCTTCGGCTACTCCCAAGAAACTACCACTCTCACTTTCTTTGGGTCTAATGATACTCCTGTCTCTGAGATAACATGACCCAAGAAGTGAATCGGGTCTATCCAAAAGTGACATTTTGAGAGCTTGGCATATAACTGATGCTCTCTCAGTGTACTCAGTATGATCTCATAATGGATGGAATTATCGTGTCAAGTGCGAGAGTACACAAAGATATCATCCACGAAGACTGCCACAAAGGAATTCAAGTAATGATGGAACACTCTGTTCATTAGTGCCATGAAAATTGCCAGTGTGTTCGTGAGACTAAACGACATAACCAAATACTCATATAGACCATACCTACTCTAAAAGAATATAATAGGTATATCTAATGTCTTAACACACAACTGATGATAATCTGATCTCAATTCAATCTTTGAGAACACCCAGACTCCTCGAAGCTGATCAAAGATATCATCAATCCTCAGCAAGGGATATCAGTTCTTGACTATTAACTGGTTAACTTCCAATAATTCACACAAAGTCTGAGGGTACCATCTAGCTTCTTTGAAAAAAGGATAGGTGAACCCCAAGGATAAGTATTGGGTCAGATGAAACCCTTTTCCTAAAACTCCTCTAACTACTTTTTAAAATCTTATAACTCTGGTGTAGCCATCCTATAAGGAGGAATGGGCACCAGTGCCACTCCTAGCACAAGATAAATAGATAAATATACCTATATCTCTGGAGGTAAACCTAAAAATTTATCTGGAAAGACATCTCTAAAATGATCCAACAATAGAGGAAATTCCTTCTATGAAGTCCCCTATTCATCCAGATATAAAATAGAAATCTGGGCTGTAATTCCTCCCAACCCATGATGCTTAGGCCCCTCTATGCTTGCCTGAACATCCCATTCACCCTTGGTAAAAAATACCCACCCTATGGTGATGTGAAACTCATCCTACAGTGATAGTAGTTAACAAAGGCCTGGAAAGAGACCAACCAATCCATTTTGAGAATGAAATCAAAACCTATCATCTCTAAAACATAGAGGCCCCATAAGAAGTGACACTCACCAAACTCAAGAGGTAACTCCTTGAACCGACACATACTAGCCATCCTAAGCCCTAACAGAGTGTCTAGCCTCATAACATCATCATATGTAAAGATACAAAGACCTAGGCTCTCCACAATGACAACAAATATAAAACTATAGGAAGACCCTATATCAAAAAGAGAAGAAGCTAAAACAGAGGAAAATAGAATTGTACCTCTAAATATAGAGGGTTTAGGATCCTTATCCTGTTGGGTCTGCTCTACTGCAAGATTATGACCTGTACCACGACCCTGCAACCCTACCTGACTACCCTGAGCTGATCCACCCTACCGTCACTGAAAGACTGCCATCTGTCTACCACGATCATGATCACCTCCTCAGCCTAAATGACCAGATGAACTCCAGTTCCCAACTGAGGAGAAAATTGTGGTCCTTCTCCTGAATGTGTAGTCATAAAATATCACTTATCACCTACTGTTGGTGAGAAAAACTATAAAAAACGATGAAGATGACCCATCTTGCCACAAGATCGACACTCAAATGGGTCTCTCAGGAACTGAGGTCTCATGTTCCCGCTCTTCCCGCACTATTAGCACCTCACCTAGATACCTGTAGATACATACCCGCTACTAGAATCACCACATGAAGGCTCCCTACAGTGCTTCCTACTATCAAATGAAGGAGTACTAACCTTGGATGTTGAACCACCCTAGATCACAACTCCCAACTCCCTTAAATTTCACTTAGTAATCAGTACCTGGTTTACTATAGCCATCACCGAAGTCAGCCTGAAAATGTTCACCTAAAATCAGATGTGATACCTAATACCATCCTCAAACTTCCTATCCAAAGATAACTCGTCACCTCCTAGAACAGGTGTGAAGCGCTAAAGCTATGTAAAAATAGAGGAGTAATCAATCAATGAAAGAGCACCCTACTCTAGATGCATGAACTCTTGGGCTCGATCGGACCTCAACATCTTGGGGTAGAATTAATCATATAAGGTCCTATAAAACTCTTCCTAATCCATATCCTGATGATGTCCCACCTTTGAGACAACATCCCACCATATCTTTGCAGAATCACATAACATGTATATCGTGAGCTTCAACCTCCTCTCCAGAGGCATATCTAGATGGTAAAATATAGAAAGCATGGCCTCAAACCATGAATCTATAGCACGTGGCCCTCCATCCCTTGAAAAATTGGGATTCTACTGCTACTGGAACAATCGCATCAACTCTTCCATAGTCAGGGCAGGATGCGATGCTCCCTAGAAAGTCTGCATCATACTTATAAAGCCTTCATGGAACTTTGCATCAACACCTGTTTCTAGTATAACAATTGGTTCCAAGATGGGAATGATAGTAGGATCTACTGGTAGTCCTTGATCTACCCTTTCCGGTGTCTAGTCATTTCCCTGCACCTAGCATATAACCAGAGGACATCTTGGCGGCATGACCTTGCAAGGTCAAGCACACACCTCAGTTTAAGATTATCAAGGAAAAAAACTTAGAAGTGCAGGAATGGAATATGAGAAGGAAAGAATTCAAGTTTTATAAAATTGGGTTACATAGTGTGTATGACCTCCACACGACATGTTCCCTTTAAGTCTTAACTTGGTGTGTACCTTTGCCAATCCTGGTCATGTAACACCCCATACACACGACATGTTCCTCCTGAGACACGACATGTACATGAATTTTACCTCCTTCCCAAGTTCTTCTACATGGTTAGAACTACATGGTTCTCTCCTGGTGTAACACTACACAGTGTGTTCACCATAAAAATGGTGTGTACTACTTAAGTTCTAACCACCCGTGTCATTAGTCACACGGTCCACTATAACACAACATGTACTCCTAGTACATGACGTGTTCCACCAAAGAGTTCCCAACCCCATGTCTCTACTTACACAGTCAATTCACATGGTCAGCAACTACATATCATGTACTCTTAATACATGGTGTGTACTTAATAAAATTTGTTTCTTTCAGAACAAAATAACACACGGTGTGTGTTCAAAACATCACACACCGTGTTGTCTGGGTTTCTAGATAGTAAGCCTCTAAATCTTCTCCATAACCCTTAAAAACTTAAAATTCTGTCCAAGGAATGACAATTTTCAACCCTTGAGAGCCCATACTTCCTCGAATCAGAGTTTGAAATCCTTATTCATATCATAACTTGAAAACATTCAACAAAAGTTCATACATGATCCACCAAATTCCGATCTAAGAGGCCCCATAACACCTCAGGGACCAAAGTTTGGAATCCATCCAAATGAAACTTTACATATTCTAGTACTTTATCAAAATAGAATGTATTCTATCATGGAATATATCACAACATCATGTATATCTAGCACAACAACATGAAATCAGTAATGCACCCTAAATGGCATGAAAAAAATGCATTACATGTGATCTATAGAAAGTGCCTATATGATGGATAAGATGGTATACCCTCATATCATCGAGTTTCAATAGAAATAGAACCTCAATAATATCAATGATAATAGCACAAAATAAGTGAATCACCCAATGATGAAATCAAATAAACTGTAACAATTACAAAACTAGAAAAATTAAAATATTTGAGGTAACTTGGATTTTCCCTATACATAGGTTAACTACTCCCAGGCAAAAATTATTACCAACTACCTATTCCTTCCTATCCCTGTATATAAGCTCCAAATTTTAAAACAAGGCATAAAAGAACTCCTTTTATACCACATTGTAACATACTGGTTTTGGGTGCCATCCAAAAGTGCCCCACACCTTGTTGGTCACATAACCTCAAGAGCATTTCCCCAAATTCTAGAGGATTTCGACTAGCAGTGAGGTGCAAGGTATGATAATGGGGAAACTATGCCCTCATTGGAAGAGTATACATAATATAATAACAAATAATAAATAGTAGCAGAAGTAGTAATACCATACAATAAAAGTAAAAAATGGAAGAATGATAGTATAAACAACTGAAACATATATATATATATATATATATATATATATATAAATGATGCATGTCACAAGTATCTAGGAAAGATCCAAACAAGTCACAATGCTAGAAATAAAATACTAAAATCAAAGTACAGAAAATAATAAACTCTAACCACATCGCAAGCCT
The DNA here is from genome assembly GCA_963277665.1 of Viscum album. NCBI lineage: Eukaryota > Viridiplantae > Streptophyta > Magnoliopsida > Santalales > Viscaceae > Viscum > Viscum album. Next base: position 2,071,978,412 of record OY728150.1, on the reverse strand, counting down.
CAGCTTAGTCCCATGCTCTCCAGCTCCAACAAAATTCAAGTACCTGATGAAGAAGTATGCTTTCCCTTGTCTATACCTGCAACCATATAATTTATTTTGGTCCAAAATCATGACCCAAATATGGTTTGATACGAATACAAATAGGCAACCACCAAAATATCTGTGCCCAACCGTCATTAAATATATATATATATATATATAGCAGACGATATGCAGAAATGAAGCAATAAACTAGAAATTACTCAAAAGTAAACAATCATACAATTTTCAATTACTTTCATTATCATTTATTAATTATTCAAACCGTTGAATAATGAATCCTAGGATCTAGACTAATCTCTATATCCCTCCATGTAATAGTAACAACAGACGTCTTAGAAGACCATCTAAACAAATAGGTAAGACCGAGTCTAAGATTGTGCTTTGGATTGGTAGGATCGTCACAATCATTCAAACGTTTAAACAACTCTCTGGGAAAGCTCTCATGGTCTAACCCCTTTGGTTCAACATAGCAATACACAAATATAAATGACCACCTGGGTAGATCTCACGTTCAATACCCCTGGGTCCACATGGCATCAATAATTATAAACGACCTTTGGGAAGCTCTCACGGTCAATACCCCCTAGGTCAACATATCATAAATAATCATAAACGACCTCCAGGTAGCTCTCACAGTCAATATCCCCTGGGTCAAAGTCTACACCAAGGCTCTCATGGTCCTGTGTAAATAAACATGGAAACCCCCACAATTTTCTTAGTCCAAGGCTCTCATGGTCCATTTGAAGATCAGTTCACACATCATATCAAGAAACACATATAATCTATAACTACTACACGGATAACATTCACAAGCATAACACATGAAATTAATATAATCAATCAAACTCCATCCTAAAAAATTAAATGCAAGAAACAAAGTATGCCTCATAGGAAAACTAGGCCAAACGACCATAAACAGTCAAATAGGGAACACACCCATGGGGTGTCCCATAAAAAGGTATAAGCCTTATGCACTAGAAATAACCATTTCTCAATCAAACAAACCATAACATGTATTAAATAGGGTCAAATTCCAAAATACGCAATACCCTAAACATGGGTATTCAACACTTATCCATATATAATCCAAATACAATCAAAGAAACTTACAAACCACCTACCTTGATGTTGTACAAACAAAACTCTTGAACTTCGGCCCATGAATCGGCATAAAACGATGTAGATCTACAAGAATTTTAAAAACGATCAACCTTGAAATACTCATGAGAGAGGAGGAATCATTAAAAGAGGCTCTAGGGGAGGAGATAAATCATAGGTGAGAATACAACTCACCTGGAGGCATCTCAATCAGATCTCAGATGGAGGAGAAGGAGGAGATCAAAGTTCTTCAGTCGTACGTTTTTCTCCTATACAAAACACAGGGGGAAGAAGTGTTTTCTGGAGATGAGATGGGACCCTGATCTGACTTATAAAATAAAAAGAAAAGTACATGGTGTGTTCATTTAATATACATGCCGTGTACTAGCCTCAACCATCTCCCGCTTTAGATGGTCTTCCAGGTCACCTACAAGACCATGTACTCGGCTGTTACATAGCCAGTACGTGGTACCCGAGTACACGATGTGTACTCAAGAGTATATGACATGTACTTATAAAATTTCCATAATCTTACTTTTTAATAAAAAACAACCCGAAATAAATATACATACCTAAAATGAAGATCTGGGTTCTTACATTCATGCCCATGTATCACAAATCATGCCCATGTCTTCTAGTATTCTACTGCCACAAAACCATGTACCTTGAAAAGGTAAGCCTGGCCCTGTCCTCAGTCACATGGTCTAGGCTCACTATACAACATGTACCTCTTGTACATGGAACATAGTCCCCAAAGTTCATATTCCTTGAAAATAAAGAATACACGGTGTGTGATCCTGCACTACATGACATGTGATTGGGAATTCCGAATGGGAATTCACTACGAGCCACCAGAAACCCCTGTTTTCTCCAAATCCATCCTAGATAGACCCTCATGGGTTCCCTAGTAGTCATATAAGGGCTCTAAAACCTTAAAAAAATGAATAAATAGGGACCAGGATCTAAATCTCATAAATCATCCCAGATCATGGTGAAACATCGAAGTTTTGAGTCCAACATAATGCTCAAAATCTACTACACCTCTATTCGGTGATGATCAACATCAAAAGTGGGGTTTGGTGACACTTCCTCACCTTAGTTCTTCCTTGATACATCTATCGCCATGGGATAACCTCCCCTCCCCCTTCTTTATGTAGGAATCCAATTGGGGGGGGATAATTTCATTAATTTAATTTTATGAAATTAATAAACTTCCATTTAACACCCCGTCAATGGACTACTCCAATCAAGTGCCCGACACCGAAAAACATTATGTTGTACCCAGAGTAAAACCTATGATTGAGACTCAAACGTGGTATCAAATTTATGATATGAGATCTCGATCATAATTTATTCTAACTTTACTAAAAAAATACATACATGTTATAAAATATATTTAATATCACCTCATTGAGGCTCTATGGGCCCCGGAATCTCACACTGTCTCAGCGCCTGAATTTGGAAATATTCTTAGAAACATCACAAAGTCTTACACAAAAAAACTAGAGTCTCTACCCATGTTATCACCAACAAAGGTATATCTATATACCCTTCTAAGATAAATAAAATTGAGGAGTGGCCTGGACCATCATCTGTAATAGATATCTGTAGTTTCCTTAGTCTAGGTGGGTATTATCGATGACTTGTGAGGAACTTATTATGATTGTCAAACAATATAACCAAGATGGATTAGAAGGTACTAAAGTATGTTTGTACCAATTAATGTTATGCGAGATTCAAGGTGTTAAAAAAGAGGCTTATCACTACACCAGTCCTCACAATTACCTCAAGTGGGGGGACTTTTTGTGGTATAAAATGATGCTTAAAATAAGGGATTGGGTTGTGAACTAATATAGAATGATAAAGTGATAGCCTATGCCACAAACTAGTTGAAATTTCATGAGAATAACTACCCAATGCATGATTTGAAGTTGGATGTAGTGATATTTTCATTGAAAATTTGGCATCATTATCTCTATGGGGAGAAGTATGAAATATATATGGATTATAAGAGACTCAAATATATATTCATAAAGAAGAAGATTAATATTCACCAATGATTATAGTTAGAGAATATCAAGGAATATGACTTCTTAATCCACTATTATATTGGGAAATAAAATAAAGTGGAATATTCTCCAAGTATAAAGGATCCAACAACCTTATAAATGATGAGAATTGGGATGGATCCAATATTCTAATACTTTTAAATGATAGACACGAGGATTATAAAGAAAGTAACATCATCATTTCCTTCTCAAATTATTTCTTAACCATCCCTTCTGAGGAATATAAAGCATGCTCAAAGATATTATGTGGATATATAGAAGATGGTAAGCTATAAGAAAAGAGAAATCCATAGAGTTCAAAATTGATGAAAAACGAGTTATAAGGTTTGATTCATGACTATGTGTACCATCAAATTCAGATATAAATAAGGATTTATTGAATGATTCACATAGCTCAACCTTTCCCATCTACCCAGAGAGTACAAAGATGTGTTGAGATCTTTGAGAGCACTATTGGTGGGACAATATGAATAATTAGATCATTTAATATACATTAAAATGATGTGTATGTAAACATGTGAAGTATTAAAGGGAAAATTATAATGGGGTGATGCAACCATTACCCATACCTACATGGAAATGAGAAAAAATCACCATGAAATTTTTCATTGGTATTCCAAATACATATAGAAGAAATAATTCTATATGGGTTTCGATGGATCATCGTATTAATATTGATCACTTAATTTCAATTTGACAGGGATTATTACTTGATAAACTTTCTAAGATATACATAAGAGAAGTGGTGAGGTTGCATGAAACACCATTATTAATTGCATCTGATCATGATTAGAGATTTAACTCCAAGTTATGGAAAAGTATCTAACATACTCTAAACACCGAGTTAAAATTTAATAGGGATTATCATCCCTAAACCAATGGAAAATATGATCAGACTACCAAACACCAGAAGACACATTGAGATGTTTTCAATTGACTTGAAAGGAGGCTGTGATCAAGATCTTCCTCTATTCAAGTTCTCGTATAATAATAGTTTCCACTCAAGAATACAAATGGATCCTCATCGGAGGAGGAGGAGCATGTAGCACCTATTTATAAGGTGGTATGTATAAATCTCCCATAATGATGCCTTTTCCTAGGGGATTTATGAGTTCTAGAGCCCATGGAAAGAAAAACCATGTGGGCTAGGCCCAAAGAAGATAATATCATGATCGTGGGCTGGACTGAGCTGTTATAAAGTGCTATCAGAGCTCTTATTTTCATGGTATTTACTATTTGGGATATGGTATATTGGAGTATTAGAGATGTGTTGAAACCTATGATGGATATTGGATTGGGGAATCTATAACACTTGTTCCGGTAAGATGTAATGGCTTCTAGGGTATGTGATTACTATTTTGATTTGTGATGTTATAGTTGTATATGGATTTTACCTTGAACGACACACATGTTGTGTGGATGTAATGATTTAATATAGATATCTGGCTCATGGACATTGGAAAGAGGCTAGGGACAGATTTTGACTCTTTTATGGAAAAGGTAAGAGGAGTATCATGCATCATATTTGGCATGTAGGATTAAAATAATACAGGCCTTAGAGTGTGTGAGTTTACTAACAATTGAGGCCTATTTAGTTGGGTCTTCTTACATATATATTTTATTCTGATGGTAGGTTATGTGGATCTATATTGAGGCATTTTTTTGTGAGGATGATGACTCAATCCTCATTCAAAGGAGGTGTAGTGGCCTAGTAGGTCAATATGGAACATGATTCATTTCTATTGAACCACTTGTAGAGTGTTGTTTCTCAGGTTGTGGTTATCTAGTAGGATCGCTGAGTATGATGCCGACAGGTATTGGGAATTTTCTTATGAAATAGACATTTAGGGGGTATTTCCATATAAAGATGCTCTAATAGTGTCAATTTAGTTTCTCTTTTGTGTTGGTATCATGAACTATAGGGAGAAGTTCCTTCTAAGGATGCTCAGAGAGGATGATGCCCTTGTAGGTCATGTTTTCAGTTTTGAACCTTATAGGTCATTGTGATATTTACCTACTTTTGAGAGGTTTGATATTTTGGGATAGGTGGTTAGACCTTGTGACCCAGTTGTGAGTCTTATTATGTAGGTCTAGGTGGGAGTCTTAGAGACCCTTGGTTTTTAACTCGGACCCTTGTAGGTCGACGTCCATTTTTTTCATGGGTGACCTACATGTGAGAGGTTAGACCTTGTTTTTCTAGATGCATTTGGGTCAGTGATCCTTGTTATATGGTTTTTTTGAGACTGAGGCATGGTAGATGCTTGAGTGTTTCATTATAGGAATGTTTATTCTTTCAGATTTTGATGAAACACCTCGAGTGCTTTTTTTTTCGAGATTGGATTCAATGGGAAAGACTGTTCAGGTTCCTAGCCTGGTCGACCAGTGTTTTTTCTATTGATAATGTAGTTAGATCATGGGTCGATCATGACTGGAACGACACTGGGTGATGGGAGGTCATGGAATAAATTATGGCATAGGTGTGGTACTATATTTTGAATAGGAGTTCCAAGGGAACTTCGGGATAAATGAGTCTGACATTCTATGTAGCATGGTCAGAGTAGCTTTGTAATGGACAAATCACTGGAGTAAAAGTCAGGTGATAAAGATACACACTGGTTTCATGTGGTATAATTTGAATCTAAATTGGTGAGTGGATTGGTTCGAGTCGAGGACCTATGTTTCATGACTTTTTGTGGGATTGGATCCTGAAATTTGTGTTGGAATGTCCCTCTGAGGTGGAGGTGACATCATAGAATGAATTAGGTACCGTGATATGGTTGACCCATGGTTGAATCTTGGTCAGGTTTTGAAAAGATGGTGAGCATGGATTGGAGGGATATGTACACACCCTTGGTGGAATCTTAGTGTACTTCTTTTAGAGACGATCATGATCTATCTTGATTTATATTGAGTATACTGAGAGAGTGTCAACCCTATGTTGAGCATATTTTTCTTTCTAAATTTTATTCCCTATTGAGAAAGGGAACTTGTTGAGGTTATGTTCAAGGAGAAGTGTAAGGTAAGACATATGGTGGGGAGTGAACCATTGGATGCTTGAGGGTGGTGACCCTCATTTTAAGTTGAACTTATGTGTTTTATTTTGAGATGATGATAAGGGTATTACTATGGTGGGGAGTACCATATCTATCATAGTTAAATGTATTACATGTAGAAGGAAGTCATTGATTCTATAAGCCTGGCCATTAAATATTCTGGACAACTTGGTTGTTCTAATTCTTGGGTTGAGATCATGGATTCTAGTCTTTTCACCAATCTTCGCAGGGATGAGAAGGTTTATAGTGTTGAGTTTTTAAGGACCCGTGTTTTTACAAACTTCAGTTTTGATAAGAAATTTGATTTTTTTGGTCAAATGCTTGTAAATGGGTAAAATGGTCTTTTCCCATAGCATATTATCTCAAATAATTTTTATGACCACTTTGTTGGTCCCAGAATAGGGTGTTTACTCTAGGATAAGAGTTTTGTGGAAATTCAAGCTATTCTAATTTTAGAGGAATAAATAATATTTAATATTTAAAAAATTAAATACTAAATTGTTTGCATAGGTTCATTCAATAATTATTTTTTTAAAAATTATTGGATTAAGATTCCATATTTTCCATTGAGTCCAGAACGAAGAGTTTATCTTAGGTGAGGCATAAAATAGAGCTAGGCACTGGGGCCGACCCATGCCCCTTTTTCTTTTCTTTTCTTTTTCTTCTTTTTCTTTCTTTCCTTTTCTTTTATTTATTTTACTTCCTCCTTCTCGTGGATACCTCCTATGAAGATACTCCTTTTCCATGAACTAAGAGAGAAAGGGATAGAGATATAAAGGGATAGAGGTAGAAAGAGAGGTATCATCACAAAGAATTTGACACACTGGATCATCGTGCGACAGCTGTGGATCATGGTTTTGAGCGAAGCTTTTTTAGTTTCCACCCAAAGTTAGGCCTGCTTATTTTTTCACCATAGATTTTCTATTTTTTAAATTTAAATCCCTATCATGCTTTTATGAGTCTTATAGTGGTTGAAACTGTTGATTTGGGGGTGAAATGGGGATTCGGGCGATCTGAGGATTTTTCATTCAAGAAAAACAGGCATCATGACGTGTAGTCTAGGGTGACATGCCTCATGTTCTTCCTGTTTAGGGAAGATGAATTTTAATAAGTACACACCATGTATAGGAGTGTACACACCATATACTAGTACTCGCCCGTGTAGCAGAGTACCCAAGCATGAATCCCTGTGTAGGGGTACATGGCTATGTAGAGTACACATCCAAACCCCATGTGGGTAGCACACCATGTAATGGTACACAGATCGTCCAAGTAGATGTTCACGTTGGTTAAGGGACACATACATGTACACCATGGTGGATACATGTCGTGTACCCATTTCAAATGTCATGTACCAGGGGATTTTACATTCCCAGGTCAACGGGAGTACATGCCCACGCGGTGCATTGGGAGTACACGTTGTGTATTTCCCCTTTTCAACCCTTTGAGTTTTTTTTGTGTGTTTTATTGCCCAGAAGTCATAATTGGACCTAATAGTAGTCTATTCTGAGTAGTTTTCCACATAGAGTGCGATGAAAAAACCCATGGATAATTTTGAGTACTTCTAATGGGTGTTTTGGGATTCTTTTTAAATAGATAGGTTCTTCCTCCAATAATCAAATTCATCCTTACCCTGAGGGAGAGACTTGAACGTGAATGATAGGTTGAGTGTTCAAACTGTAACATCCAAAGATTTTAAAAGGAAACACTATGTGCTTAAATGAACTATTAAATACTATGTGACCTTTATAAACTAACCATTAAACATAATTTTGTTGCTTCTATGTTTTGAATTTTGAAAAATGGATATATATGGTCGTGATCAGTAAGTTTTTTGGAGTATGATAGAACAAACTTATTTTTAGTAAATAGTAACCTACCCATATGAATAGTAACAAACCCATATGAATAGTAATATGACCCTCAAGAAAAGTAATGTACCCTTATAAATAGTAATGTACCCTTATGAATAGTAACTTAACCCTAATGAATAGTAATGTACCCTTATGAATAGTAAATTCACCAATGAAATTATAATTATAATTTATCCATCATATAAGTGTAAATATGATATAATTATTTCATAATATAAATAAATAAATATTTTAAAAATTATTAATTAAGTGTTTGTATTTTTATAAGTCATATATATTTAATTACAAATTTATGGTTAATTTAATAATTTAAATGAAAATTTATTTTCATAAAATGTATTCATAAATAATTATTTTTATGAATTATGATAATAAGATAATTTTAAAAAACATTAAGTAATATTTCAAAAGTCTCAGAAAAGCAGTTTTAATTTTAAAATTGTATTTTTCAAGTATATTATGATTTTATTTAAAAGTAAAATTAATAATTTTTAGTAAATTATTTTAAAATAATGGAGTTCATTTTTTAATTCTATATATTAAAAAATGGTTAGGGTGTTTTTTTTGGTAATTTTATGAAATACTTGAATTTTTTATGAATAGTGAAATACAACAATTTAAAAATTAAGCTAAATACTTGATTTATGGAGTCATGGATGATGTTTTGCTGATGTAAGAAAACTTATCTCAAACTCACATGCACTTATTACTATTTTTGGTCTTATAATCATAACAATTTCTTGTCTTGTCACAAAATAATAAAATAATGATTAAAATAAGGGAAAACTCCTCCTCTTCTCCACTATAAATACCACCCATTTTCCCACTCTTCCTCCCAAACCAATAAAGCCTTGAGACTTGCCTAAGTTCTAAAAAATACTCCTCTAAATCCCCTTATACATTTCCAAGATGTTCTGGTCTCACCAAAAGTCCAAAACCATGGGCCTTAAGAAGTATCTCAAGGAGAAGAGATCAAGAAGTAAAATCCTCTTTTGTTTTCTTTCTTTTCTTTTCATTTTCTTTTCTATTATTCTTAATTACTCACCTCCCCTTATCCAATAGGAATTAATTATAAAGTATCTTACATATTCTTTATGTCATCATATTTATTTAAGATTCACCATTATACTTATTCTCCTCTCCCACTTATTATAGAAATTAAAACACTGTTCGTGATCTGTTGATGTACCGACATCATGGACGATGTGATTTCAATTTATTTTACTTTATTCAAGTCCGGTAATGAAAGAATTTTTATGGTTGAACTAGATTATGATTTATTTATTATACCTTATGTAAGGTTAATTAATCTTTTCTTACACATGATATTAATTTACAAAATAAAATGAGTTCATTATTATCAAAGAACCACCAAAATGATCTAAACGAACATCATTAATGTTTTCACTAACGAATCATCCTCATATCAGAATTCATAATTATAAATGGTATAATTTATGGTTAATGAAAAATTAAAATACCATTTCATTCCAATTATGGATGTTCTCTTACAACCGACATGAAAATCCATTACGAACCGCTCATTGAAACCTTGTAATGTACGCACTCAAAAAAAATAGAATTAACAAAATATTGTTAATGAATGGGTGGAATGATGTTATAAAATGATAATTAAAGGTGTTATAAACATGAATATGTTTCTATAAAATATTAATAACACTATTTTAACCTTCATATAGTAGGTTTAAACATGATTGAGGGAAGTTGAACCTGAGGTAAGAGATCCTCTCTTTCTCACTTTTATTCAAGAATCTCCTCCATGTCCCGTCCTTTTATTTTTAATTCATAAGGATGGGGTATGTTTCAGAACCTCCCCCATACTTCCCTTATGATATATTAATGATGATATACCCCATTTATATCTCATTAATACCTCCCATGTACATCCATTACCATGTCAAAATTTTTTAAGGGAATTCTTAACCCAATTTCCATTCTTTGGGTTAACCTTCTACTTCATTAATTGTGTGGTTTTAAGATCATTTGTGTGATGAATTTTTGTTTATATTATATTTAATTATGTTTATTTATAGTTTATACACATATCCATTCCATTATATTAATTCTCACTCCAATTATATTTGTAAGGGACTTTCCTTTTAAAATCCTTTTAAAAGTCTCTTTAATGAAATTAAAAAAGATTGTGTATATGGAATGAGTAGTTCTACTTATTTCATGATGATTTATTACTATAATGTTTCCATTACATGTTGACATGGTAGTTTTTATGAATATGATTTCATTATTATGTGCACAATTTTTATATTTTGAATGTGGTTTGTTTTATGTAAAATGGAATTTTGAAAACATTAATGTGTTTTTCTCAAGGGTTCAAATGAGTTATCAAGTGTTTTATTCTATGATATATTCCTTATACATAGTTATGTTGGGTTGAGCCCATTATGGATCAAGATATTTTAGGTTGAGCCCATTATATCTCAATATATGTTGGGTTGATCCCATTATAGCTCATGATATGTTGGGTTGAGCCCATTATAGCTCAAGATATGACAGGTGAGCCCCACTATAGCTCTCCAATGCATTGGGTACTCTAGAGATGGAGGTTGACAAAATGGTTATTCCATGTGTAAGGGTAATTGTAATAGTGATATTGTAAATATGTCTTAAGTAAACTACATGATGTTTATATTCATGCTTATGAGTTTTCAAGAAAAGGTGTTTTAAAAGGGTTTTCATGTTTCCACTAGACTAATAGTTTTTCATTATTTATGTACCTTACTAATATTTTTGTTCTCACCTTAATTTTTTAAAATAATTTTTACAGGATTCCTTATAATTTCAAAAGACCTTTAAGGTTCTAATGCAGATGAATCTAGTTATTTATATTAGCTCTTAATTTTTTTAAAATCTAGTTCAATATATGTAAGTTTTTGTCTAATTATCTATAACCTAGACCAAAAAAGATCATCTATTGTAATAAATTCTTTGTATTTATTCAATTTTCTTTAAAAAACACACACAAAATTTTTAAGGGATGAACCCAGGTTTTGGGTTCAAGTCTTTACATTTGGTATCAAAGGAACGGTCTAGACAACTTTGGAGATTAGACGTTATTTTTTTATAAAAAAATTTAGTGATATTATTTACCTTTTAACTTCCATTTAATTAAGTAAACATAAGAAAATAGTTTTTCATAATTATAAATATGTAAATTCAGAAATATAAGTATAATGAATGAACTGCAAGGAAAAAATTTATTTAAGGGGGGGATAATGTAACATCCTGAGATTTTAAAAGGAAATACTATGTAATTAAATGAACTAATAAATACTATGTGACCTTTATAAACTAATCATTAAACATAATTTTGCTGCTTTCGTGTTTTGAATTTTGAAAAATAGATATACATGGCTTCGATGAGTAATTTTTTGGAGTCTGATAGAACAAACTTAATTTTTGGTGAATAGTAACCTACCCTTATGAACAGTAACATACCCTTATGAATAGTAACATGACCCTTATGAATAGTAATGTACCCTTATGAATAGTAACATGACCCTTATCAGTAGTAATGTACCCTTATGAATAGTAATTTAACTTTAATGAATAGTAATGTACCCTTATGAATAGTAAATTCACCAATGAAATTATGATTATAACTTATCCATCTTATAAGTGTAAATATGATATAATTATGTCATAATATAAATAAAAAAATATTTTAAAAATTATTGATTAAGTGTTGGTATTTTTGTAAGTCATATATATTTAATTACAAATTTATGGTTAATTTAATAATTTAAATGAAAATTTATTTTCATAAAATGTATTCATAAATAAGTATTTTTATGTCTTATGATTATAAGATAATTTTAATATACATTAAGTAAATTTTCAAAGTGTTAGAAAAGTAGTTTTAATTTTAAAATTTTATTTTTGAAGTATACCATGATTTTATTTAAAAATTAAACTAATCATATTTAGAAAATCATTTTAAAAAACTGGAGTTCTTTTTTTAATTCTACACATTGAAAAATGGTCAGGGTGATTTTTTTGGTAATTTTATGAAATACTTGAATTTTTTATGAATAGTGAATTACGATAATTTAAAAATGAAACTAAATACTTGATTTATGGAGTCATGGATGATGTTTTGCTAAGGTAAACACACTTATCTCGAAATCACATGCACTTATTACTATTTTTGGTCTTAGAATGATAACTATTTCTTTTCTTGTGGCAAAATAAAAAAATAATGGTTAAAATAACGGAAAACTCCTCCTCTCCTCCACTATAAATACCACCCATTTCTCTCCTCTTCCTCCCACACCTATCAAACCTTGAGCCTGGAATAAATTCTGACAAATACTCCTCTCAATACCTTTCTCCATGTCCAATTCCTATTGGTCTCACCAAAATTCCAAAACTAAGGGCTTTAAGAAGGATCTCAAGGAGAAGAAATCAAGAGGTAAACATCCTATTTTGTTTTCTTTCTTTTCTTTTCATTTTCTTTTTTATTATTCTTATTTCCTCACATACCCTTATACAAAAGTCATGAATGATATAGTATCTTAAATATTATGGATTTCATCATGTATATAGAATATTCACCCTTATACTTCTTCTACTCTCCCACTTATTCTAGAAATTAAATCACCATCCGTGATGTGTCGATTTAACAACATCGTGAATGATATGATTTCAATTTATTTTACTTCATTCAATACTGACCATGAAACCATTTTTGTGGTTGAACCAGATTATAATTTACATATTATATCTTATTTAAGGTTTAATAATCTTTTCGTACACATGATATTAATTTACAAAACAAAATGTGTTCATTATTATCAAAGAACTACCAAAATGTTCTAAATGAACATCATTTATGTTTTAAATAATGAATCATCCTCAAATCAGGATTAAAAATGATAAATGTTATAATTTAATGTTAATGAAACATGAAAATTCCCTTCATTTTACTTCTGGAGTTTCTCTTACAACCGACATGAAAATCCATTAAGAACCACTCATGGAAACCTCGTAATGCACACACCCAAAACAATGGAATTAACAAAATATTATTAATGAATGGGTGGAATGATGTTATAAAATGATCATGAAAGGTTTTATAAACATGAATATATTTCTATAAAATATTAATATCACTATTTTAACTTTCATACAGTAGTTTTAAACAAGTTTGATGGAAGTCGAACCAGAGGTAAGGGATCCTCTCTTTCTCACTTTTATTCAAGAATCTCCTCTATGTTCTGTTATTTTATTTTATTAATTTATAATGATGAGTTATGTTTCCATACATCTACCATTATTACTTTGTGATATATTCATGATGAGATACCACATTTTTATCTCATTAATACCTCCCATGTGCATCCATTACCATGCCAGAATTTCATAAGGGAATTCTTAACCCAATTTCCATTCTTTGGGTTAACCTTGTACTTCATTAATTGTGTGGTTTTATGATCATTTGTGTGATGAATTATTGTTTATATTATTTTGAATTATGTTTATTTACAGTATATACACATATTCATTCCATTCTATTAATTCTCACTCTAATTATATTTGTAAGGGACTTTCTTTTAAAATCCTATTAAAAGTCTCTTTAATGAAATTAAAAAAGATTGTTTCTATGGAATGAGTAGTTCTACGGATTTCATGATTCTTTATTACTATGATGTTTCCATTACATGTTGACATGGTAGTTTTTATGAATATGATTTCATTATTATGTGCACAGTTTTTATATTTTGAATGTGGTTTGTTTTACAAAAAAGAAAAATTTGAAAACATTAATGTGTTTTGATCAAGGATTAAAATGAGTAATCAAGTGTTTTATTCTATGATATGTTCCTTGGATATATTTATGTTGGGTTGAGCCCATAATAGCTCAAGATATGTTGGGTTGGGCCCATTATAGCTCAAGATATGTTGGGTTGATCCCATTATAGCTCATGATATGTTGGGTTGAGCTCATTATAGCTCAAGATATGACGGGTGAGCCCCATTATAACTCTCCAATGCATTGGGTACTCCTAATATATAAGTTTACTGAATTATTATTACATGTGTAAGGGTGATTTTAAGAGTGATATGGTAAATATGTCTCAAGAAAACTACATGATGTTTATATGCATGCTTATGAGTTTTCAAGAAAAGTGGTTTTAAAAGGGTTTTCATGTTTCCACTGGACTAACAGGTTTTCATTATTTATGTACCTTAATTAGATTTTTGTGGTCACCCCATGTTTTTAAAATAATTTTCACAGGATTACTTATAAGTTCAAAGGGGCGTTAAGGTGATAATGCAGATAAATCCAGTTATTTATATTAGCTATTAATTTTGTTAAACTCTGATTCAATATATGTAAGTTCTTGTCTAATTCTCGAGAGACTAGACCGAAAAAGGTCATCTGTTGTAATAAATGTTGTATATTTATTCAATTTTCTTTAAAAAAACTCACAAAATTTTTAAGTTCTGAACCCGGGTTTTGGGTTTGAGTCTTTACAGTTGGTATTAAAGGAACGATCTAGACAACTTTGGAGATTAGACATTGTTGTTTTTTTTAAAAAAAATTAGCGATATTATTTACCTTTGAACTTCCATTTAATTAAGTACACATAGGAAAATAGTTTTTCATAATTATCAAAATGTAAATTCAGAATTATAAGTATAATGAATGAACTACGAGGGTGTAATTCATTTAAGTGGGGGGGATAATGTAACATCCCAAGATTTTAAAATGAAACACAATGTGATTAAATGAACTACTAAATACTATGTGACCTTTATAAACTAACCATTAAACACAATTTTTCTACTTCTGTGTTTTGAATTTTGAAAAATGGATATACATGGTTACGATCAGTAAGTTTTTTGGAGTATGATAAAACATAATTAATTTTTGATGAATATTATCCTACCATTATAAATAGTAACATACCCTTAGGAATAATAACATGACCCTTAAGAATAGTAATGTACCCTTATGAAAAATAACTTGACCCTAATGAATAGTAATGTACCATTATAAATAGTAAATTCACCAATGAAATTATAATTATAATTTATCCATATTATAATTGTAAATATGATATAATTATGTCATAATATAAATAAAAAAATATTTTAAAAATTATTGATTAAGTGTTGGTATTTTTGTAAGTCATATATATTTAATTACAAATTTATGGTTAATTTAATAATTTAAATGAAAGTTTATTTTCATAAAATGTATTCATAAATAATTATTTTTATGAATTATTATTATAAGATAATTTTAAGAGACATTAAGTAATATTTCAATGTGTCAGAAAAGCAGTTTTAATTTTAAAAAAGTATTTTTCAAGTATATTATGGTTTTATTTAAAAATAAAATTAATCATGTTTATAAAATTATTTTCAAAAAATGGATTTCATTTTTTAACCATACATGTCAAAAAATGGTGGGGGTGACTTTTGGTAATTTTATGAAATACTTGAATTTTTGATGAATAGTGAAATATAATAGTTTAAAAATTAAGCTAAATACTTGATTTATGGAGTCATAGATAATGTTTTGATGAGTTAAGAAAAATTATATCGAACTCACATGCACTTATTACTATTTTTGGTCTTGTAATCAAAACTATTTATTGTCTTGTGGAAAAATAATAAAATAATGATTAAAATAAGGAAAAACTCCTCCTCTCCTCCACTACAAATACCACCCATTTCACCACTCTTCCTCCCACACCTCTCAAGCCTTGATCCTTACCTATGTTATAAAAAATACTCCTCTAAATCCCCTTATCCATGTCCAATACTTTCTGGTCTAACCTAGAGGCAAAAACTAAGGGCCTTAAGAAGGATCTCAAGGAGAAGAGATAAAGAGGTAAACATCCTCTTTTGTTTTCATTATTTTCATTTCATTCTCTTTTCTATTATTCCTCTTTCCTTACATCCCATTATCCAAGAGGAATGAATAATCCAGTATCTTACATATTCTGGATTTATTCATGTTTATGATATATTCACCATTATACTTATTCTCATCTCCCACTTATTCTAGAAATTAAAACACCGTCCGTGATATGTCGATTTACCGACATCGTGGACGACATGATTTAAATTTTTTTTACTTCTTTCAAGATTGATCACGAAACCATTTTTATAATTGAACTAGATTATAATTTATGTATTATATCTTATTTAAGGTTCTGAAATCTTTTTGTACACATGATATTAATTTATAAAACAAAATGAGTTTGTTATTACCAAAGAACCACTAAAATAATCTAAACAAACATAATTAATTTTTTAAATAATGAATAATCCTAATATTAGAATTAAAAATGATAAATGGTATAATTTAAGGTTAAGGAAACAAGAAAATAATATTTCATTCCACTTCTGGAGTTTCTCTTACAACCGACATGAAAATCCATTACAAACCACTCATGGAAACCTTGTAATACACACACCTGAAACAATGGAATTAACAAAATATTATTAATTAATGGGTAGAATGATGTTATAAAATGATCATGAAAGGTGTTATAAACATGAATATGTTTTTTTAAAATTTTAATAAAACTATTTTAACCTTCATACAAGCTATTTAAACATGTTTGAGGGAAGTCAAACCTGAGGTAAGGGATCCTATCTTTCTCACTTTTATTCAAGAATCTCTTCCATGTTTTGTCATTTTATTTTTAATTCCTAATGATGGGGTATGTTTTTGCACCTCCCCCATACTTACCTTATGATATATTAATGATGAGATACCCCATTTATTTCTCATTAATCCCTCCCATGTACATCCATTAGCATGCTGAAATTTCATAAGGGAATTCTTAACCCAATTTCCATTCTTTAGGTTAACCTTTTACTTCATTAATTGTGTGGTTTTAAGATCATTTTTGTGATAAATTTTTGTTTATATTATTTTTTATTATGTTTATTTATAGTTTATACACATATCCATTCCATTCTATTAATTATCACTCCAATTATATTTGTAAGGGACTTTCCCCTTGAAATCCTTTTAAAAGTATCTTTAATGAAATTCAAAAAGATTGTTTATATGGAATGAGTAGTTCTGCTAATTTCATGATCCTTTATTACTATTATGTTTCCATTACATGTTGAAATGGTATTTTTTATGAATATTATTTCATTATTATTTTCATGGTTTTTATATTTTGAATGTGGTTTGTTTTACAAAAAGGGAATTTTGAATACATTAATGTGTTTTGCTCAAGGGTTCAAATGAGATATCAAGTGTTTTATTATATGATATGTTCCTTAGACATAGTTATGTTGGGTTGAGCCCATTATAGCTCAATATATATTGGGTTTATCCCATTATAGCTCAAGATATGTTGGGTTTATCCCATTATAGCTCATGATATGTTAGGTTGAGCCCATTATAGCTCAAGATATGAAGGGTGAGCCTCATTATAGATCTTCAATGCATTGGGTACTCTGTATATGGAAGTTTATTGAATGGTTATTCCATGTGCAAGAGTGATTGTAAGGGTGATATGGTAAATATGACTCAAGGAAACTACATGATGTTTATATGCATGCTTATGAGTTTTCAAGAAAAGGGGTTTTAAAAGGGTTTTCATGTTTCCACTAGACTAATGGTTTTTCATTCTTTATGTACCTTATTGAGTTTTTTGTGCTTATCCCAAGTTTTTAAAATGTATTTCACATGACACCTTATAATTTCAAAGGGTTGTTAAGGTGCTAATATAGATGAATCAAGTTATTTATATTAGCTTTTAATTTTTGTAAACTCTGATTCAATATATGTAAGTTGTTGTATAATTCTTCAGAAACTAGTCCAGAAAAGGTCCTATGTTGTAATAAATGATTTTTATTTATTCAATTTTATTTAAAAAAACAACACAAAAATTTTAAGGGATGGACCTGGGTTTCAGGTTTGAGTCTTTACAACTGGTATGAGAGGAATGGTCTAATTTTTTTTGGATATTAGACATTTCCATTTTTTAGAAAAAATTTAGCGATATTATTTACTTTTGAACTTCAATTTAATTAAGTACACATAAGAAAATAGTTTTTTATAAATATCAATATGTAAATTCAAAATTATAAGTATAATGAACGAATTGTGAGGGCACAATTCATTTAGGGGGGGGGATAATCTAACATCCTGAGATTTTAAAAGGAAACACTATGTGCTTAAATGAACTACTAAATACCATGAGACCTTTATAAACTAGTTATTAAACATAATTTTGCTGCTTCCATGTTTTGAATTTTGAAAAATGAATACACACAGTTGCGATCAGTAAGGTTTTTGGAGTCTGATAGAACAAACTTAATTTTTTTGGTGAATAGTAACCTACCCTTATAAATAGTAATCTACACCTATGAATAGTATCATGACCCTTAAGAATAGTAATGTACCCTTATGAATAGTAACATGATCCTTATGAATAGTAATGTACCCATATGAATAGTAACTTGACCCTAATGAATAGTAATGTACCCTTATGAATAATGAATTCACCAATGAAATTATAATTATAATTTATCCATCTTATAAGTTTAAATATGATATAATTATGTCATAATATAAATAAATAAATATTTTAAAAATTATTGATTAAGTGTTGGTATTTTTGTAAGTCATATATATTTAATTACAAATTTATGGTTAATTTATAATTTAAATGAAAATTTATTTTCATAAAATGTATTCATAAATAATTATTTTTATGACTTATGATTATAAGATAATTTTAAGAGACATTAAGTAATTTATCAGTGTTAGAAAAGCAATTTAAATTTTAAAATTCTATTTTTACAGTATATTATGATTTTATTTTAAAATTAAATTAATAATGTTTAAAAAATTATTTTCAAAAAATGAAGTTCATTTTTGAATTCTACACGTCGAAAAATGGTTAGGGTTGTTTTCTTGGTAATTTTCTGAAATACTTGAATTTTTAATGAATAGTTAAATACGTTAATTTAAAAGTCAAGCTAAATACTTGATTTATGGAGTCATGGATGATATTTTTTTAATATAAGCACACTTATCTCGAACTCGCAAGCACTTATTACTATTTTTTGTCTTGGAATCATAACTATTTTATGTCTTGTGGAAAAATAATAAAATAATGATGAAAATAAGGGAAAACTCCTCCTCTCCTCCACTATAAATACCACCCATTTCCCCCCTCTTCCTCGCACACATATAAAGCCTTTATATTTTCCTAAGTTCTACCAAATAATCCTCTCAATCCCCTTATCCATGTCCAAGACCTTATGGTCTCACAAAAAGGTCAAAAACAAGAGCCTTAAGAAGGATCTCAAGGAGAAGAGATCAAGAGGTAAACATCCTTTTTTGTTTTCTTTCTTTTCTTTTTCATTTTCTATTCTATTCTTCTCCTTTCCTCACATATACTTATCCAAGAGGAATTAATGATCCAATATATTAAATTTTATTTATTTCATCATGTTTATGGAAGATTCACCGTTTTACTTATTCTCCCCTCCCACTTATTCTAGAAATTAAAACACCGTCTGTGATGTGTCGATTTACTGACATCATGGATGATGTGATTTAAATTTCTTTTACTCTCTTAAAAACTTGTCATGAAACCATTTTTATATTTTAACCAGATTATAATTTATATATTATATCTTATATAAGGTTAAGTAATCTTTTTTTACACATGATATTAATTTACAAAACAAAACGAGTTCGTTATTATCAAAGAACCACCAATATGATATAAGCGAACATCATTAATATTTTAACTAATGAATCATCCTCATATCAGAATTAAAAATTATAAATGGTATAATTTAAGTTTAATGAAAATTTAAATACCATTTCATTCTAGTTCTGGAGTTTCTCTTACAACTGACATGAAAATCCATTATGAACCGCTCATGGAAACCTTGTAATGCACGCACCCAAAACAATGGAATTAACAAAATATTATTATTGAACGGGTGGAATGTTGTTATAAAATTATCATTAAAGGTGTTATAAACATGATTATGTTTATTTAAAATATTAATAAAACTATTTTAACTTTCATACAAAAGTTTTAATCACGTTTGAGGGAAGTCGAACCTTAGGTAAGGGATTCTCTCTTTATCACTTTTATTCAAGAATCTCCTCCATGTTCTTTCCTTTTATCTTTAATTACTAATTATGGGGTATGTTTCCGAACCTCCCCTATACTTCCTTTATGATATATTAATTGCAATATATCCCATTTCTATCTCATTAATTCCTCTAATATACATCCATTACCATGTCAAAATTTTGTAAGAGAAATTCTTAACCCAATTTCCATTTTTTTGGGTTAACCTTATACGTCATTAATTGTGTGGTTTTAAGATCATTTGTGTGATTATTTTTTGTTTATATTATGTTTAATTATGTGTATTATAGTTTATATACACATCCATTCCATTCTATTAATTCTCACTCCAATTATATTTGTAAGGGACTTTCCTTTTAAAATTCTTTTAAAAGTCTCTTTAATGAAATTCAAAAAGACTATTTATATGGCATGAGTAGTTTTACTGATTTAATGATACTTTATTACTATGATGTTTCCATTAAATGTTTACATGGTAGTTTTTATGAATATGATTTCATTATTATGTTCACAGTTTTTATATTTTGAATGTGGTTTGTTTTATGAAAAATGGAATTTTGAAAATAGTAATGTGTTTTGCTCAAGGGTTAAAATAAGTTATAAAGTGTTTTATTATATGATATGTTCCTTGGAAATAGTTATGTTGGGTTGAGCCCATTATATCTTGTTGGTCAGAGTGGACACTCAAGAGGGGGTGAATTAAGTTCCAATTAAAATTTTTGTTAAAAAATTTCTATTAAAAATCCCCCAAATTGAATAACAAGCTAAACTGTAGTGAATTTATAAAGATTGTAAGTTTTCAATTAGTTTCTTAAGATATTGATTATTTCTCAGTTAACTCAATATAAAGATTAGTTAACTTTTGAATCTAACTTACTGACTAACAAAAGTTATAAACACTTTCTAGTTCAACTATCATAATTTAAAATAGATTTATATTTAAAGTACTTAGAAGCAGAATATTCAATATAGTTTAAAAAAAATAAGCACAACAATTTTAACCAAGAGGTTCAGTCTCAAGATGAGACTTATTCCTCTCAAACAATTTATATAAATTTTTATCCACACCCTGGATTGGGGTAAAACAACAGTACAAAGACTGTCCAGTTCCTATGACCTCTACCACAGTTCTTCGTGGGTAAACAAAAACAATTGCACACAGGCTATCCAGGTCACACTTGACCTCTACCAATATACACAGTGGGATACAAGAGAGTTATATAAGTTTTGAGTGAGGATTTAGAAATCCTCCAGTTTAGTGCAAGATTCAGTGTGTGTATGGAATATACAGGGTACACACACTTCTCAAAACGTAATTAAAAGAATCACTAAGTGAGAGTAGATATGAGTTTTAGAATGATCTAGTGATTTGAAGTGCAGATCTGGACTCCTTTTGATTAATCAGAAATGCTTCTGAGTCTTTCTCTGGTTTTTGTCCAAAAACAGAGTGTCGTTTGCTTCCTTTACTTTCAGGTTTAGTTTGATCATCTTGAGTGCATGAAGAGATCATTTTAGTTCTTCACTCCTTGACTAAAGTTAAGATTATCTTCTCTTCTTGTATGAATGGCCTCGTGTATGTCTAGTGTTATTCAAGTAAGAGAGAGTAAGGATGTTGCCTCTCTATTGTGTATATACGCATATGTATGGTTGCTTTCGAGGTTCCCTTTTATAGCTTTAGCTCCGGTAATGGGAATGATTACTTTATGGAAGGTACGAGGTACAGTTCCCTGACATCCCAACAACCATCATTAATTAATAAAAGGTGCATTAAAATCATCAAATATGATTGTTAGAATTATTTTAATAATATTGATAAAGTATAGAGTTTGAGTAACAATGACTGGTTAACAACCATCTTCCATCAATATCTCTCTATCGGTAGACTTGTAACGATGGACTTATGTCGGTGGATGCCTTGTATCAGTAGTTCTTCTATATAGGTACCTTTTACCCTTTATAAGGTAGCTCTATGTAACAATATCTCTTTTCTATCGGTAGCTCTATGTAACGATAGCTCTTTTGTACTGGTGGCATTCATGTATCGGTAGACTTTGTAGCGGTAGCTGTCTATCTATTTGTATCGGTAGACTTTATATTTGTATTGGTGTACTTCATATCAGTAGCTATCTGTCTCTATCATTAACTGCATATCAATGACCTTTGCTTATCGGTAGACTATGTATCGGTAGGTCTGTATCAGTCGACTTGTGCATACTGGTAGACTTGTTCTATCGGTAGCTCTTATTCTATCGGTAGCTGTTATTCATATCGGTGACCTTATCCATATCAATAGACTTCTGTACCGGTGTACTTATCCTTATCAGTAGCTATGTATATGCTTGTATCGGTAGACTTATTCTATCTGTATCAGTGAACTATGTGCATACTGGTGGACTTACGCATACCAGTGGACTTAACACTTATCTGTTCTATGAAAAACATATCCAGATTGAGTTAGAATTATTTCAAAGTATGTATAAACATAGATAAAAATTGATTAACATATTCCAATGATTATTTTGATATTTTATATCAACTTAATAGTAGGATGTCATAGATTGAAAGAATTAATATATAGAGAAACATTATTTGGGATTATCAAAGCATATTGAAACATAATTGAGATTATCAAAACAGGTGAGATCAACAATCTCCCCCTTTTTGATAATCACAACTTATGGTATTGTAATCCAAAATAATCATTAATGTATCAGTATAAAATACAATGGTTTTTATTTCTCAGTGTGAGTAAGGAAATTTTCAAATGTGAGATTTTAAATGAATCAAAGGATATAGTATTAAATGTAATTGTATTAGAGGAAATAATAAAAATAATGATCTAGAGTTACAAAACAAATGTATCAGAGAATAAATTATTAGATGCAAATGTATCAGAGGTATGAAACAACTGTATCTGAGATATACAACAAATTTATCAGAGAGAAATGTATTATGCTCATAAAATATAATGATGCTTCATATCAGTTCTCCCCCTTTGTAATATTTTTCTGCTATTATATTATTTCTCCCTTATTTGAGATATACAAAAAATGTATCAGAGAGAAATGTATTATGCTCATAAAATATAATGATGCTTCATATTAGTTCTCCCCCTTTGTGATTAGTAAAAAGTGGGACAGAAAGGAAATACAGGGAAAGAGAAGTAACAGAAGGTAAAAGAGAGAATGAAAGAATTTATATACCATTTGAGGCAAAAAAACATAGAAATACAGAAGTGAACCAAAAGAATACAATTGATTCCCATCAAAGGTCCTAGACGATAATCAATCCACCTCTTGAATGACAACTTTGGATTTTTCTTTGGGTTCAGAGGTAGACTCGGGCTGGCTAGCTTCAGTAGATGGCTTGGGAATTCCAGAAAGCACGACTGGTGGTTGAGAAATAGAGACTGTCTCTGGCCTGTAGTGGGTATCTCTCTGTGTGATTATTAGAGGAGTGAGGCTCCGGATTGCTTGGACTGGAGTCATCTGAGGAATGGAGGTAGACTGAGCAGAGGAAGGCAGAGCTAGAGGTGCAATGATAGGAGTACTGTCTACATGAAAAAATGGCAGCAACATATTCCTAAAGTCCATAATGATTCCTCCTCCTCTTTCCATAGCAGAAATAAAGTCATCCTTGTTTTCCATAAACTTGTCTAGAGAAGGAGTCAACTCTCTAAGCTTGCTTACTCACTCTTTGAAAGCTTGAGTGACTAGGGGTAGCTTCATGTTTTCTAATATAAGCTTGAAATGGTTGTTGAGATGATGCTTGGTATAAACCCTTTTGAAGTAGTAATCCACTTTGTCCTTCACTTATTTCTGAGAAGTAGTGGCCTCTCTCATAAAATCTTGAACAATTTTCATTATATCCCTAGTGGTAGTCACCACTTGGGTCAAGGTAGTAGAGTCAACAGAGCCACTGGTAGAAGACTGTCCAAACTCTTCTCTCATTACTGCTCGAAACTGATCAACATCTACAGAAGCACTGGATAAAGCAAGATGTTTGACAGTGAATGCAACAGTCTCCTTAAATGATTGGGTTAAGTTTCTTATCATCTTCTAGAAAACCAAATCCTGAGTGCTCACATGATCTTTGACTGACTTCTTAAAATATTCAAATACATTCACAAATTGCCTTACTACACCTTTAATGTAATTGATATCAGTATTCATTTGAGCTTAATAACTACTCAAGGTATTCAGAGAAGCAACAGACTGCTTCAAGGCAACAATGGCTCCTGTCCGACTCTCAATATGAGTATGACATACTATGATCTCATTCATCATCTCTGTCATAGTGGTTGAAACAGTACATCCAATAAAGAGTTCAAAAGATCTTTCCATTTTGGTTACCTCTTCAACAAAATATCTCTTTAAATCTGCAACAGATGCAGTCCAAGTCTTCTTCAACTTAGCCTTTAAAGACTCAAGATTAGCCTTAGTAACCAGATTGTCAGGCACAACTAAAGGTGCTCTTTCTGACACAATACTATCCACAAAGTCATTCATAAAAGATCGAATGGATGATATCAAAGAGGTTTCCATTATTCTTATCTATTCTACAAAGGAGGTATTAAGATCAGACTTCAACTGGTCTAGATCAGCTTTCCTTACCACATCCTCAGGTAAAAACTCAGAAAAGATATCATAATTAACTTGTGGTCTATTCATGGGTGTCTCATCTTTATAATCAGGATAGACCAACCCACAAACAAAAAAAACTATGTGTTCTTCCCAATATTTAATTCCATCAGCTACTGAAACATTGCCAAGTCTAGTTGGATGCTCCCCCTCAATTTGTGCATTCTTCTGTACATGTAAGGAAATGGAACCCTCAGCAGCTCGGTCTCCCTCAGAAGAGTCTTCCAAAACCATATCCATATCTACAACAGCAGGAGGCTCCTCAAGAATAGGTTCAGGTCCATCTACTTCATCAAGAACATCCTCTAGCATAACAGTACTTCCAATCAATGGACTCAAACTCAAGGTGGCAGAAGCAGATGCTTCAGTTTTAGATTCTTCTTCTTCCTCATTCTCTGGGGCAGTCTAGTCTTCCTCATTAACAGGTGCTTCTTCATTTCTCTCTTCCAAGACTGTTTCCTTTCCAGATGATATAATTTCAGCAACAGGACTTTGAGGAAAGTCTGGATCCCTTCTATATGCAACAGAGGTATCTTCTTCATCAGTATAATAACTATATTAAGGTTCATCTTCCTCAGGTCCTAGACATGGATCCCTCACATCCTTAGGCCTAGAAGGATAATACATAGGATTAAACTTATCATATAGCTTCTCATCATCACTGACCCATTCTCCTCTCCATGGATTCCAATTGATCTTCATGTATTTACAGACAGTTCTAGTGATGCAAAAATTGTTCCTTACCACTACTATCTCATCCTGAGACTCAGCTACTCCCTTTACTTTGATCATAACTGAAATTAACTTTGAAAAGAATAAAGCGTTGGACATTGATTTGGTCCTGGTCATATCCTCAATCCGAGTCATTAACAGCTTTCATAGATTCATCTTAACACCATGTATTAACAGATGTAGCAAATATATATCTTGATATTTCAGATTTGCAAAGTCCCCTCCTCTTGGACTTAGCACATGCTAAATGAACTTAAACAGTAATAGGTTCTCTCTATCCATTTCTGCAGCAACCACATTTCTTAGTGTACCATCTTCTGTTAATTATTCTAGAGCAGCTTCATATTCCAAGATGTCACTGGTAAGAGGTACTTATTTCGATAAATATCCAAAAACTTCTTCATGTGGTACTTTCAATCATTTAGACCATTCAACAGAGGAAAAATATATTTCTTTTCTATTCACAACTGAGACCATTCTATTCTCAGCTTCTGATTTTTTAAAACAAAAAAACTCATAGAACTCCTTTACCAGCTTCGGATAATAGGGGATATTGTTGTTCGAGAAGCATTCTACCCATTTTTGATCTTCCAGTACTTACAGAACTAAAGACTTACTGGACATCAACAATTCCGCACACATCTCTTTCTCAACTACTATTTCCCTTTGAACGAGATGTACATTTGTTGGTTTCTTTACTTCACTTCCACCACTAGACTCTCCTTTGAGTCTCTTGGCATTCGGCTCATCAGCCTTCTCACTGACTGATGGTCTCTTTACTCTTGCCATTTTGCGAATCGTGAGGCTTAGGTTTCGAAGATTTTGGAGCTAAAGCTTGAAGGTAAAGGGTTCGAGGTGGATTGAGAGAGGTCAGATCATATGTTTTATCATTTAGTAATCAAAAAATAAATAAATAAAACATAAATAGTAAAATATAAATGATACAGATTCTAGCAGCTAAAGATACAAAAGTTTAAAACAACGCAATCCAAATGGTAGGGTATACTGGTGAGGATTCCTAACGGTGAGGATTCTAACGGTGGGGTTTATAACGATGGGGTTTCTAACGGTGGGGTTTCTAACGGTGGGGTTTCTAACGGTGGGGTTTCTAACGGTGGGGTTTCTAACGGTGGGGTTTCTAACGGTGGGGTTTCTAATGGTGGGGTTTCTAACAGTGGGGTTTCTAACGATGCGTTTTCTAACGGGGAGGTTTCTAACAGAGAGGTTTCTAACAGCGAGGTTTCTAACAGCGAGGTTTCTAACTGCGAGGTTTCTAACAGCGAGGTTTCTAATGGTGGGGTTTCTAATGGCGAGGTTTCTTACGGTGAGGTTTCTAACAGCGAGGTTTCTAACAGTGAGGTTTCTAACGACGAGGTTTCTAATGGCGAGGTTTCTAACGGCGAGGTTTCTAACGGCGAGGTTTCTAACGGCGAGGTTTCTAACGGTGAGGTTTCTAATGGAGAGGTTTCTAACGGTGAGGTTTCTAACGGTGAGGTTTCTAACAGTGAGGTTTCTAACAGTGAAGTTTCTAATAGTGAGGTTTCTAACTGTGAGGTTTGGCTAAATAGAGTCTATCATTCCTAAATCATGTCTAATGTAACTTAACCTATATGAACTTAAAGGTTTGTTGAAAATGTCAGATAATTGATGTTCAGTACCTATAAATTCAAGAGTAATATCACCCTTTTGGTAATAATCTCTCAGAAATTGGTGCCTTACATCACTGTGTTTGCTCCTAGAGTGAGACACGAGATTATTAGAGATATTAATAGCACTAGTGTTATTAAAATTTACAGAGACATGTCTAAATTGATATCCATAGTCCAATAAAGTATGTTTCATCCACATAATTTGTGCATAACAACTACCAGCAGCAATGTACTCTGCTTCAGTAGTAGAAAATGCAACAAAATTCTGATTTTTACTACACCAAGATACTAGGGAGTTACCAATAATATGACATGTTCTAGAAGTTATTTTTATATATAACTTACTACCAGCAAAGTCATCATCTGAATAACTTATTAAATCGAATGATTTTCCTTTTGGATAAAACAATCCTAAGTTAGTAGTCTGTTTAAGATATTTGAAAATACTTTTAACAGCAAGTAAATGAGATTCTTTAGGATTATCTTGAAATCTTGCACACATACACACACTAAACATAATATCTGGTCAACTAGCAGTAAGGTAAAGTAGACTTCCAATCATACCTCTATAATTGGTTTGATCCACTGGTTTTCCAGTTTCATCAATGTCCAACTTACAAGTTGTACTCATAGGTGTATCACTTCCCTTATTACTATCCAAACCAAAACGTTTCAAAAGATCCTTTGTATATTTACTTTGATTTAAAATAATACCATTTTCATTTTGAAAAACATGAAATCCAAGAAAATATTTGAGTTCTCCCATTAAACTCATTTCAAATTCATTTTTCATACTCTTTGAAAAACCAATACACAAATCATTTTTAGAAGATCCAAAAATAATATCATCAACATATATTTGAACAATCAAAAAATATATGGAAATTATTTTAATAAAGAGAGTTAGATCAGCGATCCCTTTAGAAAAACCTTTTGAAATAAGAAAATTACTAAGTCTATCATACCAAGCTCGTGGGGCTTATTTCAAACCATATAAATCTTTAGAGAGCTTAAAAACTCAATTTGGAAAATGAGGATTAATAAATCCAGGTGGTTGTTCAAAAAAAACATCTTCAACTATAAAATCATTTAGAAAAGAAATTTTAACATCCATTTGATATAACTTGAAATTCAGATGAGTAGCATAGACAAGCAGAATCCTAATAACTTCTAATCTAGCTACAGGTGCAAAGGTTTTCTCATAGTATATTCCTTCCTCTTGACTATACCCTTATGCAACTAGCCTTTCTTTGTTTCTAAATATGATTCCAGACTCATCAAACTTATTTCTAAAAACCCATTTAGTGCATATGGTCAAAGTTTCCTTAGGTCTGTGAACTAATTTCCAGACTTTGTTTCTTTAAAATTGATTTAGTTCTTCTTGCATATCCATGACCCAAAATTAATCATTGATTGCATCATTGATATTTTTAGGTTTTAACTGTGAAAGAAAGGCTTGATGTTCAACCTGATTTCTAATAGAAGCTCTAGTCTGTGTCCCTCTATTAAGATTACCAACAACAACATCTAAAGGATGATTCTTTAGAATCCTAGTTGATCTAGTAAATGTAGGACTAGAAATTTCAGGTTCTTCTCTAGGTTTGGGTTCACCAGGAGAAGGTTCTGGAATATGTCCAGAACTGGTTATCTTTACAACAGGTTCATCGATTTTATCATTAAGGTCCATAACATATAGATCTTCTTTAAGATTTTCAAAAGAAGACTTAGGTTCTTGTGGATCAGTTTCATCAAATTTGATATGAACAGATTCTTCCACACATTTGGTTCTTTTATTAAATACTCTATAAGATTTACTGGTTATAGAATAACCTAAAAATATTCCCTCATCACTTTTAGAAGAAAACTTGTCAATATTATCCTTAGTATTAAGAATAAAGACTTTGCAACAAAAAACTCTGAAGTAACTAACTTTAGGCTTCCTATTATTACACAGTTCATAAGGGGTCTTTTTAAGAACAGGTCTAATCAAGATTCTATTTATAATCTAACAAGCTGTATTCACAGCTTCAGCCCAGAAATAAACAGGTAAATCATACTCATTAAGCATAGTTCTTGCAATTTCTTGAAGGGTTCTATTCCTTATTTCAACTACACCATTCTGTTGAGGTGTCCTAGGGGCAGAAAAGTTGTGACTATAGCCATTGTGTGAGCAGTAAGATTCAAACTCATGATTTTTAAACTCACGACCATGATCAATTCTCAAGGTCTTAATCTTAAGTCCACTAAGGTTCTCTACAGACTTGGAGTATTTCATAAAATAATAACAGACTTCACTTTTGTGAGTAAGAAAGTATACCCAAGTGTATCTAGAAAAGTCATCTACTAGGACATAGACACAATGCTTCCCATTTAAACTAGAAACTCTAGAAGCTCCAAACAAGTCCATGTGAACCAACTCGAGAGGTTGAGAAGTTGAAACTTCTTTCTTTAATTTGAATGAAACATTGTGTTTCTTTCCCTTTTGATAGGGAGTACAAACTTTGTCTGATAGAAATTTTAGTTGAGGTAGGTCTCTAACTAAATTCTTCCTAGTCAAATTTATAGGTGAATGAATATTGCAGTGTCATAATCTCCTATTCCATAGACAAGATTATTTATGAAAAGCATTTAAAAAAGTAACATTTTGTTTGGATAAATAATTCAAATCAACTTCATAAACATTTTTATTTCTCAAAGAAGAAAATACTAAAATATTTTTAGAATTAAAAACATTACAAGAATCATTTTCAAATTTAACATTGAAACCATCATCACACAACTGAGAAATACTTAACAAATTATATTTAATTCCATCAACAAATAATACTTTAGAAATTAAAACTGAATCAGTGTTACCAATCTGGCCTAAGCTGATGATCTTTCCTTTTGAATTATCACTAAAGGTGACATGGCCTCCATAAACCTTGATTAAACTCTTGAAGCATGAGAAGTATCCAGTCATATGTCTTGAACATCCACTGTCCAAGTACCATATCTTCTTACATGAACTATTCAAGCAAGTTTCATTAGATGTGTTTGTCATGAAACAAATGTTGGCATGATTATTTTTAGAATCAGAAGTCTCAGATTCACTTGGGTTGTCTTCTGAAGCACTCCATGTTGCCTTTATGGATTTCTTATATTTTCTATCCTTGTAGTCGTATTTCTTCTTGAACTTTAACTTTGGATAGCCAGCCTTAATGCGTCCTTTCCTTTTGCATTCATAGCACACCATCTCATCATCATTGTCAGATTTCTTCCAATTTTTCTTCCAATTACCTCGTTGATCAGACTTTCCTTTGTAGTTTTATTTTCTGAAGAATTTCTTCTTCCTGTAGAATTTATTGAATCTCCTGGCTATTTGACCCATCTCTTCATCACTATCAGAATATGAACTTCCACTTGTTGAGCTTTCAGTAGGTATGTGAGCTTTCTCCTTGTCCTTGATCTTTGAGTCAGTAGACTTAAATTCCAATGACTTCCTCTTTGGTTCATCATCTTCCTCCTTTTTTACCTTCATTTCTTCTTCATACATCATTAACTTACCAATCATCTCTTTAATAGAAAGTGAAATTATGTCACACGATTCTCTTATTGAGACTGATGTGCCTCTCCATCTTTCTGGCAGACATCTTAGTATCCTCATGATTTTCTCTTTTGCAGGAACAACTTTTCTGAGTGAGCTCATTGTATTTACAATTTCGTTGAACCTAAGATACATGTCAGAGATAGGTTCACCAGGCTTCATTTTAAAATTATCATATTTAATAGTGTAGGTGTTAAATATCATTTCTTTAACATTTGTTGTTCCCTCATGGTAAATAGCCAAAGTATCCCAAATTTCGTAAGAAGTTTTACAAGCATATATTCGATTAAATTCTTCATATCCTAAATCACAATACTGGGCATTCATTGCTTTACAATTATTATTGTAAGCTGTTTTCATAGGTTCATACCAAGTAGTTCTTTCAGTTTCTGGAATCTTATACTGAGTCTCTATAGCAGTCTAGATATCAAATCCCATACTTTGTAAATGAATTTTCATTTTCAGTTTCCATTGAGCATAATTAACACCATTAAAGAAAGGTGGCCTGTTAGTAGCAACAGCTTCTATTCTATTATCCATAATTAGATTTTAGCAAGTATATTTAAAGAGATAAAATTTAGAACTAACAAAAATTTAAGATCTTTAAGATACAACTAAAATCACAATTGAAAAACAGAGTATTTGGAAATCCTTTATTAAGAAGCAAACAACCCTCTAATACCAAATGTTGGTCGGATTGGACACTCAAGAGGGGGGTGAATTGAGTTCCAATTAAAATTTATGTTAAAATATTTCTATTAAAAATACCCCAAATTGAATAACAAGCTAAAATGTAGTGAATTTATAAAGATTTTAAGTTTTCAATTAGTTTCTTAAGAGATTTATTATTTCTCAGTTAACTCAATCTGAATATTAGTTAACTTTTGAAGCTAAATTACTGACTAACAAAAGTTATAAACACTTGCTAGTTCAACTATCAGAGTTAAAAATAGATTTATATTTAAATTACCTAGCAGCGGAATATTAAATATAGTTTAAAACAAAATAAGAACAACAGTTTTAACCAAGAGGTTCAGTCTCAAGCCGAGACTTAGTTATCTCAAACAATTTTTATAAATTTTGATCCACACCCTAGATCGGGGTAAAACAACAGTACAAAGAGTGTCCAGGTCCTATGACCTCTACTACAGTTCTTTGTGGGTAAACAAAAACAATAGCACACAGGCTATCCAGGTCACACTTGACCTCTAACACTATCCACAATGGGATACAAGAGAGTTATAGAAGTTTTGAGTGAGGATTTATAAATCCTCCAGTTTAGCACGGGAGTCAGTGTGTGTATGGAATAAACAGGGTACAGATACTACTCAAAACATAAGTAAAAGAATCACTAAGTGAGAGTAGATATGAGTTTTAGAATGCTATAGTGATTTGAAGTGAATATCTTGACTCCTTTTGATTAATCATAAATGCTTCTAAGTCCTTCTCTGGTTTTTGTCCAAACACAGAGTGTCGTTTGCTTCCTTAACTTTCAGGTTCAGTTTGATCAGCTTGAGTACATGAAGAGATCGTTGTAGTTCTTCACTCCTTGACTAAAGTTCACCTTGTCTTCTCTTCTTGTATGAATGGCCTAGTGTATGTCTAGTGGTCTTCAAGTAAGAGAGAGTAAGGATGTCGCCTCTTTATCGTGTATATGTGTATATGTCTGGTTGCTTTCGAGGTTCCCTTTTATATCTTCAGCTTCGAAAATTGGAATGATTACTTTATGGCAGGTACGAGGTACGCTTCCCTGACATCCCAACAACAATAATTAATTAATAGAAGGTGCATTAAAATCATCAAATATAACCGTTAGCATTATTTTAATAATATTGACAAAGTATAGAGTTTGAGTAACAGTGACTGGTTAACAGCCATCTTCCATCAGTAGCTCTCTGTCGGTAGACTTGTAACGGTGGACTTGTGTTAGTGGATGCCTTGTATCGGTAGTTTTTCTATATCGGTAGTTGTTACCCTTTATAAGGTAGCTCTATGTAACGATAACTCTTTTCTATCAGTATCTCTATGTAACAGTAGCTCTTTTGTACTGGTGGCATTCATGTATCGGTAGACTTTGTAGCGGTAGCCGTCTGTCTGTTAGTATCAGTAGACTTTATAGTTGTATTGGTAGAATTCATATTAGTAGCTATTTGTCTCTATCGATAACTTCATATTAGTGACCTTTTCTTATCGATAGACTATGTATCAGTAGGTCCGTATCAGTCGACTTGTGCATACTAGTAGACTTGTTCTATCAGTAGCTCTTCTTCTATCGGTAGCTATTATGCATATCGGTGACCTTATCCATATCAGTAGACTTCTGTACCAATGTACTTAGCCTTATTAGTAGCTGTGTATCTGCTTGTATCAGTAGACTTATTCTGTCTGTATTAGTGAACTATATGCATACCGATGGACTTACACATACCAGTGGACTTAACACTTATCTATTCTATGCAAAACATATCTAGATTGAGTTATAATTATTTCAAAGTATGTATAAACATAGATAAACATTGATTAACATATTCTAATGATTATTTTGATATTTTATATCAACTTAATAGTAGGATGTCATAGATTGAAAGAATTAATATATAGATAAACATTATTTGGGATTATCAAAGCATATTGAAACATAATTAAGATTATCAAAACAGGTGAGGTTAACATATCTCAAGATATGTTGGTTTGATTCCATTATAGCTCCAGATATGTTGGGTTGAGCCCATTATAGCTTATATTATGTTGGGTTGAGCCCATTATAGCTGAAGATATGACCGGTGAGCCCCATTATCTCCAATGCATTGGGTATTTTGGAGATGGAAGTTAACTGAATGGTTATTACATGTGTAAGGGTGGTTGTAAGAGTGATATGGTAAATATGTCCCAAGGAAACTACATGATTTTTATATGCATGCTTATGAGTTTTCATGAAAAGGGGATTAAAAGGGTTTTCATGTTTCCACTGGACTAACCATTTTTCATTATTTATGCACCTTACAGAGCTATTTGTGCTAATCTCAAGTTAAAAAAAAACAGGATTCCTTAGAAGTTCAAAGGGCCATTAAGGCACTAATTTAGATGAATCTAGTTATTTATATTATCTTTTTTTTTGTAAACTTTGATTCAATATATGTAAGTTGTTGTCTAATTATCTAGAACCTAGATCGAAAAAGGTCCTATGTTGTAATAAATGTGGTGTGTTTATTCAATTTTCTTTAAAAAAAATCACACAACATTTTTAAGCACTACAAATGGGTTTCGAGTTCGAGTCTTTACAATTGGTATCAGAGAAATGGTATAGTCAACTTTGGAGATTAAACGTTGTTGTTTTTCTAGAAAAAAAATTAGCAATATTATTTACTTTTGAACTTCTATTTAATTAATTACACATAATAAAATAGTTTTTCATAATTATCAATATGTAAATTTAGAATTATAAGTATAATGAATGAATTACGAGAGCACAATTCATTGAAGGGGGGATAATGTAACATCCCAAGATTTTAAAAGGAAATACTATGTGTTTAAGTGAACTACTAAATACTATGTGACCTTTATAAAATAACCATTAAACATAATTTTGATGCTTCTGTGTTTTGACTTTTAAAAAATAGTTATACATGGTTACGATTGGTAAGTTTTTTGGATTCTAATAGAACAAACTTAATTTTTGGTAAATAGTAACCTACCCTTATGAACAGTAACATACCATTATGAATAGTAACACACCCTTATGAATAGTAACATGAACCTTATGAATAGTAATTCACCCTTATGAATAGTAAATTATCCCTAATAAATAGTAATGTACCCTTATGAATATTAATTTCACCCATGAAATTATAATTATAATTTTTCCATATTATAAGTGCAAATATGATATTATTATGTCATAATATAAATAAATAAATATTTTAAAAATTATTGATTAAGTGTTGGTATTTTTGTAAGTCATATATATTTAATTAGAAATTTATGGTTAATTTAATAATTTAAATGAAAATTTATTTTCATAAAATGTATTCATAAATAATTATTTTTATGACTTATGATTATAAGATAATTTTAAGTGACATTAAGTAATTTTTCAAATTGTTAAAAAAGTAGTTTTAATTTTAAAATTGTATTTTTCAAGTATATCATGATTTTATTTAAAAATTAAATTAATCATGTTTAGAAAATTATTTTCATAAAATGGAGTTCATTTTTTAATTCTAGAGGTTGAAAAATGGTTAGGATGATTTTTTGGTAATTTTCTAAAATACTTGAATTTTTGATGAATAGTGAAATATGATAATTTAAAAATTAAGCAAAATAATTTATTTTTGGAGTCATGGATGATGTTTTACTGATGTAAGCACACTTATCTCAAATTAACATGAAATTAGTACTATTTTGTTTCTTGAAATCATAACTATTTCTTGTCTTGTGGCAAAATAATAAAATAATGATTAAAATAAGGGAGAACTCCTCATCTCCTCCACTATAAATACCACCCATTTCTCCCCTCTTCCTCCCACACCTCTCAAGACTTGATCCTTGAATAAGTTCGGACAAATACTCCTCTCAATCCCCTTCTCTACGTCCAATACCTACTGGTCTCACCAAAAGGCCCAAATCATGGTCCTTAAGAAGGATCTCAAGGAGAAGAGATCAAGAGGTAAACATCCTCTTTTGTTTTCTTTATTTTCTTTTCATTTTATTTTATATTCTTATTATTTACTCAACTTCCCTTATCCAAAAGGCATATATAATCTAGTATATTATATATTTTTGATTTCATCATGTTTATGGAAGATTCACCATTATACTTCTTCTCCTCTCCCACTTATTCCAGAAATTAAAACACCGTCTGTGATGTGTCGATTTTCCAACATTGTGGATGATGTGATTTCAATTTCCTTTAATTCCTTCAAGACTGGTCATGAAACCATTTTTATGGTTAAAAAATATTATAATTTATGTATTATATCTTATTTCATGTTATGCAATATTTTTTTATACATGATATTAATTTACAAAACAA
The DNA here is from genome assembly GCA_963277665.1 of Viscum album. NCBI lineage: Eukaryota > Viridiplantae > Streptophyta > Magnoliopsida > Santalales > Viscaceae > Viscum > Viscum album. The sequence continues at coordinate 2,071,942,497 of OY728150.1, read as the reverse complement.
AATGAGTTTGTTATCATCAAAGAACCACCAAAATGATCTAAATGAACATCATTAATGTTTTTACTAATAAATCATCCTCATATCAGAATTTAAAATTATAAATGGTATAATTTAAGGTTAAGTAAAAATGAAAATACTATTTCATTTCACTTATATATTTTCTCTTACAACTGATATGAAAATCCATTACAAACCGCTCATAGAAACCTTGTAATGCACGCACTTGAAACAATGGAATTAACAAACTTTTATTAATGAATGGGTGGAATGATGTTATAAAATGATCATGAAATGTGTTATAAACATGCATATTTTTCTATAAAAAATTAATAATACTATTTTAACCTTTATACATTAGTTTTAAACACATTTTATGGAAGTCGAACCTGAGGTAAGGGATCCTATCTTTCTCACTTTTATTCAAGAATCTCCTCTATGTTCTGTTATTTTATTTTATTAATTTATAATGATGAGTTATGTTTACATACCTATAACATTATTCCCTTATGATATATTCATGATTATATACCACATTTTTATCTCATTAATCCCTCCCATGTACATCCATTACCATGCCGAAATTTCATAAGGGAATTCTAAACCCAATTTCCATTCTTTGCGTTAACCTTATACTTCATTAATTGTGTGGTTTTAAGATCATTTGTGTGATGAATTTTTGTTTATATTATTTTTAATTATTTTTATTTATAGTATATACACATATTCATTCCATTCTATTAATTCTCACTCTAATTATATTTGTAAGGGACTTTCTTTTAAAATCCTTTTAAAAGTCTCTTTAATGAAATGCAAAAAGATTGTTTATATGGAATGAGTAGTTCTACTGATTTCATGATGCTTTATTACTATGATGTTTCCATTACATGTTGAAATGGTAGTTTTTATGAATATGATTTCATTATTATGTTCACGGTTTTTATATTTTAAATGTGGTTTGTTTAAGGAAAAATAGAATTTTGAAAACATTAATGTGTTTTGATCAAGGGTTCAAATGAGTTATTAGGTGTTTTATTATATGATCTGTTCCTTGGACATAGTTATGATGGGTTGAGTCCATTATAGCTTAAGATATGTTGGGTTGATCCCATTATAGCTCAATATGTGTTGGGTTGATCCCATTATATCTCATGATATGTTGGGTTAAGCCCATTATAGCTCAAGATATGACAGGTGATCCCCATTATAGATCTCCAATGCATTGGGTAATATGGATATGGAAGTTGATTGAATGGTTATTCCATTTGTAAGAGTTATTATAATAGTGATATGGTAAATATGTACCAAGTAAAATATATTATGTTTATGTGCATGCTTATGAGTTTTCAAGAAAAGGGGTTTTAAAAGGGTTTTCATGTTTCCACTAGACTAACAGTTTTTCATTCTTTATATACCTTACTGAGATTTTTGTCCTCATCCCATGTTTTTAAAATGTTTTTCACAGGATTAATTATAACTTTAAAGGTACATTAAGGTGATAATGCAGATGAATCCATTTATTTATATTATTTATTAATTTTTGTAAACTCTGATTCAATATATGTAAGTTGTTGTCTAATTCTCCAGGACCTAGACCAAAAAAGGTCATCTGTTTTAATAAATTTGGTGTTTTTATTCAATTTTATTTTAAAATAACAACACGAAATTTTTAAGGGATAAACTCGGGTTTTAGGTTCAGGTATTTTCATGAATCAACCTAGTTGAGATTCTGTTCTGATATGGTCCATGAGCTATCTCCCACTACTAATGCTTTTAAGGACATCCCCCTTTTGAGATGCACCCTTCTGGATTATGAGGAAGTTGGACCAGTTACTTCCAAGGATCCCTTTATTTAAAAACTATTATAGGAGGTCCCTTATAGGATCCCTTACCTATATATTATCCATACGATCCCATGTAGGATGTCACTATCCTCTTTCTATTTACAAGGATCCCCTGGGGGATGCCTTTGATTACATGTTGATCTAGGGAGTCCCTTGTAGGATCCCTTACCTGTGTTCCATTTCAAGGATCCCCTATTGGATGCCTCCATTTTCTTTCCATTCTAGGATCCCATATAGGTTTACTCCTTTAAATTTTATAACTAAGGACCCCGAGTAGGATGACTTCTCTTGTGTTTAAACAAGAGGATCCCAAGTAGGATGACTATTTGTCATTTGGATTGAGGGACCCATCAGGTGCCCGTTGTTTGACTGATCCTAAGATTTAATTTGATTTTGGGTATATATGGTGTTCAGGTGTCACCATAGAACCTGTGCTGAACAGGTAATCCCATGGGGCTATGGATAGAGTGTTGGGTTGGTTATTCGGGCCACCCTCACTCGTTTTTTATATCTTTGACATTGTTATTACTGATTCAACGATGTTTAACAGAGGTGATTTCTGGTTGGTGGCTATTGAGATAGATGAGAGGTGTATTTATTTCTTTTGGGATGCACATACATTCTTCCTAGGATCTGTATTACTTGTTGGGCTGCCTAGACATGCTTACCTGGGATCCGTCTTCTAAGCCATGTTATTTCTGATATTTACTAGTATACCCAGAGGTACTACTTGGGACTTGGCTGTTGAGCATGGATATATATATATATTGTGATATATATATATATATATTTTATTAGTATGACTAGAGGTGTTTACTAGTATTTGGTTGTTGAGCCTTACATAATGTTAATGGTATGTCCTGAGTGATACTTGGATTCTCATTGTAGGAATACCTTGGATGGACTTAGAGGGATGATGAAATATACGCAATGAGTGATACTTGGATTCCCATTGTAGGAATTCCTTGGATGGACTCATAGGCTGGATGATATATGAATGGAATGATTACGCTCTTCCAGATTAGTTATGAGACTCGAGGGGTGTATAATGGTGTCTCACCGATGAGTTATCTCTTTATACGGGCATTAAATCCTAAAACTTGTGGTAAATTATGCACTCAAGAGTGGTGGGGAAGATTACGATCTCCTCATCCTATGATCAGAATGGTTAAACTCTTTCTCATTAGTTATGAGACTCAAGGGGTGTAGTATGGAGTTTCAACGGCGAGTTCTCTTTACAGATCGCCTAACGGTAAGCCCCTTAGGGTTCATATGAGTTTCGAATGTCGTGACCGCCTATAGACTGAGACCTAGGACTCAAACATTGGATTAGATTTACAGGACTAGGTAGTATGATGATTTACTCAATGACCTTTTACAGGATGTCCAGATATACACCTTGGAATACCTGTTTATAGTATTGACCATCGGTATGCGGTATCCTTCTTTACAGGATTGACCATTGGTATGTGGTATTCTTATTTATAGGATTGAACATCAGTATGTGGTATCCTTATTTATAGGATTAACCATCAGTATGTGGTATCCATATTTATAGGATTGACAATTGGTATATGGTATCCTTATTTACAGGATTGACCTTCGGTATACGATATCATTGTTAGTGATTGGAGGTGAGTATGTGTGAACCTAGGTGTATGATGAGTATCCCCCTGTGGTGACATAGCTTGCTCAGATACTTTTCCAGTGTTGGAAGAATAAGTTATATGTAGATTGGGATTATATAACTATAGATCAACTTAATGGTACACAACTTGAGTGGCACAACATCCATATCAATTCCCTTTCACAAGATGTCTAGGTGATCGAGATTACAGACCTAAGGATCGACTGATGATGTGATTTAATGTTGTTTGGTTCACATACTCATGAATATTCATATTTATGTATATATGTATAGGTATGGAGTATACATGTATACATATATAGATATGTAAATCCATGGTGGTACTTTCCTAATTGACTGGGATTACAGAACCAAAGATCAAATTAATGGTACACAGCTTGAGTGGAATGATGTCCAGCTCAATTCCCTTACACAAAAGTTCTAGGAGATCAGGATTATGGACCCAAGGATTGACTATTGATGTGATTTCATGTTGTTTGGTTTACATACTCATGAATATTCTTATTTATGTATATATGTATAGGTATGAGACTGTACATGTATATGTATATAGATATGGACATCCATGGTGGCACTTGACCAGTTGACTAGGATTATAGACCCAGGGTTTGACTGTGGTTTCACGTATTGGTTTTACTTCCTTTTTAGTTGTGTCTTAGTGAGGATGATCTATTTATTTTGTATACACTTATAGCATCACATTTATAGGTTAGTTTTTAGGGTGTCCTACTAAGTTTATTTCTCACCTCTACATGTGCACCTCAGTGTACGTGTAGACCTTATGTCTATTTTTTAGGTTGATCATGAGTTGTGTGGTGGATAGGGTTGATGCCTAAATTTTCATGATCGAGTAGAGATGCTTGTGTGGTTATTCTGATTGGGTTGTTGCAGTTTGACAGTGTCTAGAGACTGGGTATGTGGTATGGCTTAGAGTTAATATTAGATCCTGGTACTTTTACTTTTAGTTTCTTTTGTACTCCTATATCTTTATGGTCGGCCTAGTGGGTGACCAGTGTTGTATTGTATGACATAGCTATTTGGGCTTTTACAACATTTAATTTTTTAATAAATCATTTTCTATTTTAGTTATTTATTACTTCCACATTATATTTGTTTACTATTGTGTATGATACTTAACTATTTTCTACTGTTGCTTACTCTGATATGAGGGAATAGTCTCCCCACTATCACACCCTAGTCCCTCACTGATAGTTGGAAGCATCTATTATATGGGGAGGTGTGCTTAAGGCCTCATAACCCACCATCTCAGAGCACCAGTTTAGTGGCTTCCAGGTTGGGATGCTACAAAGTTGGCTAAAGCGATCTGTTGGGACCAAAAATGGTTGAGGAAATGGTATAAAAGGTCAAGTCCATTCAACAACACATCAAGGATGCTCAAAGATGACATAAGAGTTATAATTAAAATCATCGATGAGACCTAGTGTTTGAGATTAGAGATAAGGAATTCCTATGTATATTTCCATGGAAGAGATTCATGAAATTTGGGAAGAAGGGTAAGCTAAGTCCCAGGTACATCGGCCCCTTTTATATTCTTAATCACATCAAAGTTTGAATTATCAACTAGCACTCCCACTAACCCTTTATCAAGTAAATAATGTATTCCATATATCTATCTTTAGGAAGTACATAATAGATCCCTAAAATGTACTAAATTGAGAGGTGGTATAGATGTAAAGCGATCTATCTTATGAGGTGAAACTGGTAAAGATCTTAGACTATAGAGATAAAGTTATACACAATAAGACAACTCACCTAATCAAAGTACTATAGCTAAACCATAAGTGCGGAGGTGACATGGGAACTAGAGGAAAAAATGAAGTAAAAGTACCCTCACATGTTTTCAACTTAGTATGTAAAATGAAATTTTGAGGGTAAAATTTCTTAAGGGGGAAGAATGTAATGACCCATAATTTTATCAATGGAATTTCCCTTCTTATAATTGTTTCATATTTAGTAATATAGTATAATTCATAGGAAACACATGAAAAAACCAACTGAATTTAATTATAATAATTTTAACATTATATTTAGAGATTAAAAATATCCATAATAATTGAAAGTATTATAATGTGATAAAAAATAGAAAATAAGATAACTAAAATATAAAAATTTGGATTTTATTAATCCACTAGAATAATTGCACTCACAAACAATAATGTAGAAATGAAATGGAATGTTACTATATAAATGAATGAGGAATTAATTAAATGACAGGTATTTATAGAAATTATATAACCCATATGACCATTACAAATCTGACCGTTGGAATAGTAACCTGACTATTGGAATGGTGACCTGACCATTGGAATAGTAATCTAACCATTAGGAATAGTAAAATGACCTTTAAAATGGTATCATTACATTTTTAAGTTTAAAATAATATTTAGGTATCTTATAAAGTGAAAATATAACCTATTTATATCATAATAAAAGTAAATAAATGTTTTAAAATTATAAAATAAGTGTTTATATTTTTTGTAAATCATATATGTTTTATTCTCATTTTTATAACAAATATAATGATTTAAAAAGAAGTTTATTTTCATAAAATGTATTTTTAAATTAATATTAAGTTATATTATGTAAAACCCCAAGCTTCCACGGTACGTTTCTCTTTGAATAATACAGTAGCGTGTGTTGTACACAAATTCGAGTTCTAGCACACCACAACCAATAAAACTAGCCGTTACGAATAGTAATACCCAATTTTTTAAATTTTATACATTTTATCTTTCAAAATGGACTTCATTTTTGGATTCATAATATCGAAATTATCCTAGGGTGAATTTTTGGTATTTTTATTAAAACTTTCAATTTTTGATGAATAGTGAAAAACACTAAGTTATATTGTAAAACTGAATTTTCATTTAAATAATTATTTATTTTATTTAAATCTATTTTAGGTCAAAATAGATACATAATAACTATATATGTTCAATGTAATTCATTGGAGTCAGTTTAGAATAATTTTAGATATATAAAAATTTTATTGAACTTTTCACCGTCTTTTACCCACCTCCTAGGAGAATTTGAAAATTCACATAAAACTTATTTTTACCACTTCTGTGGGTAGAATTTAAAAAATAAGAGAGTCACGGTTAATATCAAGGTGTAAAATTTGGTTCAATAAGATAAAAATAATTTTTGGTGAATAATAACTTTTTTACTTTTATTTACCACGGTTAAAAGTAAATAGGGTAATTAAGGGTAAAAATGATATTATTATTACCCTAACACATGTCCTAATTCAATTAGATAAGTATAATTAGACCAAAAAAACCTTAGGAATAAAATATGAACATATTTGGTGCACTTGAATTAGATTAGGACATTTATTTTTATTTAATTCAAAGAAGAGTTAAAAGAGATAAAATCAAAGATAAATAACTAAAACATTTTTAATATAGGGTTATACATAAGATAAATTCAATTATAAATATTCATTAAAAATATAAAAATATTTCCTATATAATGGTATTTTATTTATAATTTTTAGACATTAAATAATTTAATTTATTTATGACACAATGATGATGTAGTAATTACCTTATTAGTGAAATATTAAAATAATTTATATTATAAATACACAAATAAATATAATTTGTAAATTTTAATGAATTAAAAAAATTTTATAGGTTAATATTACATTTCAGGGTTGATTAAATGAATTAGGTGTGAAGTAATAATGCTGTTATGAATTTAACAAAAATAAAATACCAAATAGTGTCAAAATTGACATAAATGCGTTTAAAAAAATATATATTATTAATTGATATTATATTCCTAAAAATCAAATATTCAGACCAAGGACTTATATAATGATATGTGTATCATTAATGGACCACTTGGGGGTCTCTTGGAAGTATATAGTAAGTTTATTAACCATATAATATAAAAATACAAAGTGACATGGTAAGTGTCAAACTAATTAACTAGGAGTTAAAACAAAAAGATAAGGTTAATAAAGTGAACCTATCTAAAACTTATTGGTTGAGTTATTTTTCGATTTATCCCCACCTTATACTTTTAATAATCCACTTTGGAGCCATTAGAAACTGAATATGATTTTATTATAAAATAATACTTTAAGTTTTTCCTAAAGAGCCCCTCCTCCCACTTATAAAAGGACACCACTTCTAACCAATTACTCACACCTCTCAAGCCTTTTGGCTTGTCCAACCTCTACCCAATTAATCTCCCTACATACCTCTCCTCCTCCTATAATCCTTACCTTAAGAATAAGGCACTTCAAGAGTCCTTTTTGGTTCAAACCAAAGGAAGTTACCCAAATTAAAGGTAACGATTTCTCTTAGCTTATTTTCTTTTATTTTACTTCTCCAACCCCTAAACTCTTCTTATTATTTTCTTTTGTAACAAAAAAAGTATACTCAATATACTAGGATATTGTTGTGAGAATTATTTGAACTACACTTACACACACCTCCATCTAATGGGTGAAGAACATAATGTTTCTGTGGATGACAACCAAACACCTCACGAAACGATGATTGTTCAATTATCTCCTACCACCTCTCATGGTGGACATTATGATGGAACTATAATTAAATATGATATTAATGATATTTATTTTATATATAAGCTTATGTAATTCCATTTTATAGCATACCATTATTGGTTTCATGTTGTGTATATATATATATATATATAATAATTTCATTTGAGGAAATGAGGACTACCACCCCCTCAAAGTGATATGACTCGTTCATACCATACATGAAACGTATAAAGGACGGTGTTAATGAAATTAAGTAACATATATAAGATATTATATTATAATGGAATAATAATATACCTATGTATCATTTGTTTTTTATTCCCTTTAAAATGAAAAATGAAATAGAAGTAGCATTCGTGCGTACGTACGGACTACCGTCTCCACAAACGCGATGAGATTAATTCCCCATAATAACCATTGAAGAATAATTTCATTTGATGATTAAAAATAATGTTTAAGGACTTGATATCATTATTGATATGAATAATATACAACCTATGTATAAAAAACATGGCTTATGCAACAAAACATATAAAAGAAAATGAGTAAGTGAACACCCAAAACGATGATAATACTAAAATATTATTAACAAAGCAATATTAAAAGATATTATATGATATAATATTTATGTATATGATTATTTTATAATTTAATAACAATTATTTAACTATTATACATGAGTTTAACCTACCCTTGACCAAGGAAAAGTACAAGGTAAGGGTTTATTTCACAATCTCTTCATTATCCAAGGTTTATTTAAATGTAATTATCTACTAGGACCTATTTATCATCCACATCCATGTTTCTTAAAAATGTATTCCAAAACATTTTTACTGTTTACTATACCATGAGTTAAAGTCATTTATTCCCTTTTTTGACTTTTTATTAAATTTTTTGAAAGGAATCTTTCCGTCATTTTCCAAACAAGGTCCTTTTTAACCTTTTCGACAAAATTAAGGTAAGAATGTATTTTTAACTTATACGGTGGGTGTGACTATTTTCCACCATTATAAAATATCTGAAGCTTCCCTTAAAAGCTTATAAGAATATTTTCAAAGTAAATGTTTTCTTTTATAATTATTTGACGTTTAAATGATTTCAAAAAAAGAGATATTTCTCTCAAATAGTTTTGATTTCATCTATGTCAACATCCTTTGATGGATTTTAAGCTTATTTGAAGTTGATTTATTATGATACAAAACTTCCATATTGTATTGAAGGTTTTGTGACATGTTTGATAATGGATGTGTTATTTTTATACCATTCATGGTTTATGGATAATGTATTTACATTTCATATGCTAGTTTTAATACGAATGTTTATGTTATGTTTAAACCTTTTCATATGGGAATGAATTGGACTTAGTAAGTGATGAGTGGAGCCTTCTATAGCTCCTTGATGCATCAGTAGGTCTCAAGAGACAAACTAGTGTCTTGGCACAAGGCCTTGACAAAATCTTATTTGTAGTCTTGGCACAAGGCCTTGACTATGTGGTTATGATAGTCTCGCATTATGAATTCCATCATTATGAAAGTGGTTATTGATATTGCATGTGATTATTCGACTATTAGAATATCCATGTGAATAATTAAGTGGCATTATTTCATTTTATTTTTTCCATATTATGCTGAAGTTCAAGTTTAAAAGGCTTTTGTTTTAGTTATACATTGCCTTAAATGTTTATATTTATTTATGAAGGTTTCTGCTATATTTTTATCCTTACTGAGCATATGAGCTCACCCATTTATATGTTTTATTTTTACCAGGATGTGAAGAAATATTTTATGACTGACCTTCAGTGCTAGTCTGAAGGGGATATGAGTGATGAATATGGAGACTATGTTATTGTAGTTTTTCACTTTATGGTGTAATATAAAATTTATGAATGTATCTAGTGTTTCCAAGGCTACTAAACTAATTGGCCTTTTGAGACTTGATCTTTTGTGATCATGTCAATGTTATGTAATAATGAACCAACTATGGATAACTGGGGTCGGGGCGTTACAATTGGTATCATAGGAATTTTAGTAAAAAACTTGGAAGCTTGATTTAGATAAACTCTGATTAGAGCACATAGACCTAAGAGGGGCTTTGAGGATTAGTATAAAATAATTTCCTAGAATTTTGGTATTGTAGAAATTTTGTGAGTTTTCTGAACAATACATCCCTGTCTGGATACGATCAGGTAGAGGAAACTCTGGCACAAATGTACCTAGGGGTAAAACCTGAAAACACCACTTTGATCTAGACTCGAATGAGAACTGGTGCATGACAATGGGCCTTGATGCACTCTTGGTTACGACACTCCTGGGGGATATGCTTAGGATAATTCTCATTTTCTTTACAAACCATTATGAAGGGTTTATGAGTATATACTTCCTCTAAATTTTTTTTATGATTATGGATTATATCCATAAACTGTTCAATTCATCTTAAGTGTTTTACAAGTTTGGATTTATGTATTGCGATTCATAAACTAATATAGTGTATGCCATTATTTAGAAATTTCACCTAGTGGAAGGAATGGAAATCGTATTAATGAACGAACTCTATGTAGGGATTTCCCTCCTGCTCAAGATAATTATAGTGGAGCTGGTGATACAACTGGTGTTGATTAGCTTATCACTATATTGAGAGAAATCACTCAGGTTATGAATAATAACCTTACCCGTATAGAGCACCCTGATCCACAGCATGGAGGATCAATGTTAGATTGCTTCATGAGGCAAAAAGCACCAACATTCAATGGGGGTACAAATACACTAGTAGGCGAGCAATGGATAAATTCCTTAGAAAAAATATTCCATGCCTTGGGGAGTAGTGAAAGAGAAAAAGTTATCATGGCAGTTTACCACCTCACTGGAGATGCTGATCAATGGTGGTCATTGATCCAAAGCATGAAAGATGATGATGAAGTATAAAATATGGAATGGAGAGAGTTTAAAGAGATTTTCTTAGAAAAATACTTTCCTCGTGACCATCGAGCAGATATGGAAAGACAATTTCTAAGTCTGAGACAAAAGTAGGATGAGAATGTCGCAAAGTATGAGGCTTACATTAAAAGGTTAGTGAGGCATGCAACAGATTATATACGTAACCCAAGGAGTAATATTGATCATATCTTTGATGGGTTAAAACCATTTCTTCGTTGATCATTAGTCTAACAATCCTTCTCATCATACGAAGATATTGTCTCATGTGCTATCAAGACAGAAAAGGAATTCTCTAAGTCTTATGACTTTAAGGAAAAGTAAGAGAAGAAGAGATCCGCCAATCACTATGGGAATGGGAATAAGGGGAAGAAGGTAAATGTTGAATATCTATCCTGTAGTAAATGTGGGAAGAAACACCCTGGTACATGCTTGAAGGGAATGGGAGTCTGTTACAAGTGTGGTGAAAAAGTCCACCTAGCTCATGATTGCAAGGGGAAGAAAGAAGAAACTGATGTTCAATGCTACAATTGTAGGGATATGGGACATTATGAAAATGAAAGTCCTAAGTGTCAGGGGAACTTACCTTAGAAAATACCAAGAGATCAAGGCTAAGCTTATTCTATCACTATTGCTGAGGTAGAAGCCCTGAAAGATGTGGTGGCAGGTAATTTAATGGTTTCCTCAAGTTTAGCCAATGCTTTATTTGATTCTGGATCATCGCTTTGTTTCATATCTTTCCAATTTACTAAGAAAATTAGATATTACCAATTTGATTTAACAAGGGAGTTTTCAGACAAAACTCCCAAGGGAAGTATCATTGCAACAAAGTTTTGTGAATCAGTCCCCATTATAGCACATATTTTTTTTATCAGCTGATGTCATCATCATACCCATGATTGAATTTGATATAATCCTCGGTATGGATTGGATTTCGGACCATGATGCAAAGATTTATTGTAAGAAGAAGTAGGTTACTATGTTTGATGATGATGATAAGGAACACCTTATCTTTAGAGCAGAATCGTCACCACCTAATTCTTATCTAGATCCACCCCTAGTAGCTCAACTAAATTTAATTATTGGGGAGGAATAGAATGAAATGACTGTGGGTGAGGAAAGTAATGTCAAAATATAGGATGTACCTATTATGAAAGAATATGTAGATGTGTTTCCAGAAGATTTACCTGGACATCCTCCAGAACGAGAAATTGAGTTTTCCATTGATTTAATTCCTAGTTCAAGGCCTATATCAAAGACCCCTTATAGAATGACCACTGTGGAATTAGTGGAACTAAATAAACAACTAGAGAAATTGAGTAATAAGGGATTTATTCTCCCTAGTGTTTCTCCATGGGAATCCCCTATCCTTTTTTTAATAAGAAAGATGGATCTATGAGGTTATGTATCCACTACAGGGAGATCAATGCTATAACAATAAAGAACTAGTATCCCCTACCTTGCATTGATGATTTATTTGACCAAATTAATAGATCTCAATACTTTTCAAAGATTGACCTTCGATTTGGATACCATCAGTTTTGTGTGAAGAAGGAAGACATTCCAAAGACAGCATTTCAAACCAGGTACGAGTATTACGAGTTTACAGTAATGCCTTTTGGATTGACTAATGCACCCTCTGTGTTTATGGATCTAATGAACAGAGTTTTCAAGGAATATCTTGATGAATTTTTAGTGGTATTTATTGATTATATCTTGGTATACTCAAAAATCTATGAAGATCATGAAAATCACTTGCGCATTATATTGAAGACTCTGAGAAGACATGAATTATATGGGAAGTTTAGAAAGTGTGAATTCTGGCTTCAGGAGATTTCTTTTCTTGACCATATTTTCTCTAAGGATGGAATCTATGTTTATCCTTCTAAGAACAAGGCAATCCAAGAATGTTTAGAACCAACGAGTATAATTGAGGTACGTAGTTTTATTGGTTTAGCAGGTTATTATCGACATTTCATCCAGAATATTGCCCGATTATCTAACCCATTAACAAATCTCACAAGAAAAGGAGTTAAATTTGTTTGGAAAAAATAGTGTGAAGAATCTTTTGAAGAACTGAAGAGAAGATTAGTCAATGCTCTGATATTGACTCTACCATCAAGGAATGATGAGTTTGTTATTTATAGTGATGCATCGAAGAAAGGACTTGGTTGTGTCCTTATGCAGAATGATAGGGTTATTGCCTATGCATCACAACAACTAAAAATTCATGATAAAAACTATCCTAATCATGATCTTGAGTTAGAAAACTATAATATTTTCTTTGAAGATATAGAGACATTATATCTATAGTGAAAAATGTGAGATTTATACTGATCACAAGAGTTTGAAGTATATTTTCTCACAGAAAGAACTCAACATGAGGCAAAGTAGATGGCTTGAACTACTAAAGGATTATGATTGCACGATACACTACCACCCAAGGAAAGCAAATAAGGTTTAAGATGCTTTGATTAGAAAAGATCATGGAGTTTTGAACAATATGAGAGTTGGGAGGGATCCTATTTTCATGGATCTAGTAAATATGGACATGAGAATCACCATGGAAGGTGAAACATCAATACTTTTTCAAATGGCTGCCAAAACATCTTTACTAAAAAGGATAAAGAGTTATCAGACCAGTGATGAAGAGTTTCAAAAGAGGATTAAAGCTGTGAATGATAGGAGATTGAGTGACTTTGTGTATGAAGATGGAATTTTGAAATTTGGGAAGAGACTTTGTGTTCCCGATATACCTGATCTAAAAAGGGAATTATTGGATGATGCTCATAGTTCCAATTTATCTATACACCCTGGTAGCACTAATATGTATAGATATTTGAAGGAACATTTTAGGTGGGACAACATGAAGAAGGATATTTCCAATTTTGTGTCAAGATGTATGGTTTCTCAACAAGTCAAAGCTGGAAGGAAACAGACTGGAGGAGTCATGCAACCTCTTTCCATACCTGAGTGGAAATGGGATAATATTACGATGGACTTTTTCATGGGACTACCGAAGACTCCTAGAAGAAACGATGCAATATGGGTCATTGTTGATCTTATTACCAAGTCAATCCATTTTCTTAATATAAGAGAAGATCTACCACTTGAAAGTCTATCAAGAATATATATTAATGAAGTTGTGAGACTTCATGGAGTACCCCTATCGATTGTTTCTGATCTTGATCCCCATTTTACTTCAAGATTCTAGAAGAGTATTCAGAAGGCCTTGGATACTGAACTCCGTTTGAGCACTGCCTACCACCCTCAAACAGATGGACAATCAGAACGGACTATTCAAACCTTAGAATACATGTTGAGATCCTGCTCACTTGACTTTTAGGGTATGTGGGATCAATATTTACCTCTGGTGGAATTTTCTTATAAAAATAGCTTACATTCAAGTATTTGGATGGAAATGTATGAAGCGTTATATGGAAAGAGATGTCGCACACCAACCTGTTGGGATGATATTGGTGAAAGAAAACTCATAGGCCCGGAACTAGTGGAGGAAATGATAGAAAAGGTGAAGGTAATCCAAAACCACATCAAAGAAGCTCAAAGTAGGCAGAAGAGCTATACTGACAACTGAAGGAAGGATTTGGAATTTTAGGTTGGTGATCATGTTTTCTTGAAGGTATCTCCATGGAAGGGAGTTATACATTTTGGTAAGGGTAAATTGAGTCCCAGGTACATAGGACCCTTTGAAATTCTATAACGAATTGGGGATGTAGCTTATCGTTTGGAAATGCCTCCAAATCTCTCCAAAGTTCACGATGTGTTCTACGTATCACTGTTGAGGAAATACATGCCTGACCCAACGCATGTACCCACTCATGAGGAAGTAGAACTGGAACCTGATTTGTCTTATTGCAAAGATCCCATTAGGATTCTTGATACAAGAGATCAAGTGCTGAGAAACCATACGACTCTTCTGGTAAAAGTTCTATGAAAAAACCATAAGATGGAAGAGGCAATGTGGGAACCTGAGGAACTTATGATGAAGAACCACCCGAGTCTTTTCATGCGGTAGTATTCTAGAAATTTAGAGGATGAAATTACTTGAAGGAGGGGATAATGTAATACCCCAAGCTTCCACGGTACGTTTCTCTTTGAATAATACAGTAGCGTGTGTTGTACGCAACTTCGAGTTCTAACACACCACAACCAATCAAACTAGCCCTTACGAATAGTAATACCCACTTTTTGAAATTTTATACATTTTTTCTTTCAAAATGGACTGCATTTTTGGATTCATAATATCAAAATTATCCTAGGGTGAAATTTTGGTATTATTCTGAAAACTTTTAATTTTTGATGAATAGTGAAAAACACTGAGTTATAGTTTAAAACCAAATTTTTATTTAAATAATTATTTATTTTACTTAAATTTATTTTAGGTCAAAATAGATAAATAATAACTATATATGTTCAATGTAATTCATTGGAGTCAGTTTATAATAATTTTAGATATATAAAAATTTTATTGAACTTTTCACCGTCTTTTACCCACCTCCTAGAAGAATTTGTAAATTCACATAAAACTTATCTTTACTGCTTCTATAAGTGGAATTTCAAAAATATGAGAGACATGGTTAATAAAAAGGAGAAAAATGTGGTTCAATAATATAAAAATAATTTTTGGTGAATAGTAACTTTTTACTTTTATTTACCACGGTTAAAAATAAATAGGGCAATTAAGGGTAAAAATGATATTATTATTACCCTAACACATGTATTAATTCTATTGGATAAGTATAATTCGACCAAAAACAACCTTAGGAATAAAATATGATCCTCTTTGGTCCACTTGAATTAGATTAGGACATTTATTATTATTTAATTCAAAGAAGAGTTAAAAGAGATAAAATCAAAGTTAAATAACTAAAACATTTTTAATATAGGGTTATAAATAAGATAAATTCAATTATAAATATTTATTAGAAAGATAAAAATATTTTCTACATAATTTTATTTTATTTATAAATTTTAGACATTAAATAATTTAATTTATTTATGACACAATGATGATGCAGTAATTATCTTATTAGTGAAATATTAAAATAATTGATATTATAAATACCCAAATAAATATAATTTGTGACTTTTAATGAATTAAATTTTTTTATATGTTAATAGTAAATTTTAGGGTTGATTAAATGGATTATTTTTGAATTAATAATGCCGTTATGAATTTAGCAAAAACAAAATACCAAATAGTGTCAAAATTGACATAAATGAGTTTTTAAAACAAATATTATATTATTAATTGATATTATATTCCTAAAAATCAAAGGTTCGGACAAAGGAGTTATATAATGATAGGTTTATCATTAATAGACCACTTGGGGGTCTCTTGGAAGTATATAGTAAGTTTATTAACCATATAATATAAAAATAAAAAGTGACATGATAAGTGTCAAACTAATTAACTAAGAGTTAAAACAAAAAGATAAGGTTAATAAAGTGACCCAAACCTCTATAAAACTTATTGGTTGAGTTGTTTTTGACCTATCCCCACCTTAGACTTTTAATAATCCACTTTGGAGCCATTAGAACCCGAATATGATTTTATTATAAAATAATACTTTAAGTTTTTCCTAAAGATCCCCTCCTCCCCCTTATAAAAGGACACCACTTCTAACCAATTCCTAACACCTCTCAATCCTTTTGGATCGTCCAAAATCTACCCAATTAAGCTCCCTAAATCACTATACTCCTCCTAGAAGCCTTAACTTAGGCATAAGGCACTTCAAGATTCCTTTTTGGTTCAAACCAAAGGGAGTTACCCAAATTAAAGGTAATGATTTCTCTTAGCTTCTTTTCTTTTATTTTACTTCTCCAACCCCTAAAATCTTCTTATTATTTTCTTTTGTAACAAAAAAAGTATACTCAATATACAAGGATATTTTTATGATAATTATTTGAACTACACTTACACACACCTCCATCTAATGGGTGAAGAATATAATGTTTCTGTGGATGGCAACCAAACACCTCATGAAACGATGATTGTTCAATTATCTCCTACCACCTCTCATGGTGGCCATTATGATGGAAATATAATTAAATATGATATTAATAATATTTATTTTATATATAAGCTTATTTAATTCCATTTTATATCATACCATTATTCATTTCATGTTGAATATATATATACACGATAATTTCATTTGAGGAAGTGCGGACTACCGCCCCCTCAAAGTGATATGACTCATTCATACCATACATGTAACGTATAAAGGATGGTGTTAATGAACTTAAGTAACATATATAAGATATTATATTATACTGTAATAATAATATACCTATGTATCATTTGGTTTTTATTCATTTTAAAATGAAAAATGAAATGGAAGTAGCGTTCGTGCGTACGTACGGACTACTGTCTCCACGAACGCGATGAGATTCATTCCCCATCGTATCCATTAAAGAATAATTTAATTTTATGATTAAAAATAATGTTTAAGGACTTAATATAATTCTGGATATGAATAAGATACAACCTATGGATAGAAAACACGACTTATGTAACAAAACATATAAAAGAAAACGAGTAAGTGAACACCCGAAACGACGATAATACTAAAATATTATTAACAAACCAATATTAAAAGATATTATATGATATAATATTTATTTATATGATTATTTTATAATTTAATAACAATGATTTAACTATTATACAGGAGGTTAACCTACCCTCGACCAAGGAAAAGTACAAGGTAAGGGTTTATTTCACAATCTCTTCATTATCCATGGTTTAGTTATACGTAATTATCTACTGGGACCTCTTTATCATCCACATCCATGTTTCTTAAAAATGTATTCCAAAACATTTTTACTGTTTACTAGACTATGGGTTAAAGTCATTTATACCCTTGTTTGAATTTTTATAAAATGGTTTGAAAGGAATCTTTCCGTCGTTTTCCAAACATGGTCCTTTTTGACCTTTTCGACAAAATTAAGGTAAGAATGTATTTTTAACTTATACGGTGGGTTCATCTATTTTACGCCGTTATAAAATCACCGAAGCTTCCCTTAAAATCTTATAAAAACATTTTCAAAGTAAATGTTTTATTTTATAATTATGTGACTTTTAAATGATTTCAAAAAAAGAGATATTTCTCTCAAATAGTTTTGATTTCATCTATGTCAACATCCTTTGATGGATTTTAAGCTTATTTGAAGTTGATTTATTATGATACAAAACTTCCATATTGTATTTAAGGTTCTGTGATATGTTTGACTATGGATGTGTTATTTTTATACCATTCATTGTTTATGGATAAAGTATTTACATTTCGTATGCTAGTTTTAATATGAATGTTTATGTTATGTTTAAACCTTTTCATATGGGAATGAATTGGACTTAGTAAGTGACGGGTGGAGCCCGCTATAGCTCCTCGATGCATCGGTAGGTCTCATGAGACAAACTAGTGTCTTGTAACAAGGCCTTGGAAAAATCTTATTTGTAGTCTTGGCACAAGGCCTTGACTATGTGGTTATGATAGTCTGGAATTATGCATTCCATCATTATGAAAGTGGTTATTGATATTGCATGTGATTATTAGAATAGTAGAATATCCATGTGAATAAGTAAATGGAATTATTTAATTTTATTTTTTCCATATTATACTGAAGTTCAAGTTTAAAAGGATTTTGTTTTAGTTATACATTGCCTTAAATGTTTATGTGTATTTATGAAAGTTTTTTCTATATTGTCATCCTTACTGTGCATCTGAGCTCACCACTTTCTATGTTTTATTTTTCCCAGGATGTGAAGAAATATTTTATGACTGACCTGTAGGGATAGTCTAAAGGGGATATGAGTGTGTAATATGGAGACTATGTTATTGTAGTTTTTCACTTTATGGTGTAATGTAACATTTATGAATGCATCTAGTGTTTCCAAGGATACTAAACTAATCGGTCTTTCAAGACTTGATCTTTTGTGGTCATGCCAATGTTATGTAATAATGCACCAACTCTGGGTAACTGGGGTCAGGGAGTTACATATTATAATGATAAGACAATTTTATGAAACTATATGTAAATTTTCAAAGGGTTGAAAAATGAATCCTAATATTAAAATTTAAAATTTTCAAATAAAAGAATTTTTTATTTAAAAATTAAATTTATCATAATTATAAAATTATTTTCATAAAATTTATTTCATTTTTTAAATATATACATTTAAAAATGGTTAGAGTTATTTTTTGGTATTTTTTTAAAATAGTTGAATTTTTGATGAATAATGAAATACGGTAAATTATGGTATTTAGTATTATAAGATAAATACTTGAATTTTTGAGTCATGGATGATGTAATAATTTATTATTTTAAAATAACATGCAATAATTAATTTATATAGTCATAAGAATCAATAATATTGGTATTCATGAGCCAAGATAATAAACTAATGAATATAATATTCAAAAACCCCTCTCCCCCCTTATAAATACCACCCTCACCATACCTTATCCTCATACCATATAAGCCTTGGACCTAGAAAAAATTCTACCAAAAAATCTTCCCAAACCTCTTACCCATGTCTTAGTGCTACTGGTCTCTCCAAAATACCACTTCTAAGTTCCTTAAGGAGTCTTTGAAGGATGCAACATTTAAGACGTAATATTCTTAATTTACTTATAAATTCTTTTCTTCTTTTGACTTCTCCATGCCTCACTCATAAATCATGGAATAATAAATCTAGTATCGTATATATATATTTTAGTTTTATATTTATAATTTAATATATACCTTCCACCACTTTCTCATCTCCTCTTACTCAAAAAAAAGAAAAGAAAATGAAACTGTTGTCTATATTATGTCGGTTCACCACCTTCGTGGATGTTGAGTTTTCATTTTTAACTAATTCATTCATAAAAGTTTAAAATTAAATTATAATGGTTTAAAATGAACTAATTATGTATTTTTTATATTTTCTCAAATTCCATAATTAATATATATTCATAATATTAAATAAAATAAAACTAGTTCGTGATAGTCAGTAAAACTGCCTAATAACTAACTATAAAACAAAAAATGGTATTACTAAAAGAATAATCCCTATGTAAAAACACATATGGTTGTTTAGAAAAAGTATAATTTCTATAAATAAATGAATATTAATTTATTTAACTTCTAGAGTTTTACCCCATATGAAAATAACATCAATAATTATCAACAAATTATCCGATCTTAGAACAATGAAACAAACGCTCTTAGAACCACAAAATTAAAAATTACTTATCACTAAAATGGTTATAAATTAATATAATAATATTATAAAAAATTAAATATATACGTTAAAGGTTATTAATTAAGTAATTAATGAATCTAATTTTTTTATCCAGGATGTTATGTGCAAGCGCGAAACAATTTTAGAACTTATGGTAAGGGATCTCTCTGAACCACCCATTTTCTTTGGGTTATGACCTTTCTATCTATAAATAACCTTGTATTTATCATTAATGTTATTGAATTATTATAATATAAATATAAATATATATATATATTTATTTATTTATTGCACATATATATCTATCTTATTATTATTACCTTTGATGGGTAAATACATGTCATAAGTTCTTTTCTCAAATGCAGCCCATTTCTTTCCATAGGTATTTTTTATGCTTATGACTTAAAATTGATTTAATTTTTATGTGAAACATAATAATGTAAATGTTATTATGGGTTAACCTAGATAACTATCCAATTCATTGGGTAATATTTTTTCTCACGAGACGTCATGTATGGTATTAAGGATTAAACCTAATCCTATATGGGACTCTGTCCATCCTGTGTTGTTGTCTTAGAAGTTAGACTTGATTTATATTTATGTAATGTTATATATTTCTGCCAAATTCTCATTTTACCATGATCTTATGATACCATATTCTTTATATTATTCCCCCATGCAATAATTCATGATTCTTCTCTTTATGATATCATGTTATTACTTTTTACTCATATGTTATGCTTTAATATCCTGTTTATTCCCTTACTGGGATTTATAGCTCATCCTTTTATTTTATGTATTTCCTAGGTTATCTTATATAGTTTTAGGAGCTCAAAAGGATTTAAGAGATCATTTTTTAGAATAAAATAAAGTTGTTATATTTTAATTTCATGTTGTTTTTTATATACCTAGTATTCCAAATACATTAGCCCTTACGATATTTGGGTTGTATTTATTGGATATTTATGTTAAAAATCATGTAATATTATTTATAAAGGGATTGGGTCACTATAGTTTATGTTTTTGATACTATTTTTTTACAATTGAATCTCATATGTAATATATTGGAGTTCATTCCTTGGATCCAACTATCTTTGTACCTTTGATTACTTCTATTTTTAGGATTTGAATATTAATTAATTTCTTATCACATCATGATCATTCTTCTACATGAAAATGTACATGATAATGTCCTATGATATTTTTTGCATCTAAAGTACATATCATTTCTCTGAAATGATAAGAAACTTTGGATTCTATGATAGTATACCTTAAAATTTTGTTCTATGGCTGGATGACATTGTCTAAAAGGAAAAAAACAATACAAGTTGTCAGGGTTCAGAGGCTCATAATACACTGAGACACTATCTCATGGAATTATTCCTTGGTAATATCCAATAAGAGAGGTTATGAGAATGGATCCAATAAAAGTAATTACACATGTTTCATGTTTCATTGGATATTCTTATCTATGGATGTGTTTAATGATCCTTTGACTGAAAGATTTTTATTAATGTCTATCACAACTCGCATACTTAGATGTATTTAGTAAACTGTGATTATGATCATTCATGATCATGTTTGATATGTTGGGTGAATCATGAGTGAAATTGAATTAATAAATAATGCAATAGAGGTTTTTTACCTTCCATTGGAAGTGAATATCTCATGCTCTTTGACGACGTTTGAACAACCTGATAAGTCCATGGCCATGGTAGCACATATCAACAGGCTCATTTTCAAAAAGTCAATGAAATATAATTGAGCATATAAGTTGATGCACTACTAAAAATTTCACAAAATTCAATTTTATCCTTTATTAGAGCTAGATAAAAGTGCTAATAAATGGGGTGACTTTATCATTTCTAAAAAAAGCACTGATAGAGGAACCCCCTTTATCAACACTTTTTTAATAGTCTTATATAAACCATATGTAATTATATTCATTATATTTATATCAATATAAATATATTTATATATTAATATTTTATTAATTATTATTGAGTAAAAGTCATTTAAAAATAATTGTATGATATAAAAAATTCAATAAATTAATGAACGATCTAAGATAAGTAGAAAACATGTCTTGAACATCAAACAACCTTAATTTTTGATCCAAATGGTTAATTTGGGCTATACCACATGTCAAATCAAATCTTACTAATAGATCTATGCCATGTTAATTAGGGAGAGTCTTGATCACTATTTTTAAGGTAAAAAAGGTCCGAAAGGCCTCCAAAACTAAGTTTTTATTTGGGATACTGATTCATGCTCAAATTTACCCAAGAGAAGAAGGTAGGATGATCCTTATAGTTTAGCTTGGGTTGTCGAATCCTCAGAGGCCTAAGAAGAAACTTATAGACATGGACATTATATGGACTGTTTTTGGATATGAAGTGTAAAACTTGGGTTGATTTTATATGGGTTTAAAGTAACTCTAAGAGACTTAAGTTAATTCACTTTAAAATAATGAGTTGATCCTAGGTTATCACTTGGGGTGGATTGGAGGTATTCCCTTTTCAATTATTTCAATTTCTTATATTTGAGTTGAGTTTATTTAAGGAGATTAAACAAATTCATCACTTTCTGATTTTATACCAACACAACATAATAATAATCACCTATAAACTTGAAGGATCAAAGTTTTGAGCACTTCAAGGCAAAGGTTCGTATTAGGACTTGAATTGTGTGGCCTTAAATTCAACAAGGACGATGGAGTTTAAAAATCATCAAATAAAAATCTCAATTAAAGAAGTGATTATACATTAATGGGGTGATAAATAACATCCACTATAGCCCCTTTCTACTCCCTTGGATCAAAATATAAGTGGGTTATCCCTCCATTGATTTTATGGTTTCAATGGAAGCAGAAAGTAGACTCATGAGGGAAGAAATGGGGAAGTAAAAAAAACACAATAAAATAACGATCAATCCACCATTGTGTGATAATTTCACAAGGTTTGGTGTGAATAAATTCACACCTTGATCCATAGGTATCAAATTTATATGAAGAAAAATAGAATAAGAGTAGTAGAAGAACTTTTATTAAGAAACTAAAGTGAATTGAACAACTTACATGTGAAAGACAAACTTGAGACAACAAAATCGCATCATAACATTACAATTTAACAAAGCACCCAAGATAGATAAACTAATCCACAACCACTACCTTAAATAGAAATTTTGGGAGTCTTGGGTCGAGCCTCCAACAGTACAAAGCATCCCACTTGATTATGGTAGGCCTATGGTGGTGGAAAGCTTGTGGAACTTTGACTTTTCCACACTTGACCCGAGATGGCAGCTAACTTCAATCCACCGAACAGACACGCTTATAAGACCTTTTAGATAGCCGAATCAGAGTGGGTCATAGAATATGGAAATGGATCTTCGGATATCTTCTAACTGACTGTAAAATTTGGGCCCATTTGGAGATGTTCATTCAGAGATATGAATAAATTAGTGAACTGTTTTTCTGGGCCGCAGAATCTGGCCCATAATTTTATCTCTAACTTTGGACTCCTTAATGACCACCATGTATTCCAAATTAGTGTTTGATCCTGAAGAGTGATTTGTTCCTTTACATGTCTTATATCATACCACTAAGTTTGGGATTCATTGGGTTTGTAATGTGGGTCCCACATTCTAATCAGTAGGATGGTGTCCAATCTGCCTTCTCTAGAATTGCTTCCATTCATCTCCAAATATCTCCATCATCCTTTATGAATCCTCCATTGATCCCTGAATGAAACATGTTAATATTTAAGTTTAGATAAATTTCCCAAAATATAAAATTAAAATATGGATAATTACATTCCTTAAAATCAGATGAATTATTGGTTACTTTAAATGATGTTAAAAAATGTACCACATAATAGTGCATTTTAAGAAGGAATTACAATCATAATGTGAAATAATGTTCAAAGTGTAAAATGTACTAAAATGGTGTTTATGAATAATAAATCAAATTAATATTATATATATTAACAATTAATATTATCCTCATTTAGTGGCTAATGACACCCCCCAATTTGAGTTTTGCTAGTCTCGAGCAAAATGTATCTCAACAATATGAAATTCAAATTACCTTTTCCAAAAACATTTTTATACACAATGATCACCAAAAACCCTTATGAAAAACAATCATTAAACCCATTAAAATATTTTAATACAAGATAGTTTCATAATCATATCCCAATCCCAATCCCATTCCTTTGTTCAAATTCATTGCCATATTTCATCCAATATCACTTAAGTATGAGGATGTGTTGTGTATCACAATAGACATGTGGGTTCATATTTATTCAAGGGGGAAATGACGAAAGCGCTAAGTGGAATCACATTTCAATATTAATATGTGTATTCAATTTTTTTTGTATTATATTTTTTTGTTTTTTGTTTTGTTTTTTTGCTTTTTTTTGTTTTGCAATTTTTCCATAGTAATTGAAATTGCACTCAAAAGAGTCAACCCCTGTAGCGAGACTTTGCCGATGACTCCCAGACTCAAAGACCTTAGGGTACCAAGTGAATCCCACATACTCAAACATTATCTCAATTTAACTCAGTTAAAAACAAATTCAAATTACCAAAAATAGAGATAAAATTACTAACTCTGAGCCATAAAACTATGGAGTCACGATCCCCAAGTGCTGAAAGCCACACATTAGGTCATTTCATTGCTCTATGCGCAAATTTATTATTATTTTTTATTTTTTTTGAATACTCATATTAAAACTAAAATGATCCCCAAACCTATGCTATTTATTTGGGGGACCCCATGAACTCAAACTAATACCCCACTATCCAAAGGACGTGCATTGTGATTCTTTTTTTATTTGGATGAAAATATAAATAATTAAATATCACATTGGACATCCAAACTTTCTAAAATCTATGCTCATGAAATTATACAAAGATTAAAATCAGAATCAGGGCATGCTAAATTATTTGATATTCAGTTTCAAAGTGTGAAATGTGTATTACCATGTTCAAAGTTAAAGTAATTTTTCCTTCCATTTACACACATTTTTTCTTCTTCAAATCATTCATTTTTTTTACAAAAAATAAATTTTTTTAATTTTATCTCCCCCAACTTAAAATAACACTATCCCCTGTGTTTTAAGAAATGAAAATTTAAGAGTAGAGGCAGGTAAGGGAATTTCAAAAAGGAAATTGAAATATGAGGATCATGGAATGAAGTCACCTGGTGGTTGAAGTTGAAGTTCTTGTTGATCCAATTTAGTCCTTTGATATCCATGTCACTTGCAGAGTTCTCTAGTAGAAAAAGGAAAAAATAAAGAAGAAAAAAAACAAAACAATATATATATATATATATATTTATTTATATAATAAAGAAAGTAAAATATAAGTATATATATATAAATTATAGAATAAGGAAGCACAAAAAGTTGTAGGTCAGTGGTAAGTGCGCACCCCTGTCTCCCTTCGGTCCCGGGTTCGAATCCCCGCAGCTTCACCGGTTGTGACGGGGTTTGCCCCACGACCTACGATGTGGCCTTTTATCTATTATTATATTTTTATTTATTATTTTTTTGTATTTTTATTTTAACCTACAAACACATAAAAATAAAATAAAATAAACTTATGATACATTGTCTTATTTTTAAATTTCTGGGTAAGGTATTACTCAAGGATCACGCCACATGACACAGATGAATATAACACTCCCCTTTCATACCCATCCATACTCATAATAGAAGAACAGATCAGCAATCTATTTTTTTTATTGAATATAAAAATTATTAATTAATCCTATTTAAAATATAAAGTTGATTAAAACAACAAAATGATAGGAAACTTGAAAACCATGGGTTACCTCCCATGCAGTGCTTTGTTTAACGTCATTATCCCGAAATTAATCCACCCAAATTACCCAATACCAACTTTCGGAATATTAATAACCTCATGTTTAACCACTTAGTCTTAGTTGATATTCATTCTATATTTATAATTTTTTTCATGCACAAACCTATGTTCTAAAATGAGTGGTAAAATCCAAGGAATATCAGAAATGGGGGATTCAATTTCTTTTTTAGTCTTTCAAAAGACATTAAGAATCATTACCTCTTTATTGGTTTCAAGATAAGAAATTGTGAATAATGGAAGTTTTTGGATATCCCCAATTAATGGAAACTTAAGGGTGGATAGAAATTCCTTTCGTTCAAGTTTGGGTAGGCTAACACTTTCAGACATAGGTTGGGACTTTGAATCAAACTCAATTTCATTTTCAAAATCGCTCAATAGAATTGGTTCCTTTTTAATAGAATATTCAACCACAAAATTGGAAAGATCAATTTTATGAATGTTTATGGACTCAATGTTTGTGATTTATCTCAATGGTTCAATGGTTGGTGTTTTTGAAAATTCATCAATGGAGTTATACTTAGGAGACTCAATCCATGATGTCAAATTCTCCCCTTTTGAATCAAAAAAGTCAATTTACTTCTGATTTAAAGACCCTTCAACAATTCCTTGATCTTCTTCATCTATCCCAAATATAAATGTCAGTTCTTCAATAAATTTATGAGAGGTTTGATGGAGAAAAGAGTCTTCTATCAATGATGAGGAAGGGATAACATGAGTGGGAATGGGTTCCATAACCGTCTCAAAGTTTTGTAATTCTA
Organism: Viscum album; assembly: GCA_963277665.1. NCBI lineage: Eukaryota > Viridiplantae > Streptophyta > Magnoliopsida > Santalales > Viscaceae > Viscum > Viscum album. Next base: position 2,071,915,650 of record OY728150.1, on the reverse strand, counting down.
ATATCAATGATGAAACCTCAAAATTCATTATCTCCATTTGTTGACATAGTTTTTCAAGTAACAGATGTGAATCAGGAGGGATAAGGGGTTGTGCCAAATGGTCTATACCGGGGGGATAATTAAGTTGTTGGAATGGCACAAGAGGATGTTCTTATTGGCCTTGTTGGGATTGGAACTCATAATAGGTTGGAATGTTTTATGGAGAATAGGAGTTAAAAAATTGTGGCTCAATAGGTTGTTGATTATCCCACCAGTAGAAACTAGGATGGTCATTGTACATCACACTTGGTGTGAGGTGATCAATGTAAGGAGATATTCCCCATGTTTGGGTTTGTACTAAAGGTATTTCCATTGGAGTGAAATAGGGGATGAGAATAGAAAATTGGGGTGAGAAAAGGATGCTAGTATATAAGGTAACTTACTTAGGTCCCCGAAAATGGTGCCAAAATTTGATTCACGCTCAAATTTACCCAAGAGAAGAAGGTAGGATGGTCCTTGTAGTTTAGCTTGGGTTATCGAATCCTCAGAGACCTAAGAAGATACCTATAGGCACGTACATTCTATGGACTATTTTTGTCTATGAAGTGGAAAAATTGGGTTGATTTTAGATGGGTTTAAATTAACTCTAAGATACTTAAGTGAATTCAATTTAAAATAATGAGTTGATCCTAGGTTATCACTTGGGGTGGATTGGACGTATTCCCTTTTCAATTATTTCAATTTCTTATATTTGAGTTGAGTTCATTAAGGAGATTAAACAACTTCATCACTTACTGATTTTATACCAACACAAAATAATACTAATCACTTATACACTTGAAGGATCAAAGTTTTGAGCACTTCAAGGTAAAGGTTTGTATTAGTACTTGAATTGTGTGGCCTTAAATTCAATAAGGACAATGTAGTTTAAAAATCATCAAATAAAAATCTCAATTAAAGAAGTGATTATACATTAGTGGGGTGATAAATAACATCCAATATAGACCCTTGATACTCCCTTTGATCAACCCATAATTGGGTTATCCCTCCATTGATTCTATGGTTTCAATGGAAGAGGAAAGTAGACTCATGAGGGAAGAAATGGAGAAGTAAAAAAAACACAATAAAATAACGATCACTCCATCGTTGTGTGATAATTTCACAAGGTTTGGTGTGAATAAATTCACACCTTGATAAAAAGGTATCAAAGTAATATGAAGAAAAATATAATAAGATTATAATAAGAAATTTTATTAAGAAACTAAAGTGAATTGAACAACTTACTGGTGAAAGAAAAACTTGAGACAACAAAATCACTGCATAACATTACAATTGAACAAATCACCCAAGATAGATCAACTAATCCACAACCACTGCCTTAAATAGACATTTTGGGAGCCTTGGGTCGATCCTACAACATTACAAAGCATCCCACTTAATTATGGTAGGCCTAGGGTGGTGGAATGCTTGTGGAACTTGGACTTTTCCACACTTGACCCAAGATGGAAGCCAGCTTTCACCCACCGAACATACGCTCTTAGAAGACCTTATACATAGCCGAATCAGAGTGGGTCATAGAAGAGGGAAATGGATCTCCAGATTTCTTCTAAACTCCTGTAAAATTTGGGCCCATTTTGAGATGTTTATTTGGAGATATGAATAGATTAGTGAACTGTTTTTCTGGGCCGCAGAATCTGGCCCAGAATTTTATCTCTAACTTGGGCCGCCTTAATGACCACCATGTAGTCCGAATTAGCATTGGATCCAAAAGAGTAATTTGTTCCTCTACATATATTCTATCATTACACTAAGTTTTGGCTTCATTGAGTTTGTAATGTGGGTCCCAAATTCTCATCAGTGGGATGGTGTCCAATCTGCATTCTCTAGAATTACTTCCATTTATCTCCAAATATATCCATCATCCTTTATGAATCCTCCATTGATCACTGAATGAAACATGTTCATATTTAAGTGTAGATAAATTTACCAAAATATAGAATTAAAATATGGATAATTACATTCCTTAAAATTAGATGAATCATTGGTTACTTTAAATGATGTTAAAAAATGTACCACATATTAGTGCATTTTAAGAAGGAATTACAATCATAATGTGAAATGATGTTCAAAGTGTAAAATGCACTAAAATGGTGTTTATGAATAATAAATCATATTAATATTATATATATTAACAATTAATATTAGCCTCATTTAGTGGATAATCAGATACCCTAATTTTTTAATATTCGATGGGATTTTAGCTTCATTCAAGAGAGGCTTATTGTCATTTTTAGTGAAGACTGAGTTTATTCCCAAGACTTACATTCATATAGATATGCAGGTTTTAAAATTTTATCATTTTTCATATTTTAGTTTTATTTATGACTAAATATATACATATTTGATTATATTTACATATAATAAATCAATTGTAAAAATAAATATTTAAACATATTGACATAAAAATTTATTTTTAAATATATAAATCATATGGAAATAAATATTTATTATTAATTTTATTTAAAATAATAAATTATCCATTTTATTTACCTTATAAATATACATTAATATATATATATATATATATATATATATATTCTTATATAAGTAATGTTTATATATAAATATGTGCATGTCAATAAAAAAATATTTATGTGTATATTCTAATATATGTGAAAAATACATATATATAAATATTTGTGCGTTTATGTGTGAAATATAAATATGTATGTGTGTGTAAACATGTGTGTGTGCGTGTGTGTGTGTCAATATTATGTAAGGACATCATATACAATTGTATTTTTATAAATATGTCATTATCATTAAATATAACATTTAAATGTTTTTAAAATGAATATTTATAAACACATTATAACAAATTTATATCTAAATATACAATTATATGTAAATATGTATATATATATATATATATTTGAAAATATATAGACATATAAATATACATGTAAATATGTATAAAATTCATATCTAAATATACAATATATAGACATATTTTTAAAATGTATTTAAAAATAATTATATAAATCATATGAAAATAATAATTATTTATTTTATTTAAAATAATAATTAACCATTTTTTTTACATTATAAAAATATATGAATATATATAATACTTATAAAAATGTATATATAATGCTTATATATACATATGTGTGTGTGAATTAATAAATGGATATAATTAATATTTATATTCTAATATATGTAAATGAATATTAATATAAAATATATTTAAATAAATATAAGTATATATATACATACACACACACACACAACACACAAACATATAATTTATAAATTTATGTAAAAATAATTACATATAAACATATAAATATAGGAATAAAAAAGATGTATGTAAATATATATAAATAAATTGAAATATCACAAAATATAGAGTAAAACAAGCTTAAGGTAGTGGTAAAAGAGTTCGAAATTCACAACAGAGGTCACATGATCGAGTCTAGGAGCACGTGGGAGTGAAAAGGTAGTTGGCTAGTAGAAAAACACTGATAGAGAAACATTGGGAGAACTGAAAAAAGTGGGTGCATGAAAAAGGTGTGTGTGTGTAGGCGGGGGGAATGATTAAAAAAATCATTTTTTAAAATTTTAACCTCTATTAGCCCTAAAACAAAATCACTAACAAAGGGTGATTTTATCAATTCTCAAACAAAATCACTGATAAAACCCCCTTTTATCATCGATTTTGTTTTAGCACTCATAAAGACACTATTTATCAATGCTTTTAGCATTAATAAGGGTCCTGAACTTTAACAGTGCTTAGCTTGTTGTCACTTTTTTAGAACTGAAAAGTCTATTTCTAGCACTTTTTAAAGCACGGTCTGTAGTAGTGAAGACACAAGGTATGAAACCTATTTGATGTGAGATATCATAAAAAAATATTATATTAAACAATAAGAATTCTTACAAGGTTTAATGTTGTTACAACATTAACTCTTTTATCTATGGGTGTGTTGACTTGTTGCTATTGTTTATTCTAACACCACTGAGAAGGAGGACTAGAGGGTCACACACTAAGTGTATCAAAGAACCTTGGTTAAATTCTATATGATTTTAGCAAGTATATTATAATATTATTCTTATGTCTTAGGAATGATATTTAACTGGGTTTATTTATTGATCACAAGTATTTATTTATCAGTGTATAATGCAGTGACATTTATTTATTAAAATAAATAGCCATCTTACTTGGTCTAATAGATAATGATAAGGATGAATAGACCAAGTTATGTTTCAGTGATAATGAAAATATTATTTGAATAAATATTTATTAATTTATTTGAGAGAAATAATATTTAATTAGTTTACACGCTATGCACATGTTAAGTAAATAATAATAATAATAATATTATTATTTAGACATGGGGTATGTTAAAGATTAAGAGAATATTAAAGTGACTTTGTGAAAATAAAATTCTAGCCTTAGATATATAAATACCATACTATATAATTCTATAAAGTGTGAATTACCATTTAAAAAGGCAATTGTTGTGAACAACATTTGGCTCACCGAAGAATTATCTCAACATAGAGATATTCTCAAGAACACTTCAAGATACATGAGCATTGGTGATCCACCTCCATCTCTGGATGTGATAGAACCAAGTGAATCCAACAATAATCATAGATATTCTAAGTCCTGATAAACAACAAATGATGCAAGGAATAGGGACATAAACACTAGAATACATAGAACCCTACGACAATGTTCAGAGTTTCTCAGTACATGTGTGGATCACCGCTGGATGGAATATACCATGATTCATTAATTTCAACGATGGTTCGACAAAAATGGTCAACCACATTCAATAATGAAGACAAAATTATAAGATGCTGTAATTCTTGAAATATCTATATTAATTGTAAATGACTTGTGAGATCCCATCTTTATAGATTCTATGAATTTTTTTATCTAATTATGAGGAGAAATATGAAGAAGTTGATGGAGAATTTTTTTGGGAACCACCCTACATTATTTTGCTATGCCTTAGAATCGTTATAATTTTCTCAACATGGTGATAAAGTCTCTATAAATATTCTTATAGGTTGTTTACATTTAGCAGATATTGCTAAAAGTAGGAAATTAAAAAAACTAGGAATTTTGAACAACCATAAAGATTATATATATATATATTAGATTCTCCAAAGTCAGGGTTCAATGATAATGATAAAAGACCATACTCAACTACCAAAACAGGTATAAATTAAGCACATACCAACATAAAATTTTGTATAATTTAGCATAAAATAGTGCCTACCATTCAATAAGTGCATATATAATTAACTATGATTTGGTGGATCACATTATTTAAAACTATTTCAAAAAAATAAGAGCAAAAAATAAAGAATATATTTTTACAAGGAAAACATATAAATGTGATATAGTTTAAATCGAAAAAATAACACAATATTATAGACTCAACACACACTTTTTAGTATTTAACCTACTATGCGTGAGAGTGGTGTTGGTTAGAAAAATAGTGAAATGTCTCCTTATGATTTACTTTACCGTATTTAAGATTTTAAAAAGTCAAAATACTATAAAAATGACTATTTTTACATATTTTGGGATTTTTTTAAAAAAAGATAACAACTTCAATGATAACTCAATTGGATTGGATTTGGGATTGGATGATATTAATGATGTCTCTCTCAGATTTTAGTTTTTAATGACATGTAATGGTGTGATATATAGAATTCTAAAAATTAGTTTCTCTTTTTTGACATTAACATCATTTTTTCCTTTACACCCATACTGCTTATATTTATTTATATTTTTTCATTTTAATACATTTTTAGTTCTTATTTTAGGAAATCTTGTCTTCCTATGTAATCTCTCTCTATTTCTGGTATATTTTGAAAGTAATAACAAAGAAAATAATATATATTTAACAAATAGTATAGGAAATACTCTTTTTAAAATAGGTAGGTATAGAACTAAAATTAACCTTAAACAAATCATTCAATACAATATCATTCTAAATGGTTTCAATGAAAATATAGTCTTCAATAGAGCTAATTAGAGATGTTTTATCCATACATCCAACATCATTTAATAAGGTTTAAGGATTGTTTGTTGTCGTATAATAAATACTCTACCACACTAATTATGTTAATAATACTTTATAATTACTTCAAATACCATGAGTTTTGTTGATCCTCCTCCCTATATGGATATGATAGAACCAAGGGAATCTAACAAGCCTCATTGAGATTCTAAGACTTGATCAACAATGAACGATGCAAGACATAGAGACATTCACACTAGCATTCGTAGAACCCTAAAATGACGTTCAGAGTTTCTTGGTACACATGTGGATCACCACTAGATGGAATCTACCCTTAATTCATTAATTGTAATGATAGTTCAAAAAAAAAATGGTTAACAATATTAAAAAATGAATAAATAATTATAATATGAGGTAATTATTATTATATATAAATTAATTATAAACTACATGTGAGATCTCGTATTCATAGATTCTGGGAACATATTTTTATTTAGTTCTAAGGAGAAATCTGTAATGACCTAAACTTTTATCAATGGAATTTTCCCTTCTTATAATTATTTTATATATTATAAATTACATATATAACCTAGATAACCCAATAAAATTACTATTCTCATGAATGAAGAAATAAATAAGTGGTATTTATAGAAATTATTGAACCTATACTGATGGAATAGTAACCTGACCATTGGAATAGTAGCAAAACCATTAGGAATAGTAATTCATAAAATAGAATAGAAAAATAACCTATGGAAGTATAAATAAAATTTAGGCATCTTATAAATGAAAATATGATATAATTATATCATAATATAAGTAAATAAATGTTTTAAAAAATGATAATTTAGGTGTTGGTATTTTTGTGAAATGTAAATGTTTATTTACAATTTTATAATTAATATAATGATTTAAAAGATTTTTTTTCATAAAATATATTCATAAATTAATATTTTGTTTTATTATAATCATAAGGCAATTTTATGAGACCTCAATTAATTTTTCAAAGCGTCATAAAATCAGTTATAATATTAAATTCGGTATTTTTCAAATAAATGATGATTTAATTTAAAAATTAAAATTCTCATATTTAGAAAATAATTTTCATAAAATGGAGTCTATTTTTTAATTCTACACATAAAAAAATATTTAGGTTGTTTTTTTTTTGGATTTTTCCAAAATAGTTGAATTTTTGGTGAATAGTGAAATACATTAGTTTACGGTATTTAAAATTATAAGTTAAATACATGAATTTTTGAGTCATTTCTATTGTAATAACCCTTTATTTTAAAATCAAATTTAATAGTTACTATGTTTAGTCATGGTAATCAAAACTATTTATTTTCTTGATCCAAAATAATAAACAAATGAATATAATAATATAAAACTCCTCTCCTACCCTTTAAATACAACACCTCGCCACCTCTTATCCTCCCAAATTATAAGCCTTTTAACCTATCTAAATTCCACCAAATTACCTCCCCAATAATCTTACCCACATCCAAGGGCTTTGGGTCTCAAAAAAATACCAAACCTAAGTGCCTTAAGGAGGTTCTCAAGGAGAAGATATTCAAGAGGTAAAATCCTCCTTCTTTCTGTTTTATTTTCTTATCCTCTCCCCACATCTCCTTATCCAAAGTGACATGATAACTACAATATCATATATATACTGTGATTTTATTTTATTAATGTAATATCTATCATCAAATCTGTTCCCTCCTCCTTTTATTCTAAAAATGAAAACATCGTCCGTGATGTGTTGATTCACTGCCTTTATGGATGACGAGTTCTAATTTTCCATTACCCCCTTCAAAACTATTCATAAAACAATTATTATGGTTAAATAAGATTTTAATATTCATATTATAAGTTATATCATGTTCTAAAACCAATATATAAACATAATATTAAGTAAAATGATACAATTTCATGATGGTCGTAAACACCTCCAAAATATATTAAAATATTTTCATTAACATTTTATCTAATGAATCATCCTCATACCATATAAAAAAATAATATATGAGACCATTTAAACTTCTAGAATTTAATTAATATTAAATAATTTCACTTTAGGAGAAGTTATTTCCATTTGAAAATAACTCCTATATTTATAATCAAGGGAACCGACCATAAACTATGAAACAGACACTCTCAGAATGATGAAATTGAACTCTATAAATCATCAAAATGGCTGTAAAAAAATTAATAAAATTATAATAAATAAAATAAAAGTATAAAAGGTTATTAATTTAGTAATTAATTAATCAAATTTTATTATTCAGGATATTAAGTGAAAGTGATGAATGCATTCGTACATAATGTAATAGGATTCTCAAACCCAACTCCCTTTCTTTGGGTCATTAATATTTTATTCTAAATTTTAGTGTGGATATTATTTTAATTATCCTTAAATATAATTTCATTTTTCTTTACTTTTTTTAGGGATATATATTTTTCCAATATGATTTTATGAAAAATACAAATATTTTTTAAAAGAACTCTTCTTTCTAAAATACATTTTGACTCCTATTCAGTTGTTTCTTCTTCACCCAATATTGATGAATCTTATACCAAATATGTTTTAAATCTTTAATTTAGGAACCCCAAGTTTAATCATTATTGATGAAATACTTATGAAATTCATTCATTTACATGGGTTACTCTATGAATTTTATTAATATTAATTCTATGTGGGATACATGATTATGTAAATGTTATGATGTGATGGGTGATACCGAAATTATATATCCATCCAATTCATTGGAAAATGTGATATATCTCATGATATAATGTGCGATATGTGTGAAAATTATGCTATATTTTTTTTTCACAATAACGATTTTATGATTATGCACATATGTTATGCGTGAACATGATGCTAGCTTTGTTCACAACTATGTGGAGGTATTTTACCACTAAGACATGATGTTTCATTTTCATGCATTTCCACATTCCATGCCTTTTTCTAATTCTTCCTCTCATGATTATTATGATGATCCTATAATTATTTTATGATGATTATGATTATGATCACCCATGTTATATTGATCAATGTTCTTATTTATACTATTAATAGGCTTTTAGCTCACTCATTTCTTTAATGTATACCCTTAGGTGACTATGTGTACTAAGAAGAACATGAATTTAAAAGGGATAAAGAATAATATTTTAAATAAATATTTATGTTTTATTATTTTTAAAGTTATGTATGTGCCTAATTTTTCCATGACACTAAACCTTTGGATCCTGGTTTTGTAACACTATTATATTATTTATCTTTAAAACATTGTAATAGTCATGTAAGAAAAAGTAGGTTCTTTATAGTTGGTATCAAAGCATGGTTTATTTAATTTGAGAATTAGTATTAGAGAACATTAGTGAAAACCCTTAGTATGAGACTAAGTATATGTAACCATCCAAGAAGATTTGTTTAAAAAAAATACTAAAAATAAGAATCCCACAATCCACACCTTTAGAGTTAAATTTCACAAAGGAATAAATTATTTATTAATTACTTGTTGACTTATGTTTTGTTAAAACATTTTTTATTTTATAAAATGGTGGGAACTAGGAGAAACCAGGAAACAAACCTGTGTGAGGGACAATGAAATGATTTCCCAAAGGACATTCCCAATACATTGGGAGGTGGAGTTACAAATTTCATGGTGATGATTACCCAAATATATTAGGCCATGAATAATATCCTGAACAATGTCAAATGTCTGACTTCACCTAAGAGGGATCAACTAGTTATCAAATATTTTATGCGGTAATAACCACTGAAATTTAGTGGATCTTCTGATCCACTTGTCATAGAATAGTGAGCTAACTCAATGGAGAATATCTTTTTTATTCTCCACTATTATAAGAAGTATAAGGTGACTCTATCCATTTATTGTTTTGATGGATAGTCCAATCAATGGTGGGAGTTGAGTAAGAGCAGCATGCTGAAGTATGAGATAGAAGATATGAAGTGGGAATAATTTAATAAAATATTTCTTAATAAGTATTTCCCTTGAACTCTTTAGAAAAATATAGAGAGATAATTCATAAAACTAAAGAAAAATTAAGGTGAATATGTAACAGATTACAAATAAAACTTTACAAGGCTTTCAAGGTACACCTCGGGTTTTGTTATGAAAAATGATAGCAAAATAGATAGATTATTTAGTGGTTTAAAACCAAACCTTTGAAATGCCCTAGATATTTGAGACTTTGGGTGTTATTAAGAATAGGTTTGATATGATCTCAAAGTAGATATGAAGTTTGGAGAATAGTCCCATGGTTATGGAGATATTAAGAGAAGAATGGATTTTCAAGTTGTTGGATCAAATAAAAAATGAGGAAAGAGGATCCAAACACCCACATGTCAAAAATACAGGAAGAAGAATTATGGGAATTGCCTATAAGGGATGTGTAAATGATTCAAGTGTATTATAGAAGGCCATAAAGATCATGGATGTCAAAGAGACATTAATAAGATAACTAAAATGATGGAGGAAAGGAGAACACCACCCATGGTTCAATGCTTCAACCATAGGGAGAAAGGGAACTATGAAATAAAGTGTAATAAACCACTACTCCTTGAGGGTAATAATATTTAGTAGACACAAAATATAAAAGGATAAATGGAAATCTTAAGCCATCACTACTTCTGAGGTGGATGAAGAAAACGAATTCATACATGGTACACTTTCTATTCACTCAAGAATGACAAAATTATTTTCTGATTCTAGTTATACACATTCTTTTATATATCTCAAGTTTGATATAACTATTGAATAAAATCCCCAATAACTTAAATTATAGACATCCTTAAAAACACCTAGTGGTGTGATAATTGCAACCCAAGTGTTGTATTCTTCTCATGTTGGTGTATGTGGGAAGATTCTTCTAGTTAATCTCATGATACTTACCTTGGTGTAATTTGATATTATATAGAGCATGGATTGAATCTCTTTATATAGATCACACATAAAATGTATGAAAAATGAAATATCTTTTCAAATTACATGCAATCCCATACTCCTATACAAATTTAAGGAAGGCCATGAATATCCTTTTGATAATCCCTCAATGATGTGGGTTTTGATTCCTTGTGAAGAAGCATACCTCACTCAAATGGTTGAGTCAAATTAAGGTATCAACTTAATGGAAATTCTCATTATGAGGGAATATAGTGATGCATTTTCCAAAGAGTTACCCAAAATTCCCCCAAATCATGAGGTATATTTCTCAATAAAATTCATACCCAAAGATACTTCTATATCAAAATTACCCTACAGGATGGCCTAGATCAAATTGGAGGATTTAAATAAGTAGCTTCAAGATCATTTGGATAAATGGTTAACACACCATAATGCATCACCTTAGGGTGAACTAGTGCTCTTTGTAAGGAAAAAGGATGGATCAATGAGGTTGTGTATCGATTACTAGGATATAAATAAGATCACCATAAAGAAAAAGTATCCTCTAACAAGTATTTATGACTTTTTAGATAAAATATGAAGATCCTAATACTTCTCAAAGGTGGATATTAATTCTAGATATCATCAACTGAAGGTGAAGAAGGAAGATATTCAAAATAATTATTTCCATACAAGGTATGGGCACTATGATTTTCTAATGATTCCCTTTAGACTTACTAATTCCATTGAAATATTAATAGATTTAATTAATTGAGTCTTTATATACTACCTTGAAAAATTTATGGTAGTTTTTATAAAAAATATTCTCATATAATCCAAGAGCAAGGTGGTACATGAATAATATCTAAGGATTGTGCTGGAAACATCAAGTAAGGAAAAATTGTATGCCAATTTTATAAAGTGTTACTTTTGGATAGATTAAGTCACATTATTGGGGCATGTGATCACAAGTGAGGGAATTTTTGTGGACCCTTCAAAAACAAAGTCATTTGAGTAATGGACCATACCCACTAGTGTCACAAAAATTCATAGTTTTCTTAGATTAGAAGGGTACTACTAATGTTTTGTGAGAAATTTCTCATGATTTTCTAGACTGATAACTAAGTTAACAAGGAAAGGGGTAAATAAGAGTCTAATAATTACACCTGTACTCACACCACTAACAAGTGGAGATTTTTTTTGTGATATACAACGATTCTTCAAATAAAGGATTGGGTTGTGTACTCATGCAGAATGATAAATTGATATAATATGCCTTATAGTGGTTTAAGATCCATGAGAATATCTACTTAAAGCATGATATGATGCTAGTAGCTATGATTTTCCTTTAAAATCTAGTGATACTATCTATATGGTGATAAGTGTGACATATATACCAATCATAAGAGTCTAAAGTATATATTCACATAGAAGGAACTCAATATGTTTCAAAGAAGATGGTTAGTGATAATAAAGGACTATGATTTCTCTATTCATTCCCATTTGGTAAAGTTGAACAAGGTAGTTGATGATCTTATCAAAAAAGAACCCACTACTCTATCTATGATTTATATTGAGAAAGTCCCTATCTTTATGGATACACAAAGGATGGATTTGGAAATCATAACGATAGGGAATACATCTTAACTTCCCCAATGATTTTCTAACCATATATCTAATAGAAGATTAAATAGGCATAAATGTATGATCTAGAGTTATAAAAGAAGATGAATACAGAAAAGATACATGAGTTACACATAGATTATGATGGTGTTATTCGGTTTAGATATAGTCTTTGTGTGCCTTCATAGCCTGAGATAAAGAAGGATATACTGAACAATACACATAAATCATATTTCTCTATCTATTTTGGAAGTAAAAATATGTATCATGATCATTGAGAACACTTATAGTGGAATAAAATGAAGAAAGATATTGAAGAGTATATCTCATGGTGCTGGATATGTTAGCAAGTTAACGTAGAATGACAGAAGTCTAAGGGGATGATGCAACCATTACCTATAACCATGTGGAAATGAGAGAATTTCATTATAGACTTTGTCATTGGTCTCTTGAATTAATCCAAAGGAAACAATGTGATATGAGTTGTGGTGGATCGAATCACCAAGATTTCCCACTTTATCACTATTTAGGAAGATATATATCTCTTAAATTTTTTTCCCAATATATATGTGAAGGAAGTGGTGAGGCTGCATGTGGTTCCAATTCAGATCATATCTAATCATGATACAAGGTCTATATCTAAATTATAGATAAGTCTTCAACATGATTTGAGTACTGAATTGAATTTCAACATGACTTATCACCCCCAAACTGATATCTAATATGAAAGGACTATTTTGACACTCAAGGACATACTGAGAGACTGTTCAATGGAATTCAAATGTGGATGAGATTAGAATATCCCATTGGTTGAGTTATCATATAACAATAGTTTCCAATCAAGTATTCAGATGGTTCCATATGAATCTCTGTATGGGAAGTGATGTAGAACTCTAACTTGTTGGGATAAAGTTGGTGAACAAAAGCTACATGGACCTGATCTTATGCAAGAGATGATAGAGAAGGTCCAACCCATCCAACCACATATAAAATCTACTGAGAGTCAAAAAATATAACGACCCAAACATGTCATACATGAATATTACATATTTTTAGATGAATATTCATTACATTTTACAAATGCACTCCTAAGGACCATAATATTTTAGTGCCTTTAGAAACTTGGAATACGTTCTTCTAACTTGTGAAAGATCTTCAATATCTCCCATAAAGATCTTCCCCTTTAGCACTCATACTTAAAATATTTATTTATATCCTGAGGAATGGAGATGTAATAAGGTGTTGGATCAAATCATTAGTAAGGGTAAATAAATAAAACATAAACATAATAATGTAAAAACACGAACATAACTTTTTAGAATCATACCATGTATAACATATATCAAAATTATGATTCATAGAATAAATCTTGGAAATTCATAAGGTATAAATTATAAAGGAACATGAGAAATGATAAAATAGCATTGGAATAAAACATGTATTTTTGAAAAACACACATAATAATAGAAAATAATTTCCATATTATCCAAGTCTCATTTCCAAGACCATCATAGTGGGCAAAGTCTATTACTGAACCAGGTTTACTTTCTATTCCTGCTTTGTATTACTGAACTACATTTACTTTCCATTCCAGTTATGTATATCTCATGAGATATATATATTTACCCAATTAATTGGAGGGATATATAGGTCCAACCCATATCATAATGAAATCATTATTATGTGAACCAAAAAACATAGATCATTCATCATAGCATAACCCAAGGAATAAAATGGGTTTCTTAAACATCATTCCATCATAACATAATCCATGTAAAACAAATAAATGCCATAAATAACATTCCATCATAAACACAATAAAATCATAGTAATAATATGGATATAACATAACCATATTTAAAGAATTTCAACTTATATGAAAATCAGTTTTGATATAACACGTGAAATTAATTCTTGACAAAAATATCCCTTCTTATTCAAAAATGTTTTATTTACTCAAAATGCCATGAAATTTTAAAAGAAAAAAAATTATTTGGAAATAAACTTGAAGAATTATAAGTGAATATTCAAGGAAATAAGGTTTCATGAAAGTGTAAAAATCCATTCATTTTGTATAACTTAAAAAAACATTCTTCTCGTACTTTTTCTGGTAAAGTCAAAAGTACCTCATATTGAAAATTACTAAAGATTCCTTTTATACCGTTTAATAAAAATTAACTAATGGGTAAAATTAAACTTAAAAAATTATATAATAATATAAATAATATTACATATTTAGGTAACATGGATATGGATGATAAACATACCCCATTAAATACTTTTGAATAAACAATCTCGGATAGTAATGAGATTGCAAAATTATCCCTTACCTTAGGTCTGATTTCTTCTCTATGTGTCAGAAACTCATGTATAGTAATTTTAAGAATATTATTAACTTTTAAAAGAACCATAATAATATTTATGATATAATATATGATTCAATTATGACTTTATATTACCCGTTCATTTATCAATTCTATGTTAAAGCAACATTTTGGGTAATAATCATTTTGTTTATCATATGTGTTTTGACTTTTTATTCTTGATCTTATTACTTAGATCATGATTTAATTAATTAAAAAATGTAAAAAATGATTTATATATCATATATATTCAGTATATAAATATATATAATAGATATATAAATTAAATGAAATACACCGTTCATGGAAACAGTAGGTCGTACGTACACATGAACACGGTTTTTGTTTTCTAATTGAATTGAATGGAAGCAAGTAAATGAAACATATATATAAATAATTCAAGTATAATTATTATGTCATATATTTTATGATTATTTTTTATATATACTTTATAATCATTCTTTAATGGTTAACGTGGAGAATGAATCTCATCACGTTGTGGAGACAGTAAGCCATACGTACACACAAGCGACAATATCATTACCTCAATGGTTAAATGGTATGGAATTGGATGGTATATTAATTATATATAATAATTATAATGTCATATTCATGAATTTAATCCTTTATATTCATCTTTATACCCATCTAAATAAAGTAGTGTTGAATAACAAATTACACCACGGTGTGGAGATGGTAAGCCATACACACACGCACATGGTAATATCATTATTCGTAGGATGAATAGAAGGTGGAATATAGTTGTTTAATAATTATAATAACATATTAGTATATAAGTGATACTTTATTTATTACTTTATAATGAAACAACTCATGAATATGAAGTAGAATAAGAAAGAGTTTGAAAGAATCAGCCGAGGAGATTACCTCTTCTTCAACGTACTTCCTCTAAATTTCCACTTAGATCACTAGAGTTGATATTGGAAGAAGACAAAAACCTCTAGAATGTAACTAGGAAAGTTTATAAGGTAAAAGTTTATGGTAACATTTAGCATGAAGACTCAAATTTAACTGAATAAGTGAGGGATGAGGTGCCTTTTTATAATTGAGGTGAGGGGAACCCTTGGAAATTCTTAAAATATTAAATTAATATAAATTAATTTTTTAATCCAAATGATTTAAAATTAATATATAGAATATAATATTAGGATAGTTCTAAATCCTCTCATCTAATAATTTTTATATATGTATTTATTTTATTTTAAACCTTATCTTTTTGGTTTACCCTTAATTATTCTCTTTTAATTTTAATTGTGGTAACAACATCTTAAGTATTAAGAGGGTATAAATTTTACTTATATGGAGTAAATTTACCATAATTAGAAACTTAATTAAATTTTATATATTATAATATTCACTTTGTGATTTTAAAATACTTTTAGGGTTTTTAAATAATTTAATAATTTACTATTTTTATAAAACATCAATTATGTCAATTTTTACACTATTCATTTTATTAAATTTAAATAAAATATATATAGAGAGATAAATTTGAAAAAAACCATTTAATAGTTTTATAAAATTTCATATTAACCTATAAATATCTTGGATGACATAAATAATGTCAAATAATATTTATTTTATCATTTATTTTATTCCTTCATTAATAAAGCAATCACTGCACCATCATCATGTCATAATTAAATTTAATTATTTAATGTCTAAAAATTATAAATAAAATACCATGATGTAGGAAATATTATTATATTTATAATTACTATTTATAGTCAAAGATATCATCTATATAACCCTATATTAAAATTTATTTAGTAATAAGATATATGTTTTAAACATATTTTCCTTTACTTTAAATTAAAAGTTATAAGTGTCATAATCACACCTAAGTGGCTTACAAAGGCCAAATTATCATATCAAGGGTTGTATTGGTTGGCCATATCTAATAAAATAATATTAGGTAAAGTGTTATGGTAGTTTTATAATATTATTCTTACCGTTAATTACTCATTTTACCCTTTTACCATATTAATAAAAATTACCGAAGTTACTATTCACAATACCCAAAAATAAAATAAATATATTTACATAATTTTTACTTACTAATTCCAAATATGGAGTCCATTTTTAAAAATTAAAAATAGAAAATTTTTAGTAATTAATTTAAAATAAATCCTGTTGTTGGAATGAGAGAACAAGTTTTTTAAAAGTTAAAACATTACAAAAGATTGAGATGGTTTTACATCTAAATTCAATTTAAAATTAATTCTAATGACATGAATTATATTTAATGATAAAAATATATTATATTTATACTTTAAAACCATTCAATAATATAATTTAACCATATAAATTATTTTGATGAAAAAAGTTGTTTTCAATTAAAATTTAGTGTTTTTACTATTCATCAAAACTTAAAAGTTATCAGAAAAATATAAAAAATTCATCCAAAGTAAATTTTTATATTCCCCTTAAAAATAATATTTTATGTTGTTAAATAGAATATATATAAGTTTCAAAAACTTTATTTAAAATGGGTGCACCATCAAAAGGTCGCAAAACTAAATTTTTTGAAAAATACATCTTTTATCTGAAAAATTGAATTTGTTCTTATATCATGTATAGAAAAAATATAAGATGAATTTTAAACATTATATTGAATATATTAAATATATATTTCATTAATAAAATCTTTAAAGATTGGTTTTATTATTTTATAAACTCACTTATTTGTATTTAAATAGTTTTTTAGAAGAAAGTTAATACTGTTCATACCCACCATTATAATGACTAGGTTATAAGGTAACATAATAATATTTAGTTGTTAATTTATACCTAGTCTTGGTTGAAATTAATTATATCAAAATAACTTGAAATTTTATGTAACAAAAGCCAAGAATAGTGTTGCGTATACCAAAAGCTAAGCTGCTATTGCGTATTGCACAAGCTTATCTTGGTGTAGTGTACAACACAGGATATCAAAGAAAAGAAAAAAAACATCTCATAAAAATCTCAGGGCATTACATTATACCCCACTTAAAATTAATTTCTCCCTCTAAATTCTTTGGGGTTATAAAAGGTTTAATACTTTAAAGTTTATTTCATATAATCCCACATCATGAAAAGGAATACTAGAACTTCATTTTAAAAATAAAATTTAGAAACATAACGGTTACCCAAAGAAAATCATCACTGGGTTTCCACACATAAGAACATAGGTGGGAAGTGAAAACCTGGATATTGAAGAAAAATTGAACTATCAAGTTCTCATGGAGAGTGATAAAGATCATCATTAGGAGAAAGTTAACAATCAAAATCCATAAATCTATGATTATCTAAGGGACCATCTGATTCATCAGATAAGAAGGTACTAGGAGAAATTTTTTGGTTTTCAAGATCCTTTTCCTAAAATTGAAGAACATGCGAAGAAATACTTACTTGATTTCAGTACAAACTCACCGTTAGTCATGCCTTGAACAATTTCCACTTCATCTCATATTCAAAGAAATGAAGTTGAAATTTTCATTCTTGAAGTGTAATCAGATCATGCGATGCATAAATAGAATGATAGGTCATTTCATATTTCTTTATAGAAAAATGTTATCACTAGTAATAAAATATTCATAAGTCCACCTATGGTGAGATAATAATCTATTCTAACAAAATTCATCCAATGTTTAACTTAAACTTTCCATAAATTGATAACCTTACAATCATTCTGAAAGATGAAAATCCAAAACTAAAGAAAAGGTTCACTAACTCAGATTAACATTTATCCCCCATATATTATAAGGTATATCTTGTTGGTCACATTCCAAAAATTTGAACACTTTCACCATGTATTATCTTGATTCATGGTTATAACCTGAATTACTATATATACTTATTTAAAACATGAATGTTTCCTTACTATTATGTCCAAAAAGATGTAAACTTCATCCATGATAGCCTAAACAACATGCTAATAAATACTTAACCAGTTACAAGGTAACTGATATCATCTAATTTACTTATTCTTATCCAACATATCTTTATCCAAATATCATTACCTCAACATCATGCTCATATTAAGGGTTATTCATCCCTTAATCACATTGTTTTCCAAAAAAATCACCTTATTACCTCAATCACTTTTCATGGTTACCAGTACCACTCATAATATAATTTCAAATACATGTGGAAAACCATAGTGGACCACTATATATATATTTCAATATTCCATAATACTATAAAATAGATTCTATAACATTATTCTAGGATCCCATTACACAAACACTCAATCATTCCACCACTTTATTTTTATACTCAACATCACCAATATCGATCACATGTGATTTTACTTTTTCTTCAGCCTTAAGTGGTTTTTGACATTGATCATCATCGATGACCCCTGGATTAGGGAATTTGTTATCATAATTCCCCATTTCCTTGCACTTATAACATTTAAGTGTGGGAGGTTCATTCTGTGTAGCCTTTTCTCTATTCACATCATTAGTTGCCTTTTACCCATTACTACAACACTCAAATGTCTGATGAACTTATTTTACACACTTAAAACATTTACTAGTCCCTTTAAGACAATCCCAACTATGCTTATTTCCACACTTTGAGCATAAGAAAACACTAATCTTTTTTTTCACCATTTTTTTGAGATTTTCCCTTGAACTCCAGCTTCCATTTCTTGTCGAAACCATGATATTGATATGTAACACCAAATTTAATTTATACCTTGATATAATAATTATAAATATCTTCATAGCTACTAAAGTTTCTTATGGATAATTCTCTTCAAAGACTTGGTTTTAATCCACACAAGAATCGATGAACTTTACTTTCAGGTTGGATGATAATGCTAGAAGCATACCTTGCAAGACTTGTAAAATTTGGCTCATATATACCAATAGATTCATCATCCTTTTGATCAATCACTAGGAAATCCTTTTCAATATTCATACAAATAATACAAGGAAATTACTTATTGAAAAATATGTTCTTGAACTCGTCCCATTCCATGGATTCAATTTCATCTTGCTACCTTATATTATTGATTAGAGTCCACCACCGGTCCGCTTAGCCTTATAAATAATAAACAACTGAAATGAATTTTTCATGTTTCAAACATTTAAGGATATAAAATATATTTTCAAAGGTACATATCCATTGTTTATCAATAAGTGGATCAGAATACCCATTGAAAGAAGGTATATGTTGCCTCTTAAAGGACTCAATAGAATGTTGTTCCCTTCTATACTCATTTAGAAGTCCATAACGATTCATAGATTGTGTAAGTATAAAGATAAAAATTTTCATTCCATATCACATAAATTTTTTTTGGTCAATAGGGAAATCATTTCATTTCCCATTTAATTCATTATTAACACATTTCCTTTGGGTTCAATCCATTGTCTAAAACCCAAAAGAATAGAGTGAGAGGCAAAAATCATGCTAGGAAAACAAAATATTCAAGGGTAAGTACTTTAAATATCTTAAATCTTAGTTTTAATCCTATGTTAAAAATTATCATTACCTAAATTCAAATATTGTAACCTATAGTTATACTTATCCTTAGGGTCATCCCTAGAAATACCATAGAAACATCTCTAGGGATCACACTAAAGATTTTTCATCCTAGTTTCCAAAGGTTGACTAAACCTTTCCTATGATACCAACTATAATTCCCCAATCATGAAGTACATGAATGGAAACATTATAGTTTAGTTCCTTTAGAAACTTGGAATACATTTTTCTAACTTGTGAAATATCTTCAATATCTCCCTTAAAGATCTTCCCCTTTAGTACTCCTACTTAAAATATTTCTTTATAACTCGAGGAATGGAAACATAATAAGGGGTGAGATCAAATTCTTAGTAAGGGTAAACAAATAAAATATGAACATAATAATGTAAAAACATGAACATAACTTTTGATAATCATACCATGTATAACATATATCAAAATTACTAGTCATAGAATAAATCTTGGTAATTCATAAGGAATAAATTATAAAGGAACATGAGCCATGAGAAACTAGAATTGGAATAAAACATGGATTTGTGGAAAACACACATAATAATATAAAATAATTTCCATATTAGTCAAGTCTCATTTATAAGACCATCATCATGGATAAATTCCATTACTAAACTGGGTTTACTTGCTGTTCCATCCCTGTATTACTGAACCGTATTTACTTTCCATTCTAGTCATGTCTATATCATGAGATATAAATCTTTATCCAATGCATTAGTGGGAGATTTAGGTACTGCCAATATCATAATGAAATCATTCTTAAGTGTTCCACAAAAACATAAATCATTCATCATAGCATAACCCAAGGAATAAAATGCGTTTCTTAAACATCATTATATCATAACATAATCCATGTAAAACAAATAGATGTCATAAATAACATTCCATCATAAAAAAATAAAATCATAGTAATAATAGGTATATAAAAATAACCCTATTTAAATAATTTCATCTTATATGGGAAATAGTTTTGATATAACACATGAAATTAATTCTTGATAAAAATATCCATTCTTCTTCAAAAAAGTTTTCTTTTCTAAAAACGCCACACAATTTTAAAAGAAAAGAATTTATTTGAAAAATAACCCTGAAAACTTGCAAGGTAAGATTCATGTAAATAAGGTTTCATGAAATCTTAAAAATCCATTCATCCCGTATAATTTAAAAAAACATTCTTTTTGTACTTTTTGTCAGTAAAGTCAAAAAGTACCTCATACCGAAAATGACAAAAGATTCCTTTCATATCATTTAATAAAAATTTAACAATGGGTAAAATTGACCTTAATTTTTTTATAATAATATAAATAATATTACATATTTAGGGAAAATGGATGTGGATGATTAATATACCCTATTAAATACTTACGAATAAACAATCTTGGATAATAATGAGATTGTAGAATTATCCCTTACCTTAGGTCTGATTTCTTCCATATGTGTCTAAAACTCTTATATAGTGGTTTTAAACATATTATTAACTTTTAAAAGAACTATAATAATATTTATGATATCATATATGATTCACTTATCACTTTATATTAACCGTTCATCTATCAATTCCATGTTAAAACAATGTTTTGGGTAATAATCATTTTGTTTATCGTACATGTTTTGACTTGTTATTATTGATCTTATTACTTAGATCATGATTTAATTACTTCCATAATGTAAAATATAATTTATATGTTATATATATTAATTATATAAATATATATAATAGATAGATAAATGAAATGGAATACACCAATCATGGAGACAGTAGGCCGTACGTACGCACGAACGCTGTTTCTATTTCCTTATTGAATTGAACGCAAGCAAGTAAATGACTCACACACATATATATAAATAATTAAAGTAGCATTATTATTTCATATATATTTAATTATCATTTATTATATATACTTTATAATCATTATTTAATGGTTAATGTGGAGAATGAATCTCATCGCGTTGAGGTAACGATAAGTCGTACCTACGTACGAGCGACAATATCATCCTCTTAATGGTTAAATGGTATATAATTGGATGGTATATTAATTATAAATAATAATTATAATGTCATATTAATTATTTGAATCTTTTATATTCATATTTATAACCATATAAATAAAGTAGTGTTGAATAACAAATTACACCACGATGTGGAGGTGGTAAGCCGTACATACGCACACATAGTGATATCGTTATTCGTAGGATGGATAGAAGGTAGAATATGGTTGTTTTATAATTATAATAAAATATAAGAATATAATTGATACTGGAGTTATTAATTTATAATGAAAAAACTCATGAAGATGAATTATAAGAAGAAATAAGTTTGAAAGAATCAGTAGAGGAGATTACCTCTTCTTCGACGTGCTTCCCCTAAATCTCCCCTTAGAGCACTAGAGTTGGTATTAGAAGAAGATAAGAATCTCTAAAATGTAACTAGGGAATATTATAATGAAAAATTTCAGGGTATTTTCAAGTCTTAAGGCTCAAATTTAAGTCAATAGGTGAGGGAGGAGGTGCCCTTTTATAATTGAGGTGAGGGGAACCCTTGGAAATTATTAAAATATTAAATTAATATAAATTAATTTTTTAATAACAATGATTCCAAATTTAAATATGTATAAGATAAGATGAGCATAGTTCTAAATAATCTCATAAAATAATTTTTATACATGTATTGATTTTATGTTAAACCCTATCTTTTTGGTTTACCCTTAATTATTCTCTTTTAATTTTAATTGTGGTAACAACATCTTAAGTATTAAGAGGATATACATTTTACTTATATGGGGTAAATTTAACATAATTAAACACTTAATGAACTTTTAGAACTTATAATAGTAACATTTTGATTTTAAAATATTTTTAAGGTTTTTAAATAATTTAATATTTTACTATTTTTATAAAACATCAATTATGTCAATTTTTACACTGTTCATTTTATTGAATTTAAATAAAACATAAAAAGAGAGATAAATTCAAACCAAACCATTTAATATTCTTATAACATGTCATATTAACCTTGAAAAATTGTGTATGACATAAATAATTTCAGATAATATTTATTTTAAAATTTAATTTATCATTTATTTGATTCCTGCATTAATAAAGCAATCATTGCATCATCATTGTGTAATAATTAAATTTAATTATTTAATGTATAAAAATTAGAAATAAAATACCATGATGTATTAAATCTTTTTATATTTCTAATGAATATTTATATTAGAATATATCACTTATATAACCTCATATTAAAATTGTTTAGTAAGAAGATATATGTTTATAATATATTTCCCTTTACTTTAAATTAAAAGTTATAAGTGTCATAATCACAACCAAGTGGCTTCCAAAGGCCAAATTTTCGTCTAAATGGATATCTTGGTCACCCATATATTATATAATAAGATTATGTAAAGTTTTATGGTAGTTTTATAATATTATTATTACCCTTAAATTATTGTTTTACCCTTTTACCGTATTAATAAAGATTACTAAAGTTACTATTCATAATGCCCAAAAATAAAATAAATATATTTAAATAATTTGGACCTAACGATTAAAAATATGGAGTTTATTTTTAAAAATTAAAAGCACAAAATTTTCAGTAATTAATTTAAAATCAATCCCATTATCAGAATGAGAGAACAATTTTTTTAAAAGTTAAAACACTGCAAAAGATTGGAATGGTTTTACATATGAATTCAATGTAAAATTAATTATAATGAAATAAATTATGTTTAATGATAAAAATATATTCTAATTATATTTTAAAACCATTCAATAATATAATTTATCCATATAAATTACTTTGATGAATTTTTTTTTTCAATTAAAATTTAGTGTATTTTTACTATTCATCAGACTTGAAAGTTATCAAAAAAATATCAAAAATTCATCCAAAATAAATTTTTATATCCTGATTAAGAATAAAATGTTTATTTTGTTAAATATAATATATATAAGTGTCAAAAACTTGATTTAAATTGGGTGTGCCATCAGAAGATGACAAAACCACATTTTTTGAAAAATACTTCTATTATCTGAAAAATTGAATTTGTTCTTATATCATGTTTAGAAAACATATATTTTGAATTTTAAACAATATATTGAATATATTACATATATATTTCATTAATAAAATCCATAAATAATGGTTTTATTATTCTATAAACTCACTTATTTTCATTTAAATAATTTTGCAGAAGAAAGTTAATACTGTTCATACCCACCATTATAATGAATAGGTTATATGGTAACATAATAATATTTAGTTGTTCACTTATAATAGGTCTTGCGTTAAATGAATTATATCAAAATAACTTGAAATTTTATATAACACAAGCCAAGTGTAGAGTTGCGTATACTACAAGCTAATCTGATGTTGCGTATTGCGCAAGCTTATCTTGGTGTAACATACAACACAAGACATAAAATAAAAGAAAAAGAAATATCTCATAGAAATATTGAGGTGTTATAGAAAAAGAGATATACTGAAAGTCATTGAAGGTGTTTGTAGTTTAAATTTGGAGAAACAATTTTCCTCTGAATATATCCATGGAATAGAGTCATGCCTTTTGTAAATAAAGGGAAGCTTAGCCTGAGGTACATTGCCCCCTTTGAGATCCTTGATCACATAGGAGTAGTGGCCGATCGGCTTGAACTTACAAAAAATATGGATCAAGTCCATGACATGCTCTATGTATCTCTCCTAAGGAATTACATAACCGACCCCTCACATGTACAAAATCTTGAGGTGGTATAATTGGAGAACAACCTCTCATATGAAGAGTAGCCAATGTAGATCTTGGACCGTAGAGGCAAGGTCCTATGCAAAAAGATGTCTCAACCTATAAAAGTGTTTTAAAGGAACCATAAGTATGAATAGGTGACATGGGAACCATAGGAATAAATAAAGGATAAATACCCTCGCCTGTTTTCACCTTAGTATGTAAAACGAAATTTCAAGGGTGAAATTTCCAAATGGGGGAGGAATGTAACGACCCAAAATTTTATCAATGGATTTTTCAATTATTATAATTATGTTATATAGTATAAAACACATATATAACATTTATAATCCAATAAAATTTTTATTCTACTAAATTAATAATGAAATAAGTGGTATTTATAGAAACTAAAGAGCCTATACCAATAAAATAGTAACTTGACCATTAGAATAGTAATATGATAATTAGGAATAGTAATCTAGCCAATAGAATAATAAACTCACCTATAAAAGTATAAATAAAATTTATGCATCTTATGAATGAAAATATGATATAATTATATCATAGTATAAGTAAATAAATGTTTTAAACATGATAAATTAAGTGTTGGGTTTTTTTGTAAAACGTAAATGTTTATTTAAAATTTTATAATTCATATAATGATTTAAAAGAAAATTTATTTTCAAAAAATAGACTCATAAATTAATATTTTTTTATTGTATTCATAAATTAATTTTATGAGAACTGAATTAATTTTTCAAAAGTTTCATAAAATCGATTATAATATTAAAATTGGCATTTTTTTGAATAAATGATGATTTTATTTAAAAATTAAATTTATCATATTTAGAAAATTATTTTCATAAAATGAAGTCCATTTTTTAAATATTTGTGTATAATAATGTTTATAGTTAATATTTGGTATTTTTTAAAATAGTTTAATTTGTGGTGAATAATGAAATGCTATAATTTACGATATTTAACATTATTAGTTAAATAAATAAAATTTTGAGTCATTCTTGATGAAAGCACCCATTATTTTTAACTAAAATACAGTATTTAATGTATTTAGTAATTGTAATCAACACTATTGATAGTCTTGAGACAAAATAATAAACTAATGAATATAATAATAAAAAAACACCCCTCTCCTCCCCTATAAATACCACCCTCACCACCAATTCTCCTCACACCTTCTAAGCCTTTTATATTATATAAATTATTCCCAATTACCTCCCCAAGCCTCTTCCCCACATTTTAGGGATTATGGTCTCAACAAAATACTAAACCCAAGTGCCTTAAGGAGGTTCTCAAGGAGAAGATATTCAAGAGGTTAAATCCTCTTTCTTTATCTTTTATTTTATTTTATTTTTTTATCCTCTCATCACCTCCACTTATCCAAAGTGGAATGATAACTCAAGTATAATATATATTCATGAATTTTATTTTGTTAATGGAATAACCATCATCAAATATCTTCTACCCTCCTTTTATTCTAAA
Source organism: Viscum album (assembly GCA_963277665.1). Classification (NCBI taxonomy): domain Eukaryota; kingdom Viridiplantae; phylum Streptophyta; class Magnoliopsida; order Santalales; family Viscaceae; genus Viscum; species Viscum album. Next base: position 2,071,889,008 of record OY728150.1, on the reverse strand, counting down.
AATGAAAACATTGTCCCTGACATGCTGATTCACCACCTTCATGGATGAAGGGTTTTCATATTCCATTACTACCTTAAAGGCTGGTCATAAAACCATTATTATGTTTAAATAAGATTTTGATATAAAAATTATAAGTTATATCATGTTTATAACCAATATATAAACATAATATTAAAAAAAATGATACAAGTTCGTGATGTTCATAAAAACTGCCCAAATAAATTAAAACATTATCATAAATATTTTATCTAATGAATCATCCTCATACCATATAACTAAATTATATATGAGAAAAATTAAACTGTTGTAAGTTAATTAATATTTAGTAATTTTACTTCTAGAGAACTTATTTTCATTTGACAAGAACTCCCATATTTATACTCAAGGGAATTGACCATAAACCATGAAACTAACACTCCTAGAATGATGAAATTAAACTCTAAAAATCATCGAAATGGCCATACAAAAACTTAATAAAATTATAATAAATAAAATAAATATATAATAGGTTCTTAATTTATTAATTAATGAATAAAATTTTATTATTCAGGATATTAAGTGCAAGTGTAGAATGTATCTGGACAAATGGTAAGAGGATTCTTGAACCCGAATCCCTTTATTTAGTTTATTCCTCTTTCATGAAAAATTTTAGTGTGGATATTCTTTTAATTATCCTTGAATATAATTTATTTGTTATTACCTTTTATTTTCTGGGATATACCTGTTTCCAATCTGATTTTATGAAAAATACAAAGATTTTCTAAAAGAACTCTTCTTTCCAAAACACATTTTCAATCCTCTTGAGTTGTTTCTTCTTCACTCAAGAATGATGAATATTATAATAAATATTTCCCCCATATTTCATTTGGGAACCACAATTTTAATAATTATTGATGAAATCCTTAAGAAAACCATTCCTTCACATGGGTTACTCTTTGATTTTTATTGATACATGTTCTATGTGGTATGCATGATTATGAAATGTTATGACGTGATAGGTGGACTGAGAATTATAGATCCCTCCAATGTATTGGGTAATGTGATGTATCTCATGAGATAATAAGAAATATGCATGAACATGATTCCATATTTGTTCACAATGATGATGTTATTATTATGCATATATTTTATGTGTGAACATGATGATAGATTTGTTCACAACTATGTATGGTATTTGACTACTAAGACATGATGTTTCATTTTTATAAATTTCCACATTCCATGATTTTATCAAATTATTCCTCTCATGATTATGATGATGATTCTATACTTATGTTATGAGGATTATGATTATGCTCAATCATGTTATATTAATTCATGTCCTTATTTATCCTCTTTATGAGCTTTTATCTCACCCCTTTCTTTGATGTATATCCTCAGGTGACTACATATACTAAGGATAACATGAGATTTAAAAGGATAAAAAATAATATTTTAAAGAAATGTTTATATTTTATTATTGTGCAAGTCATGTATGTGCCTAATTTTCCCAAGACACTAAACCATTAGATCCTGATTCTGTAACACTATTATGTTGTTTATATTTAAAATTATGTAATTTTCATGTAAGAAAAATTAGGTTTACTATAATTGGTATTAGAGAATGGTTCAGTAAATTTGGGAATTAGGATTAAATAACATTTTTGAAAATAATTAGTATGAGACTAAGTATATATAAGAATCCAAGAAGCTTTATTTTAGAAAAATGATAAACATAGGTATCCCATAGGATATGACCTTAGAATTAATTTCATAAAGGAATAAATTATTTATTAATGAATTTTTGAATTATGTTTTGTTAAAACCTTTTATATTTTAGAAAATGGTGGGAACCAAGAGAAACTAGGGAAAATACCCATGTGAGGGACAATAAGATGATTTCCCAAATGAAATATCCAATGCCTTAGGAGGTGGAGTTCAAAATTTCATGTCAATTCTTACCCATCCATCTCAGGCTATGAACAATAACCTAAGAAATGTGTAACATCCGCATTCACCTAAGAGGGAGAAACTGGATATCAAATCTTTTATATGGAAACAGCCATTGACATTTAGTGGATCTTCTAATCCAATTGTTGTGGGACAATGGGATAACTCAATAGAGAATATATTTTTAGTGATCCACTATTATAAGAAGGAGAAGGTGAATCTATCCATCAGTTATTTAGATGGAGAGGCTATTCAATGGTGTGTGTTGATTAAGAACACCAATCCAAAGGATGAAATAGAAGATATAGAGTGGGAATACATTAAGAAAATATTTCTTAACAAGTATTTAATTTTAAATATTCAGACAAATATGAATAGAGAATTCATACAACTGAAGCAATAAGAGGTGAATCTATCATATCTTATGAATCAAACTTTACAAGGCTTTCAAGGTATGCCTCGAGTTTTGTTATCAACAATGATAACAAAATAGAAAGACTATTTCATTGTTTAAAACCAAACATTCAAAAGGATCTAGCTATTCTAGACTTTTGAAGTTATAAATAATTGGTTCGATGTGATCTAAAAGTAGAGATAGTGTTCAAATAATAGTCCCATGGTTATGAAGATAAGAATAAAATAATGGATTTTCAAGTTGGTGGATCAAATGAAAAAGGAGGAAAGAGGATCGAATCACCCACATGTCAAAAATGTGGGAAGAAGTATTATGGGAATTACCTTAAAGGGACGAGTAAGTGCTTCAAGTGTGGGAGAGAAGTCCATAAAGATCATGAATGTCTAAGAGACATCAAGAATCTGACCAACATGATAGAGGAAAAAAGATCACCACCCATGGTTCAATGCTTCAACTATATGGAGTAAGGTAACTATGCAATCCAGTGCACTAAACCTCTATTCCTTGAGGGTAATCATCTTCAATAGCCACAAAATACAAAGGAAAAAGAGAAATCTTATTCCATCACTATTTCTGAATCAGATAAAAAAAAGTCATATAAGGTACACTTTCTATTCAATCAATAATGGAAAAAGTCTTATTTGATTCCGGTTCTACACATTCCTTTATGTCTTTAAAGTTTTCTAGAACTATAGTGGTGTGATCATTTAAACCCAAGTGTTTTAATCTTCTCATGTTGGTGTATGTGGTAAGATTCTTCCAATGAATCTCTTGATACTTCCCTTGGTGTAATTCTATGATATACGAAGCATGGATTGGATATTGTTATATAGGGAACACATTAAATGCCATGAAAAGGAAATATATTTTTAAATTATGAACTATCCCATTCCCCTCTATAAATTCAAGGATGACCATGAATATCCTTTGGATAATCCCTCAATGGTGTGGGTGTTGATGCTCTATGAAGAAGCATAAATCAATCAAATATTTGAGTAAAATGAAGGTATCAACATGAAAAAATTCCCATTGTGAGGGAATACAATGATATATTTCTTGAAGATTTATCCATAATTCCCCTAAATCATGAGGTGGAGTTATTAATATAACTCATACCCTGAGATACTCTTATATCAAAATTCCTATATAGGATAGGCTCAATAAAACTATAGGAGTTAAATAAGTAGCTACAAGATAATTTGGAAAAAGGTTTCATACACCCCAGTGCATCTTCTTAGGGTGTGCTGATGATATTTGTAAAGAAAAAGGATGGATCAATGTGGTTGTGTATCAATTACTAAGAGCTCAATAAGATCACCATAAAGAACAAGTATCCTCTTTAAAGGTTTGATGAATTTTTTGATCAATTATGAGAATACAATTAATTCTAAAAGGTAGATATTTATTTAGGATATCATCAAATAAAGGTGAATAAGGAATATATATAGAAGACTAATCTATATAAAAGTTATGGTCACTATGAGTTTCTAGTAACACCATTCAGAATTACTAATTCCCCTACAATATTCATGGATTTGATGAATATTCTTTATAAACTACCTTGATAAATTTGTGGTCATTTTTATTAATGATATTCTCATCTACTCCAATAGTAAAGAGGAATATTAAAAACATCTAAGGATTGTGCTGGTGACATTAAAGAAGGATAAATTGTATGCCAAGTTCATAAAGTGTGACTTTTGGATGAAACAAGTCACATTCTTGGGACATGTGATCACAAGTTAGGAATTTCTATGTACCCTAAAAAAAGGAAAATGATGAATGGCCTAGACACACTAGTCTCATGGAAATCCATAGTTTTTTAGATTAAGAAGGTACTACCAACATTTTATCATAAATTTATCATGATTTTATATCCCTATGACTAAGTTAATAAGGAAAGGGGTAAATTATATATGGAAAAAAGAATGCGAGTAAAGCTTCAAGGAGATGAAGAAGAGGCTAATAAATATATATGTAATCACACTACCGAAAAGTGGAGAAATTTTTGTGATATATAGAGACACTTGAAATAAAGGTTTAGGTTGTGTACTCATGATAAATGATAAAGTGATATCCTATGCCTCATTATAGTTGAAGATCCATGAGAAAAACTACCAGAAACATGATTTGAAGCTAGTAGTTGTAATTTTTTCCATGAAAATATGGAAGCACTACCTCTATGGTGAGAATTGTGACATATATACCAATAAAAAGATTCTAAAGTGCATATTCAAATAGAAGTAACTCAAAATGTGTCAAAGAATATGGTTAGATATAATTAAGTACTATTATTACTCTATTCATTACCATTAGGGAAATGTGAACAAGGTAGATGATGCTCTTTGTAGAAAAGTTCCTGCTACTCTATCTATGATGTGGATTGAGAAATACCCTATCTTCATGGATATGAAAGGTTGGATTTGGAAATAATAAGGGAAGGGAAGGATTCATTATTTTCACATTGATGATGATGGTGTGATTTTGTTTGGAACTAGACTTTGTGTGCCTTCATCACATGAGATAAAGAAGGATCTACTAGAAATTGTATATAGATCATCTTTCTCTATCTATTATGGAAGCACCAATATGTACCATGATCTTTGAGAACACTTCTAGTGGGATAACATGAAGAAGGAGATTTTAGGGTATATCTCAAGATGTTTGATATGTCAGAAAGTAAAAGTATAATGATATAAGTCTAAGGGGATGATGAACCCATTTCATACACCCATGTGGAAATAAGAGAATTTCATTATGGAATTTTTCATCAGTCCCCTGAAGAAATCCAAAAGAAAAAATATGAAATGGGTTGTGGTGGATTGACTCAACAAGACTAACAACTTTATCTCTATTTGGGAAGATCTATCACTTGAAAAACTTTCCAAGATATATGTGAAGGAGGTGGTGAGGCTGTATGTGATTCCACTTTTGATCATCTCTGATCGTGATCTAAGGTTCACATATAAATTATGAAGAAGTATTTAACATAAAATTGAGTAAGGAATTAAATTTTAGAATGATGTATCACCCCCAAACTGATATCTAATCTAAAAGGAATATTCAGACACTCAAGGATATATTGAGAGACTACTCAATGGAATTCAAAGGTGGATGAGATCAACATCTACCATTTGTTTAGTTCTCATACAACAATATTTTCAATTCAAGTATTCAAAGGGATCCATATGAAGCTATATATGGGAAGCAATGTAGAACTCCAACTTGTTGGGATGAAGCTGGTGAATGAAATATACCTGGACTAGATCTTATATAAGAGATTAAAGAGAAGGTTCAATCCGTCCAACAATATATAGAATATGTTTAGATTTAGAAAAAGAGCTATGATGACAACTGTCGAAGTGATTTGGAGTTTGAAGTTGGATAAAAATTTTTCCTTAGAATATCTCCATGGAAGAGAGTCATGCAATTTGGAAAGTAAGGGGAGAATATAATAAGTTACATTGAACCCTTTGATATCTTTGATCACATTGGAGTAGTGGCCTATCGACTTGCACTTCCACCAAATTTGGCTCAAGTCCATGATGTGTTCCATGTATCTCTCTTGAGGAAGTAAACACATAACCCCAAAAAGAATATTACCAATAATGGAGATTGATATTCCTCCACCTTCCACTCCCGAGTTAAGAGAGATAAAATACAATCCTTTGTAATTGATTCTCAGGGTGATCAAAGGAAAAAAATGCAAGCGATTAGATCTGTCATACTAGCACCTAGAGATTCCTACGATGACATTTAGATATTTTTAGAACATGTATAGATCACCACTAGAGGGAATATGCCTTTGATTCCAACAAAACAATGATGGCACAACATATATTAATTGTCATATCCAACAATTAATAAAGAATTTATCACAAGGTAATTATTTAATTTCTTAAATTAATTATATATAATATGCGATGATCCTATGCTTTGGTTCTGATGTTTATCCATTTTATGTATTATATGATTAAAATCTATTGATCATGGATTTTATCATCATTTAAATATTATATTGATCATCATGAAAAAATTAATGTTGTGAACAACCCATCACATGCTTTCGATGCACCTAGAACCTTCATAATGTACCTAGGCTGATATTTTCCTTCTTTTCAAACCTCATAAATCCATTATTGGGAGATACATGAAGGAATAATATATATCTAATATCAATTTTAAAGACTCTTTGATGATTTTAATCTTATATATTCTATCGAATTTTTTATTCTTTAATGTGTTTTTGAATGTATTAAATATTATTTTTTATTTCCTACACAAGTTTAGGTCCCAAAAACTTTCATTCACTGACTTTATCATAACATATTGGGTTTCTTCATCTCTTCCCATATATAGTTTCATAGGGGTCCATATATATACTTGATTGGAAACTGTTGTTATATTAGAACTTAACCATGGAAAGATGTTGATCCCAACATCCTTTGAAATCTATCAAAAAATATCTCATCACTTCTTTAAGTGTATAAATGGTTCTTTAAAATGAAATTGGAAGGAGTAGGAGAGTCATGTGACCTTTATGAATATTCATGATATTTGATATGTGATGATTTTTTGTTGATTGATATTTTTCATTGTGATTCTATTATGGTTGTTATGGGTGAGGAACCATGTAATTTCCATAATTGGATAATTACTTAAATCCAATAATGAAAAGGGGGTTACTGAAACCTAAAATTTGAGGGACTGTTTTTTTTTTAACTATTATGATTGATGTTTTAATTGGTGTTGTTTAACCTTTTTTTGGTTGGGGGTGATTTTGGTTGGGGTGGTTCATTTTGGTTTTAAAGTGGCTTTGGTGTGTTGTTATTATTATGTATCTTCTTAAACATAGATAAACTAATTTATGAGTTAAAAAGGGTAATGGGAATGAGGATGAAATAATAAGAATAGGTTAACTTTAATTAACATGATACATTAAATGAATGATAACACATGGGATTTTATTGGGATTTCAACCTTGTTTCTTTTGTTAATGAGGCCAGTTGGGTTGGGTTGGGGGAGTTGTGTGGATTTTATAATAAGGGATAAGGTTTGTGTCCAGTTTTCTTGTTGTGTTGGGAATGGTATGATGTAAAATTAAAAATTTATTAATTGTTAATAAAGTTGGAACTAAATATATATGTTACAATTTAATGATTAATGTATTTTGGAAATTAACCATGATGTGAAGGGAAGGTTTATGGAAAATTTTCATAGCTAGAATAAGTGTGTTTAATAGTGAATGAATTGATTGAAATGAAAATTAGTTTAGTAATTGGTTTTACATTGAGTGAGTATTTAATTAATGGTATAATGAACCTAATGAGGCTAGTAAAATGGTAATGGTTGGGATTGGAAATGATATGGAAAGTTATTATTGTTGATCATGTGACTTATCTTTTTTCCTAATGGTTTTAGTTATGTTGTTGATGATGATGTGATATGGAAAGTGATGTTTTGGGGTGTGATTGTTATGTTGTTATTTTAACGTTGTGGATATGGTTGTGGGAATACAGTGTGGTGAAGGGGGTGATTGTTTATATATTGTAATAGTCCATGGTTGGGTTATATTTTTAGTACCCCAGGACACCCTGAGAGGGGAGGGGTGAATCATGGTGTCAAATTTTTATTTTAAAGTGATGGATCTTTTTCCCACGTTGGTAGGAACTCATTAAACCTATATGATTGATAAGAACAACAATAAAAAAATCACATGAAAATAGACCACACAACACTTTTACTTGGTTCACCACTAATGGATATGTCCAAGGAGAATACACTGACAGTGTGTCAGTCATACCAAAATACACTAATATTTACTAGCTATGGAATACAGAGGTTCAGTCATAGTCACTCTATTCCAGGCTCACTACTTTAAAATATTTCAGGGATAGCTTACTGTGTCCCTCAGAACACTTCCATCAACTCCCCAAAGCTCACTGCATTGAGATAATTCTAACTCAGTTTATTGACTTGAAGGTCACTTCAACGGATAGAAATTAAAGTCTTGGTCCCCATCTTAGCATGAGACTTTTCTTGCACCTCAGACCTAAGTTGATGCACACTGAAATCCATGTACACTTAAAATCTGATATTCAATCCTTCCTTTCACCAAGATCCTTCATGAATATCCTTCGCGATACTCTTTCCTCTCAAATATCACTCCTTTAAAAATAACCCCTACCTTAGCAGAACAACATGCTGTCACGATGTACACTACCTTTGCGGAGCAACCTATCTTCACAAAGAAAACTGCCTTTGCAGAATAACCTTCTTTACGAAGCTCACTAAGTCAACACATAACATCCCATCATCACAAAGCACTCAATATGTAAGAACCCGGACCTTCTTATCAGGTATGTTTTTCCTTTTCTAGAGTTATTGAGAAAAAGTGGAGAATCTGAAAATTTTCAAAATACACTCCATGTACTTTGTGTAGGGGCAACATGAAGGTCACTTAAAGTGGAGTACGAAAAAGCCTAGTACACACCGTGTACTCCAAAAGTACACACCATGTATTTTTTTCATTAAATGCATTGGGGCTGCGTCTGATCAACTTAAACGTCTTCTTCTATGTCTCGTTCGACCGAGAGAAGTCGTACGACACCGAGACTTATCCGAGCCCCCGAACCTCCGTATGTTCTCCGAATAGACCGTTGTAGATTGTGTTGGAACCGCAACGGTGAGTTCTTCTTTCTTCTTGAGTTTCATTCCATGATTTTCCCCTCTTCCTCAAGATATCATGGGTTGATCATTTTGGATGTTTTCTCATATCTTCGATGTTATAAGGATATTCAAGCCTCGTGGTTCAAGTATATCGATCTACTAGCATCAAGGTAGGTGGTTTGTGCCCTTCCGTTCGATGTATTTGAGTTTATGTGCAATTTTCCACCAATCCCCTTGAACGGGGTATTGTGTGATTACTGTTTTACCCCTATTGTGTTCCTGCCTTGCTTGTATGCTTGTGTAGAGGTAAATTTTGGTTATATATGAGGATAATTGCTGTGCCTAGATGTTTCTCCCATGCTTGTTCTGTTTACGACCTTTGGTCTTGTTCTGCCTTTGGCCATTGTACCTACTTTCCATGTCTTGTGATCGTAGGATGGAACCCTGTTTCCTAACATGATTTTTATGCTATAGACAGGTTATCCAAGTATCTCTATAGGTTTAAATTGGCCATATAACATTATTATGCACTGATTGGAATAAGGCCATGAGAACCTGGTGCTATAGACTATAAGGGATAGACCGAGTGAGCTTCCTAGAGAGTCTTGGATATTATAGACTACTGGAGGATAGACCGAGTGAGCTACCTCAGAGAGTCTTGGACATTATAGGCTATGGGGGATAGATCGAGTGAGCTTCCCAGAGAGTCTTGGATATTATAGACCACGGGAGGATAGACCGAGTGAGCTTCCTCGGAGGGTATTTGATTTGTTTTATTTTTCCTTAAACCATTTCAGGCTATAGAAGGAATTGACTGAGTGAGCTTCCTTAGAGAGTTTGTGATAGACCTGAGGTTATTGGAGGAATTGACTGAGTGAGCTTCCTCATAGAGTCTCTAAACCTTGGGGCTATAAGGGGATTAGACCATGAGATCTTCCTCAGAGAGTCCCTGACTACCTTATACTATAAGGGGAATTGACTGAGTGTGCTTCCTCAGAGAGTCTTATAATTTCATATGACCAAACCAGAGGGGTTAGGCTGAGTGTACTTCCCAGAGGGTTGTAGTAATTCTAGGTTTGGACCAGAGGGGTTGGATGTGTGTACTTCCCAAAGGGTTCCTGCTTTTGGTTAGATTTTTGCTTCATTGCTGCTTGTTGATCATGGACTGTTTACTACTGTGTATCATCCTGTTTACTATTGTCTGTTTACTGTTGACTGTTTACTGCCTACTGTACTATTACCTGCCATATACTCACTGACTGTTAGGCATAGATCTTCGGGTGGTTGCCTGTTGGTATTTTTTCTCACACCCTATTTTGGTCATGCTTTTGGGCCCAAAAAGATTATATTGTTCTAGGTATATATAAGGGCAAGCACTCTTCGACTTCAGGTACTTGATTGCATTGGAGCAGGAGAGCATGGGACCAAGCTATGCCTTGCGATGCTGTTGAGTTTATCTGTTTTCATTTGTAATTTTTTTAGTATTGTATTCATCATTGTGACTTATTCGTCTGCTTTCTTAGACGTATGTATCATGCATCATATATATATGTGCTCCTGCTACTTATCATATTCAGTATTTCACTGTTCACTTGTGTATGAATTATTTACTGCTTCCACTGTTGCTTTTTTTTTATTTTCCGCTGTGTACTCTGCCAATGAGGGAATAGTTTCCCCACCATCACACCTAAGGCCATCGCTGCTAGTCGGCATCCTCTAGCATTTGTGGAAATGCACTTGAGGCCATGTGACCAATCGGGTATGGGGCACCTCTGGGTGGATTCTGGAACCGGGACGTTAAAAAGTGGTATCATAGGAGTTCTTTTTTCTTGACTTATGGTTTGGAGCCATTAGCCAGGGATAGGACGGAATAGGTACTTGGTAATAAGCTATGTCCGGGAGTATCTAACCCATGTACAGGGAAAATCCAATCTACCTTGCTTATTGTAGTTCTGGTTTTGCTATGTTACAGTTGATTTGATTTCACCTAGAGTGATCCACATGCTTTGTGCTGTTACCGTTGTTTTTTATTGCGGTTCTATTTCTGTCGTAACCTGATGAGATGAGGGTATGCCATGTCATGCATCATATAGTCACTTGTTAGAAATCACATGACATACATTCTTTCCATGTCATCTAGGATGCATTAGTGATTGCATTTTGTTGTGATAGACGTTGTGTAGATTATGAATGATGTTGTGATAGATGTTTTGGTAGAATATCTGCTGTTTGATAGACAATTTGTTTATATAGAGATTTACTGGAATGAACACCAAATTTTGATTCTTGAGGTGTTATGGGACCTCATGAATTGGGACTTGGTGGATCATTAACTTGTTTCCCTTGTATATGATATGTAGGAGATGCCAAGATTTGATTCACAGGGAGTATGGGCCCTCACAGATCAGAATTTGGCACCTTCATGCTTGTTTTCTGTGTTTTTTGGGGCTTCAGAGCAGTTTCTGAGCTATTGCCCAGAGAAACCCAGAATACACGGTGTGTACTTATGAATATATGCCATGTACTTTTCAAACTGTGTTTCCAACTGTGTGGGCATAAACACGGGTTTGTGAAAATCTTCAGGAACACACCGTGTATGGTAGGTACACGCCGTGTTGTAGAGACCGTGTGTCTACCCGTGTGACTAATGACACGGATGGATGAAACCTTGACTTTACACGCTGTGTCCTATTTTCACATGCTGTGCCATGTAACCTAAGTACTGGGTCGTGTCACGAACAACATGGGTCAGGGAAATCCTTCAAGTACATGCCGTGTTCCCGTGGAACATGCCGTATAGAGTGAGCCGTGTAGCCGACCATGTAACCAATAACATGGGATGTTGAAACCTTTTCTAGTACACACTGTGTGGAGGTCATACACGCCGTGTAGTCTAGGATTAAAAGGACCGTGTGGGTTAGCCGTGTAAGGATACTCAGGAAGGGTAATAGAGTTCAAGTACACGCCGTGTGTGGGGACAACACACCATGTGGGTTGGGCGTTACACGACCAGTTGTGGCAGAATTACACGCCCATGTGAATGGCTTAAGAGAACACACCGTGTAGTTTTTATACACGCCATGTAGTCACGTTTTGTAAAATTTGAATGTTTCTTTCTCCTATTTTCCTCTTATACTCTAGTGTTCTTAGTCTTTGATAATCCTGATCTAAGGTGTGCTTTTGACCTTTCAGAGTTATGCCACCGAGACGTCCCCCGATTATACATCAGCTGCCAGACGGTGATCAGACACCGGATATGGCTGATCAGGGACCTCCTGTGGATCCTCCTGCTATGCCAGCCTTGGCACTAGTAGTTATACCAGTTATGGGCGCCAATGTGAAGTTCAAGGAGGGTTTACTTAGGATGATGCATACCTTCTAGAGAGCACCGTCTCCTACCCCGTTGATGGCTGAGTTGACGTAGGTTTTCTAGCAGCAGCATCCTTCTACATTCTCAGGGGATGGGGGACCTCAGGCTGCAGAGTCATGGCTCGAAGCCACACTGACTATATTCGAGCATCTAGAGATACCTCCAGAGAAGAGGGTGAAGCTTTCGACCTATATGCTCCGAGACTCCGCCAAGAGGTGGTGGGAGGTGATCTCACAGTCAGGACGCCCACAGGGTATGACTTGGGACGAGTTTCGGCGCATCTTATACCATTACTTCTACCCGGAGACCTTGAGGGATGATTGATCCAGGGAGTTTATTAGCCTGGAGAAGGGTACTCTTTCTGTTATGGAGTACTCGTCTCGCTTTACTGAGCTGCAGCGTTTCATGCCTATTCCAGGAGGTGATGAGTTGTTCCTTGTGCGGAAGTTCGATGATGGTTTGAGGCAAAACATCCGCTCACAGGTGAACATCTTTAGGTTGACTTCGATATCATCTATCGTCAACCAGGCAATGATCACAGAGTGCAATCTAAGGGATTATGATGTAGTAATCTAGGGCGGTTCGGCATCCAAAGTCAGTGTTCCTCCTACTGATAGTAGGAAGCACCACAGGGAGTCTACTCAATGAGATCAGATTAGGCGAAATGTATCTTTAGGCAGCTAGTTTGTATGCTACCAATGCGGGAGGAGTGGGAATACTAGGCATCAGTGCTAGAGAGACCTGATGGAGTGCCTATCTTGTGGAAAGATGAGTCATCTACAATGTTTTTGTCAGATCTTCTCACCTATGGATGGTGGTAGGGGATCTTCTATGACCCCGCGTTCAGGAGATTCATCGCCAGTTTCACACCAGTCTAGGAACTGGAGTTCTTCTGGCTGTTCGGGTCGAGGTGGAGGTCCCGACCGTGGTGGTTAGTCACCAGGTTACCAGCGACAGTAGAGTGGATTAGATCAGGGTAGTCATATAGGGTCGCAGGGCCGCGGTACAGGCCAGACTTTCGCTGTGGAGAAGACCCATCAGGAGAAGAATCCCGAACCTTCTACGGTTTGAGGTAAGATCTTAGTAGCCTCTATTTTATCTTCATCTCTTTTCGATACTGGTGCTATGCATAGCTTTATCTCTATTGCTGTTGTGGAGAGACTTGGGCTATGTATCTTTTTCTCTACCGGTACTTTGACTCTAGAAACACCGTTGGGGACCAGAGCAGTTGATATATGTCAGTGCAGAGAGTATCCTCTTAAGGTTTCAAGGTGTCACTTTTTATGGGACCTCTATGTCCTAGAGATGACGAGCTATGATTTCATTCTCATAATGGATTGGCTAGTTTCCTTCCAGACAGTCGTTGAATGCTATCACCGCAGGGTGAGTTTCGTATCACCTAAGGGTGGATCCTTTCTTTATAGAGGTGAGTGGGATGTCCAGGAAAGTCGAGCAGGACCCGAGCATCATGGGCTATGAGGAGTTATAGCCCAGATTGCTAGTCTATATCTGGATGACCAGGGGACTTCACACTTAGACTTTCCCCCAGTGGTGGACTGTTTCAGAGACGTCTTTCCAGAGGACTTTTCAGGTTTTCCTCTAGAGCATGAGGTAGAATTATCGATTGAGCTCATGCCAGGAATGACACCGGTGTCCATTCCTCCTTATAGAATGACTACACCTGAGTTGCAGGAGCTCAAGAAGCAGTTGGAGGAGTTGCAGGAAAAGGGTTTCATCCGACCCAGTACTTCTCCTTGGGGTTTGCCTGTCCTTTTTGCGAAGAAGGCAGATGGTACCCTTAGGATTTGTGTGGATTATCGGAAGTTGAACCATTTGACCGTCAAGAACCGATATCCCTTGCCGAGGATCGATGACCTCTTTGATCAGCTTCTAGGAGCCCGAGTGTTCTCGAAGATTGAATTGAGATCTGACTATCATCAGTTGTGCATTAAACCATCAGATATACCTCTTACAGCCTTTAGGAGAAGGTATGGTCTATTTGAGTATATGGTTATGCCGTTCGGTCTCACGAATGCACCTACAGTTTTCATGGCGCTGATGAACCGATTTTTACATCCATACTTGGATTCCTTCGTGGTGGTTTTTGTGGATGATATATTGGTGTACTCTCACACTCGACACGACCATGCTACCCATCTTGAGATTGTTTTGATTACACTGAGAGAGCATCAGCTTTATGCTAAACTCTCGAAGTTCCACTTTTGGATGTATTATATTAACTTCTTGGGTCACGTCATCTCAGAGGTAGGAGTATCAGTGGACCCAGAGAAAGTGAGAGCTGTAGTTTCCTAAGAGCAGCCGAGGAATGTTTTTGAGGTGCAGAGTTTTCTAGGGCTGGATGGATACTACATGCGCTTTATTCAGGACTTTTCACGCCTAGAAGCACCATTGACAGGTTTGAACAAGAAAGGGGCGAAGTTCTTATGGACATATTCTTGTGAGTCAGCCGTTCAGGTACTGAAAGGGAGGTTGACGTGAGCACCGATACTAGTCTTTCCAGATCCAGGAAAGATCTATACTGTTTACTGTGATGCTTCGGGTATTGGGCTGGGAGTTTTCCTCATGCAGGGAGATAGAGTCGTTGCATACAGGTCTCGGTAGTTGAGGCCACATGAGAGGAACTACCAGACACATGATCTGGAGTTAGGGGATATTGTTCATGCCTTACGCTGTTAGAGACACTATCTTCTGGGAGAGCACTTTGTGGTTTTCACCGACCACAAAAGTCTCAAATACATCTTTACTCAGCGGGACCTGAATCTGAGACAGCGCAGGTGGGTCAAGTATCTTCAGTGCTTCGACTTTGAGCTTGCCTATACGCCTGGGAAGGGCAACACAGTTGCTGATGCGCTGAGTAGGAGGACTTAGATACAGACTGTTCAAGAGGCCAGCAGTGAGTGGAAACATATAACTATGTTCTCTGAGATGCATTTGGAGGTTCACGAAAGACAGGGACAAACTTTCCTATATTCTATAACTATTAACTCTACACTTCTTTATTGGGTACAGATGAGGAAACTATCAGACTCAGAAGGCCTAGTCCTGTGGGAGAATGTGTCAGGAGAGGACCCTCCTCCTAGATGGACAATGGGAGAGGATGATATCTTGCATTTCCAGGGACGCGTATGGGTGCCAGCAGACATACACGAGGAGATGATGTTGAATTTTCATTCCTCATTTTGGGCAGTTCACTCCAGTGTCACCAAGATGTATCAGGATCTTCATCGCCAGTATTGGTGGCTAGGTATGAAGAGAGATGTTTCTAGTTTCATTATGAGATGTTCTACTTGTCAGAAGGTGAAAGTGGAACATCAGAGACCGACAAACATTTTACAATAGCTACCCATTTCTGAGTGGAAATGGAATGATGTCGCAATGGACTTCGTGACCGGGTTTCCGAGGTCACCTCAAGGGAATGATACTGTTTGGGTAGTCATCGATAGACTTGCAAAGGTTGTTAACTTCTTACTGATCAAGGAGAGCTTCAGTGTTGATGATCTTGGACGGTTGTAAATCTGAGAGATTGTACGTCTACATGGGGTTCCACACTCCATTGTTTCAGACAGGGATGCACGTTTTACTTATCGGTTCTGGCAGAGGATTCAAAAGGATTTGGGTACACAAGTGCTTTTAAGTATAGTATACCATCCCCAGACAGATGCCCAGTCCGAGCGCACGATTCATGTGCTTGAGGATATGCTCAGAGCTTGCATTCTGGACTTTGGAGGTTCTTGGGAGAAGTATATACCTATTGTATAGTTCACATACAACAACAATTTTTAGGCAACTATTCATATGGAACCTTACGAGGCCTTGTACGGTAGGCCATGCCGATCACCCATATCTTGGCTGGAGGCAGGAGAGATAGCTTTGTTGGGACCTCATTTTGTTAAGGAGACCTCAGAGTAGATAGAGTTGATTCAGAAGAGGATGTCTACTGCACAATCTCGATAGAAGTCTTATGCTGATCAGCGGAGACGACCTCTAGAGTTCGAGGTTGGGAATCATGTTTTCCTGCGTTTCACACCGAGGTTGAGGCACAAAAGGATTCAGAGATAGGGAAAGCTTTCAACATGGTACATCAGACCATTTGAGGTGTTGGAGAGAGTTGGGCCGGTTGCCTATCGGTTACAGTTACCTCAGAGGTACTGGTATATACATGAAGTATTCCACATTTCTCAACTCCGACGTTACTTTTCAGACTCATCTCATGTCTTTCAACCTGAGAAGGTTGAGCTCAAGGAGGATGCATCGTTTTAAGAGCATCCTATCCAGATTGTCGATCGTAGTACGAAGGTTCTTCGTGGCCGTTCTGTTCCTCTGGTATGGGTGCTGTGGCAGCACGGGCGAGTACAGGATGAGACTTGGGAGAGGGAGGCTGATGTAGGATCACAGTGGCTGGAGCTGTTCAAGGTTTCTTTGTCCACGTTGCACTAGGGAAATTCAGGGACAAATTTCTTTAATGGGGGAAGTTTGTAAGAACCCAAACCTTCTTATCAAGTATGTTTTTCCTTTTCTGGAGTTATTGAGAAAAAGAGGAGAATCTGGAAATTTTCAAAATACACGCAGTGTACTTTATAAGTACATGTCGTGTACTTTGATGCCGCGGGAGACCGTGTGCTGGCCATGTCCGGGCCACACATGCGGTGTGTAGGGGAAATGTGGAGGCCGCTTAAATCGGAGTACGGAAAATCCTAGTACACGCCATGTAATCCAAATTTACATGCCGTGTATTTTCTTTTTTTTTTCATTAAACGCATCGGGGTCGCATCTGATCAACTTAAACGTCTTATTCTAGGTCTCGTTCGACTGAGAGAAGTCATATGACACCGAGACTTCTCAGAGCCCCCGAACCTCCGTCCGTTCTCCAAATCGACCTCCATTGATTGCGTTGGAACCGCATCAGTGAGTTCTTCTTTATTCTTGAGTTCCATTCCATGATTTTTCCCTCTTCCTCAAGATATCGTGGGTTGAGCGTTTTGGATCTTTTCTCATATCTTCGATGTTATAAGGAGATTCAATCCTTTTTTTTCAAGTATATCGATCTCCTAGCATCAAGGTAGGTGGTTTGTGCCTTTCCATTCTATGTGTTTGAGTTTATGTGAAATTTTCCACCAATCCCCTTGAACGGGGTATTGTGTGATTACTGTTTTACCCTTATTGTGTTCCTGCCTTGCTTGTATGCTTGTGTAGAGGAAAATTTTGGTTATATATGAGGATAATTATTGTGATTGGATGTTCCACCCATGCTTATTCTGTTTATGACCTTTGGTCTTGTTCTTCCTTTGGTTGTTGTACCTACTTTCCATGCCTTGTGAACGTAGGATGGAACCCTATTTCCTAACATGATTGATATGCTATATACAAGTTATCCAAGTAGATCTGCAGGTTTAATTTGTCCATATAATATTATTATGCACTAATTGGCATGGGGTCATGAGAACCTAGTGCTATAGACTATAAGGGATAGACCAAGTGAGCTTCCTAGAGAGTCTTGGATATTATAATATACAAGAGGATAGACCGAGTGAGCTACCTCAGAGAGTCTTGGACATTATAGGCTATGGGGGATAGACTGAGTGATATTCCCAGATAGTCTTGGATATTATAGACCATAGGAGGATAAACCGAGTGAGCTTCCTCGGAGGGTCTTTTCTTTGTTTGATTTTTCCTTAAACCATTCCAGGCTATAGAAGGAATTGACTGAGTGAGATTTCTTATAGAGTCTGTGATAGACCTAAGGCTATAGGAGGAATTGACCGAGTGAGCTTCCTCAGAGAGTCTCTAGACCTTGGGGATATAAGGGTATTAGACCACGTGATATTCCTCATAGAGTCCCTAACTACCTTAGACTATAAGGGGAATTTACTGAGTGTGCTTCCTTAGAGAGTCGTATAATTTCATATGACCAAACCAGAGGGTTTAGGCTGAGTGTACTTCCCAGAGGGTTGTGGTACTTCTAGGTTAGGACCAGAGGGGTTGGCTGTGTGTACTTCCCAGAGGGTTCCTTCTTTTGGTTAGCTGTTTGCTTCACTGGTGCTTGTTGATCGTGGATTGTTTACTGCTGTGTATCATCCTGTTTACTATTGACTGTTTACTGCTAACTGTTTGCTGCCTACTGTACTATTACCTTCCATATACTCACTGACTGTTAGACATAGATCTTGAGGTGGTTTCCAACTGGGATTTTTTCTCACATCCTGTTTGGGTCATGATTTTGGGCCCAAACAGATTATATTGTTTTAGGTATAGACAAGGGAAAGAACCCATCGACTTCAGGTAATTGATTGCATTAGAGGAGGAGAGCATGAGACCAAGCTATGGCTTGCGATGCTGAGGAGTTTATCTATTTTCATTTGTACTTGGTTTAGTATTTTATTCAGCATTGTGACTTTTTTGGATGATTTCTTAGATATATTTATCATGCATCATATATATATGTGCTCTTGCTACTTATCATATTCATTCTTCCGTTTTTCACTTGTGTATGGATTATTTACTGCTTCCTCTTTTGCTTTTGTTTATTTTCTACTGTGTACTCTGCCAATGAGGGCATAGTTTTCCCACCATCACACCCAAGGCCCTCGCTGCTAGTCAGCAACCTCTGGCATTTGGGGAAATACGCTTGATGCCATGTGACCAACCGGGTACAGGGCACCTCTGGGTGGCTTCTGAAATTGGGACGTTACACAATAATTAGAATCATTATCATTATTAAAGACTAAAATAGTCTTTTTTCAATGATAAATCTAGTATAGAATCCCAGTTTCATAGAGCACCCCTTACTTTATGAAATCATAGCGATTCTGGATTTTCTATGAAAATTTGGTCTCAAATGAAGAGGGGTGGCCTCTTATTTATAGGCTTGGCCAGTCACAAAGCTCCACCACCACTAGTACAATTTCTAGATCATTCAAAAAAACATTTGTGACACTCCTCCATTCACAATGTTCCAAAGAAATTCTCTATTCTCAAAGCTCATCGTAACCATAAAGATTTCTGTCAAAACCCTTTGTGCCGCAATAGAGATCCAAATCTCATAATCATGAAGTAACACTATCTCAAATAAAAATTCTTAATATCTTCAATATACTTAATCCAATCTTTGTGAAATCCATTCCTTTACCATATTTATGAAAAGATGATTCCAGAAAACTACCTTTTTCAAAGATCAAATTCTCATAATTGCAGAGCACACCATTACACTACTTTAATACTTTATGAAACACAAAGCATGAATCCCATATCTGAAAACGCATGTCTTTTCCATATTTTCATAAGTAGTTCAAGAAAAACAACTTTTCACAATGCTTTCCATTCTCCAAATTTTGGACCCCAAATTTTTTTCAAATACCTAGAAACTATGCCACCTTTAATACTGCTTACGGATTGAACTGTATGATCCATTTCCTTGAAATATCTATAATAATCCATGAGAGAATTGACAAAAATAAAAAACCATACTCCATTTCAAAAAAATAAAATCCTTGGTTCCAACAATATCCCCCTTTTAGTTTCTTGGAAATATGTAGATAAATTCAACAGAGCACCGACCACTATCAAAACCTGATACACAAGAATCAACTCATCCAACACACTAAGTCTATGTGAGCAATGCTCGATGTAGAAAACAACAGGGAGAGCTTGAATTGGGTTCTTGTGTTTTGGAATGCTTAAAGATGTCCAAGATATTCTCTTCATGTCACAGAATCATTACATGACTTGAACTATTTCATCATAACATCAAAATCTCATTTTCACCCTTTACAACTCATCAAATTTCTCAATTATTCATTCTCTCTGAACTTGAAACTAGAAAAATATTCCATAATCCTCCTTTGAACCATTGAATTTATCTATTAAAACTATTGGAAATAGATCCAAAGACCAGTAATTTCACATTGTAGATCTCAAAACACACACCCCTAGATTATATCTCCCCAATAAACCTGCATTACTTCCACAAACAAATTAAAATAGTTAATTAAACTAGGGATAGAGGAATATCATGACCTCCTTATGCACTAGAATGTGGATAAACACTGAGATTCAACCAATGCTTCGTAAAATCAATTGTACTCTTATTATCACAATGAATCATCATATGATGTTTCACCTCATCACCAATATCAAACAATTTTCTTCCTCCAATGTATCTATATGCAGGCCTTCATAGCTAAGATATACTCTACTTCAGTAGTAATGAGGGAAGTGCTTTTCAATTTCTTACTTAACCAGCCTATACATTTCTTTCCATTAAATAATGATCCACCACTTGTGTACATTTTGTCTCATGATTATTTTGACTGCCCCATATATTCTTCCTTAGAATTACATTGAAAGTGGGCCATTGGGAATGTTGCAAAGATGATATCTGGATGTGTTGCAGTCAAGAACAATAGAATTTCTATTATTCACCTATACATGGTGGGATTCCCAGAAATCCCATCCTCATGGTTTCTATGTTTATTGACAACCATAATCATAGTGAAAATTGGTTTAGAGCCATTCATATTGATTTTATTTAGGAACTCTCTAACATAATACCCTTGTAAAATAAAAGTACGGTATTTCCTCTGAATCACTTGTAGCTTGAAGAAGTACGCGAGTTCACCAATCATGGAAATTTCAAATTCTTCTTTCATGTGACTAGAAAAATTATTCCACTTATCCCTTTCTTCTTCCACCAAGTATAATATCATCCACGTACTCAAGCACCATAAATTGATCTTCCTCTGAATTATTCATGCAGATATTATGATTGACACCTCCTATTTTTAATTGGAGCTTCTTTAGATAAGAATAAAGATGAGAATACCATGATCATGGTGTGATTCATTCAATTTAAACTTCTTCTTCAAGAATTCCATTCAGAAATGTTGACTTCAATATCTATCTTATCGAATCCAGTCTCATAACTGGAGAAACCCTTTCTTCGGTACCAATTCCTTTAAACTGGGCATAGCATTTACACACTTGGTGTGCCTTTTTTATGATCACATTGTGATATTCTTATCAAGTAACATGATCCCATGGTTGGTTCTTATTAATCTGATTGAGTTATTTATTCCTGGCTTTAGATCATGATTCAACTTCCATAGCTTCTTATAAAGAGGTTGATTTCTCAATTGATAAGAAGGTATATTGGGCATCATTCCTCATTCCTATTATAGGTGTGGGTGTGGTACAACCCTAAATGAAGTTGGATTGATCAATTTCAACTCTTCTATTTCTCCTATAAGTGTTCTTCACTCCTTAATCTACTTATGCATTTGAATCTGTTCTATTGATCATTGAAAATCCCTTTCCAATGACATAATCTTTATGAAACTTCCACAATAACCAGGATAGATGAAAATTGAAATAATGATACTAAAATATTATTCATTGATCTTCCCCTCAAGGTAAATTCAATTCAACATATTCATAATGGTGGATATCATCAATAATGGTTTTCAAGATATTTCAGTATAGAGAAACACTAAAATGGTTCTTCATCTTATTACTATCCATATTGTATAATATCCTCAAATTCACCAAGGATAAACTTCTTGAACACTTTTTATTCAAGATACTAGAAATAAGATCAAGTCAAGAAGATACCTTATTTATCATAGTTATTTAGAATATATCACGTTCATCTTCATCCAAAAACGATTCTCCATCATATTTGTATTGGAATACCAAATTGAGGAATCATTCAAAGATGGTGACTTCTTTAGTTTGGATATCAATAATTATCAGCAACATTTGCTTCTCGGGTTCTCCCCCTGACAACTTTCTTCACCTTCAATTCCCCACATTATAATTACAAATACAATACACAAAAGATTAAGAAAATAAGTTGGATCCTCCTTGATTCATCAATATAAAATGCATGGTTGAGATGATCTTCTCAACCATATTTATCCATTTTCTCCCATCTTCAAGCCTTCACATATGAACATATGTTCTGATCTATGTTGAGGTAGCATAGATCTCTTCACATTCAATTTTTCTTTATGTGAAGAATTATTCTTCTTAATATCCATCATGGATGATACATTCTTAATCTTCTTAAGGACTACTTAATTTCTCTGTTATTAAGGTTAAGCATCCTTTTGTAATGTAACCATATTTCATGCATCTCTTACACATAACTTATTTATCATGATATTTTCATTTTGTTAGAAAAGAATCATGACCTCTTTTCTCATCATGTGGGGCCTTTTTATTTTCCCTTTTCACCAGCCTTATCCTGTGCATTTTCAAGTTTCCTCATTCTTTACAAATCTTTTTTCCAAATGACCAACATGTCATTAGGAACTATGGTTGCAAGTTTAGATCTTAAACATGGGTTCATACAAGTATCATTCCTTTTAGTACCTATTTTGGATGAACTACCCTTCAACTTCATGGATTTAAAATCCAAGATCTTATCAGCTTCCTTACTTGAGATCTTCTTGGGAGAAGTTGTGTTCACAATATTCTTCTAATTTCATTCCAAGTAAAATTCACTAAACATTACCAAAATTAGTGGTATTATTTTCTTACCAATAATGAATGTATGTTAAGATGAGAATGTACCAACCTTATAACATCTACCATTGAAAACATTACATATTTTGTCAATAATTTCAAATCGGTTTCTAGTAAATAGATGCTTCTGGACCTGTGTATGTTGGTTCTTTATCTTTGGATTTCTCACCATGATACACGATTCCTTTTTTATATTACATTTTGTATATTTTACCAAAAATTTAATGCACAATTCCCAAATCTGTTGTAGCACCAACATTGAACCACAAATCTTGATTTCTTTGTATCTCTTTCATAAGGTTGTTGGCTCTTCTTTATGACTTTTTGATCTCTTTGTGGGTAACCAGCTTCCATATTCTTCTTCCTATCCACCCTAGACATGGTGGTAGGTTTAATATCTTCTTTATTCATCCATACTTGTCCAATATTTTTCATAAAACCTACACTCTTCATGATAAAAGGTTTAGAGGAATTAGAACAAGTTGGTTTGGATGGTACTTGTTTCTCCTCCGATACTTGAGATAGATCATCAAAATATATCATGATATTTTTATCTCATGATTGAGGTCATTCAGATTTAGAACCCTCCTAGGAGAATTGAGTAAAAATGGAAACTATTTACTTCTTTTGTTAAGTCTCAATATATGTCTTCTCAATATTTTCCAACTAATCATCAATATCAAGACATTTCATATTGAGGATGATTTTTGATCTTCAATCATAATAATATTTTCATCACAAACATTCTCCACTCTACCAAATTATTATTCATACAACTTAACTTTATTATAAATCAAAGAGTCATGTTCCTTGATGTTGATAGAAATTTATTCCAAGTGTGAACCCTTTACTCCAGTGCTATTTTTCAATTTCTCTTCAAGAATATGGATATTCTCTTCAAGAGAATTTATGACTCCTTATTTATCTTCATCTTCATCTATGTATTTTTTGGATCTTATTTCATGTTCCCTCTTTGTTTCCTTAAAGGTTCCAACCTATTTAGAGAGATTATAAAATTATATAATTTTTCTTTACAAGACTTCCTCCATAGAATATGCTTCTTTTTTCAACTGGCTGATTTCCTCCTACATATATTGAAATATTCTAAAAAACAAGGCAACTCTTTATTCAGTAATATTATGAATATATTTTTGTAGTATTTCAATTTAATTTGAGGCTATATATTGGTCAATATTCCCAATTGTGTTTGGTTCTTCATCTTGAAGACAAATTTAAAATTTGATAACACATACCTCCTGATAATTTGGGAATTTTGATTTACATGAGGTGGAAAGGTTGTACTATTCTTTACTAGAAACCTGAGCTACCGACTCTTTACTTTTTAGGGCTGATATATCATCATTTTTAGAAAGGAATGAAGAAATAGATACTACCTCTTCTTTATATAAGAGTTACTTCTTTGAATGTATATTCTCTTTCTTTTTCCTATTCATCAGTCTTATTGGATACAGACTTCCGCTTAGAGATAACTGAATTTTCATCAAGACTTCACTTAATTATTGATATAGGAAAGAAACTAAAATATTAAACAGAGAATATATTTACTATAGAGTATCCAACATACATTAAACTTCAACTTTGAAAACACTTGTAGGACCCTGGGATACCTTGAGAGGGGAGGGGTGAATTAGGGTGTCAAATTTTTCTTTTAAAGTGATCGATCTTGTTCCCATGTTGGTAGGAACTCATTAAACCTATATGATGGATAAGAACATTAATCAAATAATCACATGCAAAGAGACCAAAAAAAACTTTTACTTGGTTCACCACTAAGATCTACATTCAAGTATCATACACTGATAGTGTGTCGGTTGTACCAAAATCCACTAATCTTCACTAGCAGTAGAATACAGAGGTTTAGTCATAGTCACTCTATGCCAGACTCAATACCTTTAAAAGATTTTAGGTATAGCTTAATGTGACTATAAGAACACTTACGTTGAATCCCCCAATCTCACTTCTTTGAGAGAAGTCTAACTCATTTTATTGACTTGAAGGTCACTTCAATGGATAGGAATTAAAGTCTTTGTCCCTAACTTAGAAAGAAACCCTGCTTTCACCCCAGATTTAAGTTTATGCACATTGAAATCACTTTACACTTAAATCTAATATTCCTTTTTCCAAGATCCTTTGTGGTACTCCTTATTTTCAAAGATCAATCAATCGTAAATTAACCCAGCCTTAGCCAAACAAAATTTCATCGTGAAGAACACTACCTTCATGGAGAAACCTTCCCTCACGAAGCAAACTACCTTCGCAGAACAACCTTCTTCATGAAGATCACCAAGTCAATGAAAAACATCCCATCATCAATAATCACTCAATACTTAGAAGCATTGGCATTATTAAAGAATAAAATAGTCTTTTTACAATGCTCAAGATCACATAGAATCCCAGTTTCGTAGAACACCCCTTGCTTCGTGAAATCAGAGCGATTCTAGATTTTCTCTAAAAATTTAGTCTCAAATGAAGAGGGGTAGTCTCTTATTTATAGGCTCGGATGATCACAAAACTCCACCACCTCCATCATGATTTCTAGATCAGTCAAAACATATTTATAGTTCTCCTCCATTCAAAATTCTCCAAGGAAATTCTCTATTCACAAATCTCTTTGTAACTGCGAAGATTTCCATCAAAACCCTTTGCGCCACCACATAGCTCCAAATATCGTAATCATGAAGTAACATCTTCTCAAATAGAAATTATTCATATCTTATAAATAATTAATCTAGTATTTATGAAATCTAGTCCTTTACCATATTTATGAAGAGTTGATTAAAAAAACTACCTTTTGTGAAACTCGAATTCTCAAAATCACAGAGCACACTATCACAATACTTTAATCCTTCACGAAACACAAACCATGAATCCAATATCTAAAAAAATCATGCCTTTTCCATATTTTCATAAGGCCTTCAAGAAAAACAACTTTTCTCAATGCTTTACATTGTCCAAAATTTAGACCCCAAAAATTTTACAAACACTGGGAGACTATGCTACCTTCAATACTGCTTACAACTTGAACTATATGATCCATTTACTTATAATATTTCTGATCATCCATGAGAGGATTGAAAAAAAACACAAATCATACTCTATTTATAGAAAAGAACATACTTGGTTCCAATAATGCTTATAGGTTATGATGGATCAAGATAGGTATAATAATGTAGGATGTAATGAATTGATATTGAGTATGCAATATACTGTAAAACCCTATAGGGTAGATAACATGATATTATATGGTGGGGGTTATTCATGGTAGGATGAGGGAATGAGGTTGATGTCTTTCATGTTAATGATACCCTATTGTGATTATGGGGATGTGGATATGCGGTTATAGGTGGGGAATATATAGAAGGGTGAGGGAATGAGGTTGATTCCATTTGTGTTTATGTTACCATATAAATGTGTGTTTGGGAGGGTGAATAACTAGTGATGCAGTAGTGGATATGTGGTGGTGGAATGGTGGCTATAGATGGGTTGTTGTGGTATGAGGGTATGTTCTACGATGGTTAGTTATGAAATGAGGTGATGTTTTATGATATATTATTGATTCATTCTTTCATCCTTGGTCAGTTAGTGATGGGTTTTCCTATCAAAACACTATTGGTTTGAGTTGTAGCAATCCCTATGCCAATAGGTGGGAGTGGTGGTAAATTTCAAA
Source organism: Viscum album (assembly GCA_963277665.1). Taxonomy (NCBI): domain Eukaryota; kingdom Viridiplantae; phylum Streptophyta; class Magnoliopsida; order Santalales; family Viscaceae; genus Viscum; species Viscum album. The sequence goes on along the minus strand of OY728150.1, from coordinate 2,071,862,398 downwards.
TCCCTTTTCATCATTGATTTTGATGATGGTTGTGGAACTAATTATATTTATTGGTTATTAGTGATGAAATTGGTTGTAAATATTGGTTGGATATTGTCTGGGGATATTATGAGAAATGGGGAAATGGTGGATAATGATGTGGAATGAGAAGCTTAGTGCTATAATCCCTCATGATTAGATCTACTTATATTTTGGTTATGTTTTACTTCATTAATATCAATCTTTATTACTCTTTAATATTTATTAAACATGGATATCAATTTTTTTATAAGGATTACCCTAATAAGTATTATAAAGTTCTCACCTCTCCACAAGTTTTCTAAGTGTGTTACTAGATAGTCCAGATTAAAGCTATTGTTTGGGTAGCTTGGACGAAGATAGGGGATGATTTGGAGTTTCCAGACCTCATTATCTCATGTATCTCATGATGTTTTTATGACATATAGGTGACATTGGATTGTGGGAACTTATTTTTCACTTAATTGAAATCACTTTGGTATTTGTAGGTAGTTTATTTTATTATTCATGGGATTTTTATGATGGTAATGAATCTCATATTCATGTTGTATACCCTTGATGTTAGTCACCAACCCATGTCCTATTAGAGGCATACTTTAGGGGTCACTCTCACCTTTGATACAGGCCCATGATGTGTTTTAGTATGGCTGGGTCATGACATGATCCCTCATGAATCACTCTATGTCAGCCAATCATAGATATTAAAGTTGTCTATTTAGAGACCCATTCGATGGATGTCATCTAGATACATGTTTGATAAATGTAGGTAGATCATTTATCAGTTGGTTATAAGAGTTTAGAGTTAACATCTAAAGACCTTATCACTATATAATGAAATATGAATCATTAATATCCCACCTCAGTAGATGTCTAAACCATAAAATAACATAAAATATATTAAAAAAATCACAAACACCAATCCAATCACCATGGTCCACTATAACTATTCATATCAATATTATCTATAAATCCATCAAATCAGCATTATCATGTCACAATAATTGTAATTTAATAAAGGTTTAATATGTGAACTCAAAAGAGGTAACCTATATTTCTAACTCTCAATAAATAAAAGAGAATATAAAAAAATCACACTAACAAGAGTCTTAGGGAAAAATCATGTCCCTATCACTCTAAGGTTGAGATCAAGATGTCCAGATGTATTAAGCAAAGAACATTACCCACCTAGGACCATATTATACTGTGAGGAAACTAAAAAATCACAACAAAAAATCATTCATTTTTATGGTGGAGCATTCATACATTATCCTCATGAAACATCAACCATGTAAACTTTTAGACTTTAATGACATACCCTCTTCAAAAAAATCATCATTCACAATCGACCAAATATTACTAAAACATAACAAAATAAGCTAATAAAAGAAGATAAAATTATCATATCATCACTAAAGATAGGAAATAATAGAAAAATAATGCTTAAAATAATGGATATGAAATGAAATTTTAATTAATGTAAAAAAGATGAATTATATATAAAAACATGTAAATCAACTTCCAACTACTAAAAATAATATCATGAAACATTATCTTAATAAAAATATATTACAATTAATGAAATACAAAATGATCTAAGTGAATTCATATTAGATTAGAGCATAATAGCAAAGAACACATACTTATTTTAAAAATAATAGTAAATAATGTTTAAGAATGGAAATAATATTTTCAAAAAAATAGAATTGATCATCATGAAACTTTAGTGACATGATATACATGATTTAAGTATTATAAATGGTATTTGTCATAATTTATCATGAAATTTAGGATAATTACAATTTGAAAAGTATATACATCACAAGATTCTAGATTTTGATAATCTAAAGATTTACTCTAAAAATATATTTTTAATCCTCCAAACCATGAATAGTCATCAAGGATCATCAATTCAAAATTATCATATTTGAAACTAAAAATTCCCAACACAAAATATCATATTTTAATAAGTTTCATACAAAATAAAGCTTTAGATAGATCATACAAGATGAATAATGATGAAGAATGATGAAGCTTAAGAATATCAACAAGTAGAATTTTCAATTGTTGAACTATAACAAATCTAATTATTATAAGATCAAAAGTTATAATTCTATGTATTTTTAGGAATCAAATGAGTTTATTCCAATAATTTATCATTAAATGATTGAATAAAAATATGATCAAACATTAAATTTTGAAAAATAATTCCATAATAAGTGAAAAAGTTATTTTGATCCAAAAACAATTGTTAGGATTGGCTATGAAAACCGTTTTCTGGTTTTGGTATATGGAATTTTGTGTGGAGTGTTTTACAAACCAACCTAGATACCCTAGTACCCTGATACCCAAGACATAACTGACATGGCCTTAAGGAAGTTCCCAATCCCCTTGGGTTGGATACTAGCACCTAGAATCATACAAGATAAAAGTGGGAATGAATTTTCCACATAAATAGCATAAGATAAAGTAAACAAGTCAATATGATCAAAACTATACAAGGAGAAATTACCAGAAACTAAACAGGTATAGAAAAAAACCAAAATATTATATCATCAAAGTACTTAGAAACTAGAAATATAAACTCAAACGTCCCAAAGGAGACATCAATCCAAAACCAAAGGATCAATAACATCCACCACCTCTAAGTGGCACTTTACCTTTGCTCATACATGGAAGAAGGAAATATACAAATGCTCTAAGGAAAAGGTAGGGTGTGAGCAAAAAAGACCAATAGGGTCTCACTAAGTGTTCTATAATAGTTTCCATAATAATAAAAAAAATCATTCTTTCAATTTTAATAAAATAGACATGGTGATACAAGTTCATATTTAAAACAAAAACATGCTTTCATATAAAATAATGAAAAAACTTTTCAAACAAAGATTAAATATTTTTTTTATATAAATCAGTTTATATAAATCAACTAGCATGAATAAAATAGTTACATAATCAAATGCATATATATAAATATATATATATATATCAAAATAATCACAATAAGAACCATGGTCATCTTAACTATGTTATGATAGTTTTAGTTTTAGGATCCTCACACATCTCATATAAGTGATCATGGAAATATGTATACACACGTCCCTCAGGCTCAAGCTGAATTGGACTCATCAACATCCTGTCAGGGATAAGATCTACTTTACTAGATTTGTGTTAGAGTTTTCATCATTAATTTGTTTCTATGGAACAATCATCCTAGATTGGTTATCCCAAATAACCCACTAACTACCCAGGCTCACATGTGCTCAATCAATCAATAATAATGGTCAATTAATCAATTTCAAAATTTTTAGTTTCAAAATTAAAATTCAATTTCAAAACCAAAACATTTTCTTTTCATAAATTCATTTCTTTTCAAAAAAAAAACCACTCATAGGTTTTTTATCAATTCAATGTAATCCATTTTTCTCAAAACAATTCTCAAAACAATTCATCAATTCCATCAATTTCAAAATATGCCCCAAATTCAAATTCCATTGGAATTGGGGTGTTTTTCGATAAAATTACATGCCAATTCAAATCACAATTCCAATTCATATCAAATTGTATTTTTCATAAATCAATTAAAACCAATTTAAATAAAATCAATAAAATCAAGGTTTAATTATATGGTGAAACTCAAACAGAACCACCAACCTATAATTTAATAATCACAACACACAACACCTACAATGAGATTTTCCAATGAATAACGAAGACAATAGAGATCAAGAAACACAACCTAGAATCAAGATTAAATTCAACAAAGTTTAGATCCATAAAAAAATATGAATATCTAACACTAATTAAGGAGGTGACAAACTATGTGCAAGAGACATTATACTAGGTGGGTTCATGGTTTTTAAAACCATGAACCAATCTTGAAAACTCCCACTATCTAGGGTTGCATGGTTTTCATTGAGATCTCACACAGTTTTGGAAAACAATGCGCCATCCATGCACAGCCCAAATGGCCTCCAATTTTTTTTTTCAAATTTTAACTGAAGCACCCCTAAACAAGACCTGACTAAAAAATGGTAAAAATGAGGGTTTATGAGTACCTGAAAACTAGTAACACGATGTTACAACATCCCCATAAAATTTTTTTGTCCCTATAAATCCTATTAATATGTTTCCATATCAAACTGATGAGGTCACTAGTCTCTCATCAGTGTATCCATCTCCCAAGTCTCATGAATATCAGAACCATGATTACATAGCACACTGACCAAAGGTATCATCCCAACACAAGGTAATTTTTTCTTAGAATCAACTATCTTGATGGGTGCTCAACCACAGATAAATCAGGCTCAACCTCAAGATTACTCCAGATAAAAACATGAGATGGATCAGAAAGATAATTCCAAAGCTGAGACACACAAAAAAAATTATGCATCGACATCAACTGAGGTAAAAGTGATAAATAGTAAGAAACTTTCCCCACCTATACAATAACCTCAAGATGTCCCACTAAACAAGGATCAGGCTTACCTTTCCTCTTGATCCATTAATGATCTAAATGAGTTGAAACTTTCAAAAAATTGGTCACCAACTAAAAACTCCAATGGTATATGATGATGATAAACATAAAATTTTTACTATCTTTATGCCGTAAAAATTCTATAGAAAATAGAATAAATTTTTGATAAAATGTCCTAGACCAAGCTCAATACAACCAATGAACTTTCACCAATATCAATCCAACACAATAGTGATTTACATGTCCATCCATTTAAGGCCTAAAAAGGATCCATTAAAAACATAGACTAGTAACTATTATTATAATCATATTCAAATATTTCCAAAAGATCATCCCAATATCTACCAGAAGTGAGGATGTAAGAAAAAATCATATCCTAAAGAATCTGTATAGTCCTCTCTATCTCGAAATCTGACTATGGATGATATATCATACTCAAAAAAATATAATATCTCAGTACCTCCTAGAGGTCTCTCCAAAATCAAGAAGTAAAATGAGTATCTCTATAAGATACTATAACAGATGGAACTTCGTGTAAATGAACAATCTCTTTCACATAGATATTTATCAACTCCCCAACTTTGGTTTTATCAAGAATGCGTATAAAGTGAGTTGATTTGGTCATCCTATCTATCACAACCCATATCAAATTATTCTTCCTTGGGGTACGTGGCAACCCAACCACAAATTCCATAGAAATATCATCCCACTTCCAAATTGGAATTGAAAGTAGCTGGAGAAAACCTGAAGGTCTCAGATGTTCGACCTTGACCTGCTGGCATGTATAGCAATGTGAAACAAATTCAGTGATGTCTCTAATCATACCTATCCACTATAATTTTTAATTCATGTAATATAACATCTTTTTGGATCCAGGGTGCACATCCCACTAAGAATTAGATAAATCCACAATAAAAAATTTCCTCACTAGAAAAGGTACAACGTATTAGTTCTAGAAATAAAGGATACCCTCTATGGAGAAAAACCACTCAACAATTGTCTACCCACTATAAAGAGAGATTATAATGCTATTGAATTCATCATAAATTTTTTGTTCCTAAACAATCATCTCGAGAAGAGTGGATTTCAATTGAAATCTAACCAATAAAACCTCAACTCCTATTTCCCAAAATTCTATATGCAGCTATGTAAAACGATCCATCAGGTTACACTCTTCCATTGTTTTTTTTCATGGCCAAGGTTAGAATTTTCCTACTTAAGGCATCATCAACGATATTCCATTTACCTAGGGTATAAGCAATGTTGAATTCAAAATATTTCATGTACTCCACCCAATGCATCTGGCAGAGATTAAAATCTTTTTGAAAGTAGATATAATACATTTTTTTGGTTGGAATACATGGAAAACATTTCTTTGAAAAGGTAATGTGTCTAACTATTGAGAGCATTCATTAAAACTATGATTTCAAGGTCATGGGTTGGTTAATTATTCTCATGTGACTTAATATTTCTCAAGCCATTGGATACCACATGATCACCCTATATAAGAACATACCCCAAAACCGAACCTGACGCATCATAGAATACCACATACCTATCCGACATTTGGAAGAGTCAACATTGAAACATAATTTAAAATAAAATTCAACTAAAAAAAAGAACTATGTCATTTATCATCCCAAGAAAACTTCACTCACTCCTAAGTGAGAGAAGTCATTAGAGAATCTAAATTTGAGAAATCTTTCAAAAACCAGTGATAATACCCAGCTAAACCCAATAAGCTCTAAATCTAGAAAACATTGTTTAGTTGTTTCCATGTCATAACATCTTTCACCTTCTCATGATCAATTGAGATACCATGTTCCAATACCACATGTCCCAAGAACTACACTTCTCGAATCCATAAATTACATTTCGATATCTTTTCATAAAGTCAGTGATTTTTCAACAATTCTAGAAATGATCTTAGATAGTGCACATAATCATCCTCAGGAATAGAGTAAACCATGATGTCATCCACAAATACCACCATGAATGTATCAAGATACTCATGTAAGATCTTGTTCATACAATACATAAATACTATAGGAGTATTTTTTATACCAAATGGAATGGAAAGATACTCATAACGGACATACCTACTCTAGAAGGAAATTTTATAAATTTCAGATTCTTTTATTCTCAAATAGTGATAACCAAACTAAATATTAATATTTAAGAACCACTTCTCCCATTTCAACTGGTAAAGAATATAATCAACCCATTGTAATGGATAATTTTTCTTTACTATAACTTGGTTGAGTTTCCGATAATAAATACATAGGTGAAGTGTCTCATCATCTTTCATAGAAAAGAGAATAGGCACCACCCAAGGTGACACACTCGGGTATATAGATCCTTTATCTAATAGATCATCTAATAAAATATTCAATTCTTTCATTTCAGTTGATCCATACAGTAATAAGGTATAGATACCGACTGATTACTAGGAACTAAATCAATAGAGAACTATACCTCTCTTACCGGTGGAAAAAATAGAGAAATTAGTAAGGAAAAAATTCAAGAAACTCAACAATAACTAGAGAGAGATCATTAATAAAATATTATCATTCCAGATCATAAGAAAACACTAGTATTGCTTTACCCAAATCCATATATGAAGGTTAGACTCTACATGACCTTAGGTACCATTCTCCCTAAAATATTTGAAATACCTCATTAAGAGAAATAAAGGAGGCCCATTAAAGATAACACTAAACTCAGACATTATTCTCAATGATCCAATCCATCTCAAAAATGAAATCAAGAGGTTTCATTTTGGGAACCATAAAATATCAAGTAAGATCAATCTATGATAAAGAGAACACAAAATTAGGACAATATAGACTTTTCTCCCTCTTTTCTCTGAGGGGTGTAGTGATATCCATTAGATAAGAAAAAGGTTCCTTTGAAAATTTTAACATGTTCATAATACGAGTAAAAATGAATGAATGAGATGAACCAATATCAAATAAAGAAGTCACTAAAGATAAAGCTATAGTGATGGTACCTATCCCAGTTGCTGGACCCGTATCAGATACCTTTAGAGACTCTTTAATTGCGTGAAGAGGCTTTATTTCAAATGTATGCTACTGGAACCCCTTTGTTTGTGAAGCATATGAATGCACCGTAGAAATTTTTTATGATTATTATCCCATTAAACTACTTGGAGTATAAAATATATAACATAACTTCTGAAAGTGACCTAAGCGTTGACATGATCTAAAAATCATGGGTGCCTCAGTGAAAACCCATTTCGAATGCCCAATATTTACATGTTCGAAGAAAGTCAAAGGGAATCTGTTAGGAACTACAGGAGGTATAGAATAACCCTATTGTTGAGATCCACCATGAGACTCACCATGATTCCTCTTTTCTTTAAAAGAACTCATAGCACTACCACTGGTATAAAAAGGAAATCCTGTCAACCCTGACTTACCAGCTAGGTCAAGATCAACCACCAACACCCTATCTAGAACTTCATCATAAGAAGAGAAATTTTGCAATAAAAAATGATCATGAATATTAGATTTAAGGACCATCTCAAACCATTGATTCTTCATCTTTGAATTTGACATAATCTTAGGTGAAAACTACACAAGACTGGTAAAGTGTTTTGCATATTCTGTCACGATATTATTAGCAATCTTGAGTTTGAAAAACTCCATGGAATATGGAGAGAAATTATTAGTGAAAATAAATTTAAATTAACTCTAATATAAACCCTCATAATTCTTCTCCATAAACACCAGATCCCACCATCTTCTTCTAGGTCCTTCCAGCTTAAAGGTATCACACTTTACCTTAATAGCTTCAGAAGTTTCTATAAAATCAAAGAGAAGCTCTATCTTTATCAATCATTCATTAGCCTCTTTAGGATCATTATATCCTTGGAAATAATGTGGATTATAGTGAAGGAACTACCAAGAATTATTTTGAGATTCATCCCTATGAGGTTCCACAATTGGATCCTAAGCAGTTACAAGTTCAGGTGCCTGTCCCAAAGCTTGGATAGCTTTCACAATAATCTCAATGAGATTTTGGTCCATGGGAAGATTATCTTACTATGGTTCATCAAAAAATTCCTCATATATCCTATTAATACTTCTTATTAGAGGAATTATTCTATACAACATTAGTAAATAACATTGAATACATCAGAAGGTTACTCATATAAACAACTCAAACAAGAACAGTAAGGAAATTGATCCCTTTAGATAAAATAAAAAGATTTGGATTTCAACCTATCAAAATAAAAAGTTGGGAAAAGACTAGAATTATTCCTCAAAATGACTTTCCCAAACCACTCATGGTGGATTAAGGCTCATTATGATGAGATTTAGTTAGGAACTTGCTCGTAACTACCTCCTAAGTCCCTAAAAGATATTTCAAACAACATACTGACATCAGGGAAAGATGACCAACCTCCCTTTGATGCCACTTTGTCATGAACCATCCCAAATACCCTGCTACCTTGATACCCAAGCTAGAACTGACATGGCTTGAAGGGCATTCTCAATCCCCATGGGTTGGTGACTATCACCTAATATCATACAATATAAAATTAGGAATGAATTTTCCATATAAACAATGAAAGATAAAAGAAAAAAGTCAGTATGCTCAAAACTCTTTAGGGAGAAAGTACCAAAAACCAAATAGGTATAACAAAAAACCAAAATATTACATCATCAAAGTAATCAGAAAATAGAAAGATAAACTCAAACATCCCAAAGGAGATATCGCTCTAAGCCCAAAGGATCAAGAACTTCCACCACCTCCAAGTAGCAGTTTCCCTTTTCTTAGACATGGCAGTAGGAAATCTACAGAATCTTGAAGGAAAAGGTAGGTCATGAGATAAAAATCTCAGTATGGTCTCACCAAGTGTTCTATAGTAGTTTCCATAATAATAAAGAAAACCATTATTTAAATTTTAATAAAATAGGTCATATAGATACAAGTTTATATTAAAAAAATATTTCATTTTAAAATGATGGAAAACATTTCAGACATGGATTAAATAAACATTTTATGTAAATTAGTTTATATAAATCAACTTGCATGAATAAAATAGTTCTATAATCAAAGGAATATATATATATTTCAAAAAAATCACAACAAGCACCATGGTCATCTTCCCTAAAGTATGATAGTTTCTAGTTATAGGATCCTCACACATATCATACCAGTGATCATGGAAATATGTGTACACATGTCCCTCGGGCTCAAGTCAAATAAGACTCATCATCATCACATCAGGGATAAGATCTACCTAACTATATTGTTTTGTGATTTTTCATCTTCAATATATTTCTAGGAAACAATAATCCTAGAGTGATTTTCCCAAATAACCTACTAAATATCTAGGATTGAATGTGCTCAATCAATCAATCAATAATGGGAAATTCATCAATTGTCAAATTTTCAGTTTTAATATACCAATTCAATTTCAAAACCAAAATGTATTTTTCATCAATTTGTTACTTTTCAAAACCAAACCAATCATATGTTTTTATCAATTAAATTTAATCCATTTTTTTGAAAATAATTCTCAAATAAATTCATCAATTTAATCAATTTCAAAATATTCCCCAGATTCTAATTCCATTAGAATTGGTGGGTTTTCCCCCAAAATTCTATGCCAATTTAAATCACAAATCCAATTCATCTCGAATTGGATTTTTCATAAATCAATTGAAATAAATTTAAATCAAATCAAGAAAATCAAGTATAAATTATATTGTAAAACTCAAACAGAACCACCTACCTTTAATCATGGAATCACAATGCACAACACCCACAACATGATTTTCTAATGAAGAATGATGAAAATAGAGATCAAGAAACACAACCTAGAATCAATATTTAATTAAATAGAGTTTATATCCATCAACAACATGAAGATATAACAATCTCTAAGTTGTAGAGAAATACAAATTGGGATAGAACACATGAGAGGAGATTCACTCAATTGGAGAAGATTGAACGAGATCCTCCATGATTTGATCCACTAAATAATGGGTTTGGAGGATCCAAAATTGGTTCTTGAGAGGATCCAAATCATATGAATATGATTTGGGTTTGTTTAGGGTAAATTATGGGTTTAAATTGGGGTTTTTTAATTTTTTTTATAATTTTTCAGAACAAAAAAGTATCACGCGCACAATTTTCTAGGCAGGTCCGCACGGTTAGATAAACCGTTCACCCTAACCATGAAACCCTATAATGGTCTACATGATTTATACTAGGTGTGTTCATGGTTTTTCAAACCATTATCCAAACATAAAAAACCCTACTATCCAGGGTTTCATGATTTTCATTGGGAGGGCGCATGGTTTGGGAATTTTTTTATAGTACTTCAGAATAAAAAAGTATCACGTGCACAATTTGGTGGGTAGGGCCACACAGTTAGATAAACCGTGAACCCTAAACATGCACCCCTATAATGTTCTATATTATTTCTAATATGTGGGTACATGGTTTTTCAAACCATGAAAACAACCACTGTCCAGGGTTTCACGGTTTTCATTGGGAGGGCACACAATTTGGGAAAATGATGCTTTAATCATGTAAAACCCAAAGAGCCTCTAAAAATTTCCAAATTTTACCAAAATCACCCAAAAACAAGGTACATCCAAAGAATTATAAAAATTAGGGTCAAGAAGTACCTAAAAACTAGTAGCAAGATGTTTTAGAGTGAATTAAAAATCAAATTTGGAAACAAATAGTGGTAGGGGTAGTAGAATCAATGTTCAGAAAAGGATAAAGAGTTGGTAGTAAATATCTAGATGAAAATATATATGAATTTAAGGTTAATTTCTGTATATATAAACTATTCACCAAAAGGAGTGGTGAATTTGGTGCATTCAATAAGTAGTCAGTGATTTACTTGATCAAGGGATGAGTGGTTGTGAAGATAAAATGGCAATGTAATCGATGTAATTAGATTACTTTTGTGAATGTCGTCTATAAATAGATTGGTGTGGGTCACTTGTTTGATTATTTGAACTATCATGAAGATATATTCTTCAATTTTTTTGGAATCATTCTAGAATTTGGGTGCTTGTAACTTATGATTTAATCCTTTTCTTATCTTATAATATAGTATCTATGGTGCTTCTTATATAGAGTGGGGTAATTTCTAAACCACATAAATTATTATGTTGTCATTAAATTTTATGTTGAATTTATTTCTACCTTTTTTTATTTTTATAAGATATTTTCTAGTGTTGGTGGGATTTGGTTTGTGTCAGGGGTTCACTACTTATTTGTTTTGATACATCAGATTGAGTGTCATTTATTTTGTGTTGTTCCAGACTTTGTTCCATATTTTAAGTTCTAGAGGGTTCTTTTGGATCATGGTATATGGAACAATAAGTGGTATCAGATATTGGTAACAATTTTTAGAATGAATAGACCCTAGTTAGGTGTTCAAATCTTTAATTAGAGTGGTTTTATGAGTTTGTACTTGTAAGAGACTTTCTATAAGAAAGATCTTGAGACTTTAACACTTTTCCATTTGGTGGCAGTTCTATTTTAGAAGGATAGAATTATGAGAATTAAGGTCTTAATTGATATGTTTATAGGTCTATATTTCATATTTTTGTGGATATATATTGAATATTATTGGTTTCAAAGAGATATAAAGCTTTCATTGAAGGAATTCAAACCTGAAGTGATATCAAAGGAAGAATGGGAAAGGCTCAGAATGGAGGAACTAGGAGTTATTCACATGATGATGAACTAGAACATGGAAATTAATATTCAATAGGCGGAAACAATTATCTATTTAATTCCTATAATTGAAAACTTTTATAAGAATTCAATCACTATGAACAAAGTGTTTTGGATTATATGAGTTTTCAACACAACGATTTCATGATAAAGGATGGTGACAGATCATGTCAACAAATTTAATGTGATTCAAAGTTAGTTGGAGGCTATGGATGAAACTTTTATAGGTTAAATGTGGGTGTTGATAATTTTTATCACCATTTCTATATTTATGGTATGTGATGATTATCGTGATGGGTAACTCTAGTGGTAAAGCTAACTTAGTATTTGAGTGTATCCGAGATCATATTCTAAATGAAGAGATTTAGAGGAGGAAGTTTAGGGTACTAACAAAACTACATTCAGTGGGGAAGGTTGAGGATGTTACAATTAATGGAAAATTCAAAAAAAGAGGAAATAAAATTAAGAAAATATTCAAGTTGACTCACCTGTGCTTGGTCCAATATGATGGCAATGTGGAAAGACATGACATATAAAAAAGGACTGTATGGACAAATAGGTCAATTTTAGAATTATATGGCACAAAAAGTGGGATATGGAACAAAAAGTGGTATCAAGATATGAAAATTAATTTTTAATTTGTATCACTCCTTACAGAAGGAGTGATACAAAATTAAATATAGAACTAAATTATAATAGGGGAAGCAGGATCAAGGTCCTAAAATGGACATGAAAATAGTAGAAACACTCAAGGTGAAAGTTTAAAAGTATGGAAGGAAAAGTTCCAAAAATAAGCACCATTCACCAAAATAATTGGTGAAGTTAGTGTATTCAACAATCAGTTGGTGGTTTCTTTGATCGAGCGATGTACTCCCATAAATATTCGATGGAGGTGGAACTGATGGAACCCACTAACTATTGTGAATGTAGAGACCCCCCAGTTTCAGGTAATTAACCCTTTATTTATGTATATATATAGTATTTGGGTTAAGTTTTGGTATGTTTGGAGGAGTTTTAGAATATATTTTGGGATTTTATAGAGGTTTGTGGTTTGATCACAGTTAGTATAAACCATGCAAAACCTCCTAATAAACTATGTAATTTAAATAGTGGGCACTGGGTAGGTGCACATTTTGGTGAAAATTTTGGCCAAACCATGTGGAAACCCAATAGAAACCATGTGATTTTTTATATATGGGTTTAGAATGATTATTGAATAGTTTTTCTAATTGTATGAGGAGTGTTTGGAGGTGGTGTCTAGCACATGGTTAGCGCAAAATTTTCCTAACTATATGATGTTAAAAACAAGATTTAGATTTTGTGGATATAATTAAAATTACCACTTAAATGGATCATTTTCCCCTTAATTCAACCCTAAATCAAATTTTATTCCTACCAAAGGATGGAGAAACCCTCCCTCATGATCCAGGAGTAATCTTTTTGTGATTTTAAGTCCATTGGAGGCCCAAATTCCTTGGTAAGGGATTATTCTTAGTTATTTCCCTTAGTTTTCCTCCTTTTCTATCTCTTGGTATCATGAATTTAATTCATTTCTGATTTACTCATGATGTGTGACGCCAATATTGATGAGATATGATTTTTTAAGGGGAACAATATCTATGTACATTTTAAGGATTTTCAATTCAGTTTGTTGAATAATTTGTGTTGTTCTTTATTTTTTCCTAAGTTTGTGAGGTATGTGGATTCACTATCAACTCTTCTTAGTTATAAATTGAATTATTGATTTAAAATTGATTGAATTTGTTGATTTAAATTATGAATTGGATGTGAAATGTTTTAAGGAAACCCTCTTTAGGTATGGTTTGTGAAATTGTAGAAATTGGTGGTTTGTGGAAAGTGAGTTTGGTTTCATAATTTTAGAATAATGATTTTAAAATAGTGGTTGGTTTTGATGCATGGAAAATTGGTTGGAAAATGTTTTCAATAAAATATTTTTTATTGAAATGTCTTGGCATTTTTGGGTTGTCATGGTATTTGGAATACATAGTTGGTGTGAGTTCATTTCATGGACATGACCGTATATAAGGGGTATGTACCATTGGGGTACAATAACGTGATGTAGTAGAAGGTGTGTGTATCATTGGGGAACTTGAGATATGGTTAACTAGTGATGACTTGGTGGATTGATGAGATAATTCTCATGAATATCATCAGAGCATGAATGTGTTGGTGTGTGTGGATCATGTATTGGGTTTGCCAAATGAAAATGTGAAATGATTTAAAGACTTATTTTGTTGATTTCCATGGAAAAATGTTTTTCTTAGAAATGGTTTTGTATTTCATATAAACTACTTAAAATTATTTTAAAATATTATATATATATTTTCTACCATGTTCTATCCTAGTGGTGCGAGTAGGGAAGTCATTGGGGAAATCCTAGTAAGTTTTATACTCACCCCTGCATGGGAACTTTGGTGCATTTATAAATATCAATACCAAGACCCATATAAAGGCAATGTATCACAGTTTTTTAGTGATTCATCATGATACTATGGGCATGGATTATTGATTTAAATCTTGGATCATGTGGTAGATATATAGTTTATGTATTTGGTGTCTTTGAGTTTTATTGGTTTTAGTTTCCGATTTGTACTTTGATATTGTGGTTTGGATGGGTTATAATTTGAGTTGTATTAAATTGTTCTCATGCATTATATAGTGGCTATTTGGATATGGTTATATTGGTTTGGTTTTTTTATTTTCAAATGTAAAATCATCCTCCAACTATTTGTGAATCCCTTGGAATTTATTGTAAGCCTTTGGTGTCTTGGAGATGTCACGTAAGGCCTAGTAGCACACCTATCACTTCTCAAGCCAGTGAGGAGGGGTGAGATGTTACAAATGGCGTTAATATTTTCGGTCCTAGAGTTTAAAAATAATTCTTGTTATTCCTTAAGTTAGGATGGTAGCAAGGAGATGTATTCTCATAACTTGAAATGTAGAGCATAAAAAGGATTAACTAACCTATTTATCCTGAACTTCAAGTTACCAAGGATTTTGAGTACATAAGTGTTTTGAGACACTTATAGGAGTAGTAACATTGTTTTCAAGGGTTTATATGATAATAATAGCATGAAATGAATTGATATAAATGAATTCCCACTATGAGATGATAATTCATTTTGAGTAATGATTTATAATTTGGTGAAAAGTGGTGATTTTTGAAATATTTGAAAATGGTTTGATTTTCAAAAAGCATGGTGGAATTTTCAAACATAGTTTGAAATTGAAATTTTTTGAATTATTGAATGCCTTATTGTGATATGTGTGATATGGAAAATATGAAATTTCTAATATTTCAGTTTATAAAGAGTGTGAATAAATGGAATTTTGTTTTTTCAATAGAGAATGGAACTAGTTAGGCATAAAAGAAACTAACCAGAAGAGGCTGTTGAGAATATGGTTGCATCTGAGCCACAGGTGAACCAATAGTTAGTTCATATTGTTGTCCAAACATTTTAGGCTATGAATATAGGGAAAAGAAGGGATGAAACAAGGAAAGTGTATCATTCCATTTAGTTCCAAAAGCATAATAAACCATCTTTTAGGGTGATTCATAATTGAAAAAAATGAGAAGTGTGGATTAATATGATGAATAAAATATTTGATTCCCTTGGAACAACAACTGATCTAGAAGTGAAGTTGGAAACATATATGTTGGATGATCCTGTATTCCAATGGTGGTATTTTTCAGTTTTAGGTAAATTGGACCAAGGTATTTCATGGGGGGATTTTGAAGAATTTTTCAACAAAAAATTCTATCCTCACACATTTAGGATTTCTAGAACAATAAACATTTTCATCTCGAAGTAGGAGAATCTATCGGTGATAGAGTATGTAGCTAAATTTATGAATTTATTATGCTTTTCACTGGAATTTTCTGTAAGTGTGTCCTTGAAGGCACACATTTTTGAATCTAGATTGATGCCAGAGATTTGATCAAAGATTTATATTATTTATATAATGGATTATATAGAGATTATAAATAGAGAGTCAATGAAAGAAATAGAAATCTTGGGTAATATGGGTGGAGGAAGCATGTTGATACCTATGGAAAATGGTTGTAAATCTAATATTGGGAATAAGTGTAAGAGGGACACTTATTTACAAGGTGTTGGTATGAATCGTAATTTGATGAATGGATCAGTGAACCTTATTCCTAAACAAAAGATCAAGACTAGATGTTTTAAATGCGGTTATTTTGATCACATGAAGAGGGATTTTATGGTGCCACCTAGAGAATGCCACAATTGCAACCATATGGGACATATTTAGTGATACTATCGTAGTGCTCTAAGGTTAGGTGTTTGGGAAATGTCTTATGTTTCATAGACATAGTATGCTTTAATGGGATGAGGGAAGTAGAATAATTCTCATAAACAGAATTGAGCTTTCCATGGTGATTCTAGGAATACCATTATTCCTCAACTAGTGAAATCTCAATAGGTTAATAAATAGAAAACTACAGTGAGTAAGAAATTATATGGAGAAAATAAAGTGATTGTGGATAATCAATATGGACCTTTGACAATGAGAGTATGATTTTTTGAATTCTAACATTATGAAATCTTTTTTTGATACTAGTAAATACCATTCATTATTTATTCTTGTGTTATTTATCTTCTGGGTTTTCATGCTGATATGATGCCTTCTATTTTGAAACTTCAAACTCATCTTGATCAAAGAGAATGTATAACCTTTTTGTGAAAAGTATGTTATATAACTATTTATGTGGATGAATTGATATGGGTTTTCTCTGTGCTTAAAATGGATGTCTATGATATAATCCTGGGCATGGATTGGTTGAAACTATTCAAATCTCACATTGATATACATGAAAAACAAGTTTTACAACTGATGATGGAATTGAGCATATATTTAGAGGATATTGAAATATAAAGGAAGGTGAAACATGCTTGTTGGCACTAGAAGTTAGAAAAATCTCATACTATTTGGTAGCATTGGTCTTGTAATTAGTAGATAATATTGATAATAGTGGGTTTACAACAATTGTTGATCAGTTTCACAATGTTTTTCCTAAGAATTTCTTAGGGGCTCCACCCAAAAGAAAAGTGGAGTTGATGATTGATGTTTTACTAGATACCAGTCCTATATCACTTTCGTCTTATCAGATAGAACCAAAAAAATTAAGGGAATTGAAGGTAAAGTTAGAAGAGTTGGAAAGAAAAGGGTTCATTCATCTGAACATGTCTCTATGGGAAGAAATAGTTTTGTTTTTGAAAAAGGCTGATGGAACTCTTCATATTTGTGTTGATTATTGTAAGCTTTACCATGTTATGATAAAGAATCAATATCCTCTTCCACACATTGATGATCTGTTTGATAAATTGAGGGGTGATCAGTGGTTCTATAAAATTAACTTGCATTCAGGATATCTCCAGCTACAAGTTGTTGGGAAAAAATCCCTCAAGGCATCATTGAAGCATTTTTGAGGTGATTGTGTTTGTTGACAAAGTGGACATCTGTGTTGTGATTGTTGAAAAAGCAAAACATGACATAAAAATTAGTTGACAAAGGAGATTTCATGGTGGCATGTCAAATTCAAGGGTTGTGGTTAATGATCCTTGTTTGATTCAAGAATGTTGACAAAAGAATGGATGATATGGAGGAAGTAAAAAATAAGCATATACAAGGTGGCACCGTTTTCCAGTGTTTGCCAAATTTTTGGGCCTGAAAATCAACAAATGAAGAAAAGTGGTTTTTGTCCAAGAGACTTGTGTGTCGTGTACTTGAAGGAGAAGAAACTTGTGCGCTTAATGTTTTCAAGATCAAAACATCAAAATATGACAAATGGATAAGGGTTGCGCAAGTTTTAGGTTTGGTCGCGCAAGTGATTTGCGCGGAAGGAGACTTGCGTGCCGAAACTTGCGCGCCGAGGGGAGACTTGCATGCTATCGTGAAGGGTGTCCAAATGACTATAAATACAGGTCAAAACCTCCTCATTCAGAGTATATTTAAACACTTAGAAAAATCAGATCTCCCGTCGTGCATGCGTGGTGGTCGCGCAAGTGGTGTTTGGTCACGTAAGTAGAGGTTGCGCACTAGGTGATAGTTGCGCGTCCAAGGTGGTCTGGGTGAGGAATTAAGAGAGTTGCGCGTGTTCTGAGTTGAAGAAGGAAGTTTCATGCAAGTGGTTTGGTGACACTTGCATTCCAAGTTTTGAAGAAGCGCAAAATTTTTTGGTTGCGTGCCAATATTGGTTTGGGCGTAAAAGTGTGTGTGTCACACAAGTTTGGAGTTGGAGAAGCTTATGTCACGCAAGTGGTTGAGGTGGACTTGCATGCCAGTTTTGACTTGTGCTCCGAGACTTGCGCATTGGATTAGAGAAGGACGCCAAGTAAGGTTAATTCCTGAAAGTGATTTAGGGCTATGTGGACGCTGAAAGATTGCCCGATACCTTTGGTGCAAAGTGAGATTCATCTATGGGTGAAAGTTGGAATTCAACAGAGCATCTACATACAACATAGCATGCATTCATTAGTGATAATGAAGAGACCTACAGGTCTATAAATTTTGAGTGGATCCTTTCCAGAGCGGTGAGCAAAGGAAGAGGAAGAAGGTGATCCTCTCCACCGACAGTGAGCTAGAGAGAGAGAAACAGGGAGTGACCCTTGGGAAAGTAGTGAGCTAACCCAAAATATTGTAAAGGAAGTGATCCAGGGAATATAAGTGATCTATACCAAACCTTGTAAATAGTAGTGTGCTTATAGTGGATTTGGTACATCAGCACATTGCCGGTGTATGCTCCTTGGACGTAGTCCAGTGTGGGTGAACCAAGTAAAAATTGCTGTGTCCTGTGCATGCTTTAATTTCTATTTATATTGTACAATGAGAAAGATATAGAAGAGTGTTTTGCTTAATAGTGGAACAATATTAGAACGAGATTTAATTTTAAATTAGTCATACCCTGATTCACCCCCCTCTCAGGGTATTCGGTCTTGTGGACCTAACACAAGTTCATAAGGAGGATATACCAAAGACAGAATTTAGGAGTAGATATATCCATTACAAGTATATGGTCATGTCTTTTAGTCGTACAAATGCACCAAAAGTAATTATGAAATTGATGAATTAGATATTTTAAAGTTATCTCGATTATTTTTTGGTGGTGTTTTTGGATGGAATATTGACGTATTCAAGGACAAATACTGATCATGATCAACACTTGGTGAAAATGTTGGGCATTTTGTAAGATCATTGTCTATATGCCAAAATTTTAAAATTTTATTTTTGGATACAAGAGGTAAGTTCTCTTGGGCATGTTATCTATGAAAAAGTTTTTCCCTATGGATCCATAAAATATAGAAGATGTGATCTCTTAGAAACCACTATATAATTTCTTTGAGAAATGAAATTTCCTTGGTTTGGCTAGTTATTATCGATTTTTTTTTCATGAATTTTCATGACTATCTTCACCAATGAAAACTTTTATAATGAATGGTGTTCCATTTAAGTGGAATTATGAATGTCAATTTTTTTCAAGAACTTAATATTTTCATTACATTAACACTGATCTTGACTTTTCCAGAATCAAGATAAGGTTTTGTGGTGTATTGTGATTCTTTGGGATCTGGGTTGGGGTTTCTTCTTATACAAGTAGGTCATAATGAATTTAAAAATATTAATTTTCATCTATAAACATTTACTTAAAAATTTGACACCTTAATTTTATTTTTTTACTTTATAAAAACTTGTTTTTGGATTCTATACATTAAGTGGGGTAGTTAGGAGGTTTCCTCTAGTTTTTTCATGATTTAATGGTCATCCCAACTTCCTTGGATAATTAATTATCCATAAAATTCAATGAAATTTATTTCAACTACAAGTGGTTGGATTAAATAATATAATAACCAATATTTTAACCTTTAAAACTGCCCCTCCTCGAGTATAAATATCCACTCATTATTCTCTCACTACCCACTATGAATACTTTTATTAGAAATCCCATCTCATTCCCCATATCAAGAGTCTCACTAAGGTGATTTTATGGTTCTAATGAGTCTCTCTCTATATTTAATAAGTCAGTTTGTAAGGTAAGAGATTCTATTCATTTCTCCTTTTATTCAAGTATTTTCTTAGTATTATGTCTTCTTATTTTTCAATTGATTATGTCTTCATGAGAATATAATCATTCATTTACTATCCAAGTGTTTTTTAATAATAGGTTGTATTTACCTCTCATTAATCTCATTCTATAAACGGTTTTAAGAAAATTTGTTATGTTGTAGAAGTTATTCTTTGAATTTTCATGCCATACCATTATGTTGTGAATACCCAGCCCTACTCCAATTCAAGGGTAATTACATATACATTATTAAAATTATTTTATTGGGGACTTCCTTGTGTAAAACTCACATTTCCTACCTATGGGTTTGAATGATGAAATATGTTCTTATGATATGTGATCTATGTAGCAGACGTAAAGTTAAAAATATGAAGGGTGAACCCTAATAATGCTATAATGCATTGGATAAAGAATTAATATCTACATATGACATGATTATGATACCTTAGAGGAATTCCCTAGTAATGTTTTATGATACCTCAGAGAACAACCTTGGTAATATGTTTGACAAAAACTTGGTGATGGACCTTGGTGGTGTTAATGTTTCATGTTTATGTTGTATCCATATTTACATGTTATGACTCATGTTATTATATTCATATAATTATGTTATATATCACGTTCTTATGTTTATTATCTTATGTTATGCCCCATGTTTCACTCATGATGTTCATTATTGATTACGTTTTTATTGTTTATCCCTTACTAGACTTTATTCTCAACCATTTAATTTGATAAATTTCCCCAGAAAATCATATGTAGTGAGGTGATATATTATAGAATAATAAATACGACTTTTAAGATAGATGAAAATTAGTTTATGTTTTCTTTTTTTAATATGATTGTCTTATACTATATACCTATTTTTGAAGACACTAAAACTAAAAAGTTCATTTGAAGTTATTTATGTAATATTTATTCAAGGAAATATGTTAAAAACATATATAAAAAGGTGGTTTTTCATAGTGTGTGTTTCAGATAATAAGACCACCTATAATAAACAATGAGGTGGAACACACCATGGTTCATTTTTAGTGATAGTTTTGAGAAGATCTCTTCATGAGGAGGTCCAAGGTCTTTCATGAGGAGCTCCACATCATGGGGTACGCCATCATAATTTTTGATTCATGTAGATGTGGAAAAAGGATTTAAATATAGAGGTCTTCATGGATCATCAAGGTTATGATTTATGGAATATTTAAGGAAAGAGGATCATGCACAATAATGGAGGGTATTTAAAATTAAATATTTATAATTCAAACATTTTGAGGAAGTTTGAGAAGATTTTTGGAGTAGTTGACCCAATTTTTTGAGAAGGCCAAAGTTCATTTTATTTATATAATGAATATATGGAAATAATATTCACAAAGATTAAATTAATATGTAAGAGAGAAAAATAAAAAATGGAAATGTGTGATGAAAAATTTGTGAAGAAACCAATACAGAGAATTCGAGACATTTTTTGTATCAAAGAAAGAGAAAAGAAAAAGGAAGAAGAAGAAGATGAACTTACTCACTATTTTGTAAGGGTTTGTAGAATAATAATAAGTAAATACTTGAAATAGATCAAGTTGAGAATAAACATGAAGCAACATAGTGGCAACGATCTTGAATTACAAAGTCATGGAAGACTTCTCTTATTTTTGAAAAAAACTCTCTGAATTAATCTTACTATGTGGGATGCACATACGTTGTCAAAAGACTATGGTGTATAATAATTTTATGACCATACTCTATAATCTATGATCTAAGGGATTATTTATAATAGAATATGCGATCTTAGGTGTTTTTTGATAATGAAAATGATTCTCTACTCTTATTGAGTAGTGAACCTTTTAATTTCTATTGTGCTTTGTTTGTGTGTGAATTTGAGTGCATTTTAACCGAAAATTAAATTACTCAAACTTATAATGAAGGTTTTTTAAAATAATAAAATTCAAAAAAAAATTCAATCGCCGATTCACCCCCACCCCCGGTGATTTCACTAATCTTGTGGGTGGATTTTTACACACCGAGATGTGTTTTGAATTAATGTAATCCAAAATTTATCTATATTAAATTGATTGCCTACAATTTCAAATAAAAATGATAGTTACATAAATATATAAAAATAAAATAATTAATTTTAGTTAAAATAAAAAGACAATACTAATTTTTTAAATTAAAAATCTATAGATATTGCAATTGAAAACTAAAATTTAAATTTAAATTCAAATTTAAGGTGGTAATTTTAACTAAAGAAAATTGAAATAAAAATTAACGACCATTATTATATGTATCTACTATATAAAAATAAAAATTTCTAATTAAAATATTTATTTAGATACAATACAAAAAAGGAGAATCAAAAGAACTATTTGTTTATAACATAATAAATGGTCTGAAACATAAAAAATTAAAAATTAAAAATTTATCATCACTCTAAATTTAACATCATAAAAAAATTAATTTTAGTATAAAACATACTTAATAGAAGTACTGAACATTTTAATTCCAAAATACCTAACATTTAATATCCAGATCATAGAACATATTTATTTATAAATTGATAAAATATATCACAGATCAATCAAGTGTGCATAATAAATTGAAAATATCCTCCAACATCAATTTATAAAAATTTAACTTCCTTCCAAGGGTATTTTCCTGATAAAAATTTAATTATACATCAAAATATATTGTAAAGAAACCACTTTTATATAATAATCACTACCAAATTGAAAAAAATCACCTTTAAAGGTTGAGGGAGAGGATGATTGTGGGGCCTGAGTGGCTCGGTGATTTAGAGGTAAAGGGTGCTGGAATGGTGTAGTATGATCCATTTGATGTAGTTGGGACAACTACTAGAGGAATATACTATAAATCAAACCACAAATCTCATAGTTTGACCTACATAAATGATGAATGACTATAGAAGAGATGACTCAGTGACACTGGCATGGTACTGTAGCACCGCATACCTCCTACCAAAAGTACTATAGCACAGTGGAATTACTATGCAGTTTGACACTATAGAAACTTGGGTTACTGTAGCACCACATTGATTTATGATCTCCCCTTAGGCTGGGGTTTCTGCACTCTCTGATATTCACCCTATACTTTTTCTCACTAAATAGTGAAATGTTTCTTCCTCTCCATGGATATAGAGATTTTTCTCGAACCATGTAAATCTATGTGTTTGTGATCTTCTTATTGTTATTTTTTTCTCTCTTATAATATTCTTATATAGTCATATATCAATGTTACTCATAGTGTTTCTATAATATAGGGAGAGGGAAATGGTAGGTGTTCAAGCTCTAAGGGGCTTGGTGGTTAAAGGGGTTGAGGAGTTGAGTCGAGGGAGACGGGGATGGTGGATGATCAACAACGAAGATGCTTAGTGACAACTTGGATTAATGGCATCAGGGGTTAGGTCAAGGGATATGGGGATGGTGAGGCTTGTGACAGTGGGGGGGGGGGGGGTCAGGGGGTCGAGGTAAATGGGTTAAGAGAGAAATGAGTTCTTTTTTTATAAACACATAATAGTGGATTTAATTAAAACTACCACTTAATAATAACATTCCATGGTTTAGTGATTGTTTTATATAAAACCGTTACTAAATAAATATATTATATACAATTTTTAAAACCACCACTAAATATGGGAAAATTTATATTACAAAAATGTTTAGTGATGTCTATAGAAACCATCGCTATACCATGATTTTCTTATAGTGAATTAGCAAGCATATAAGTGACATAAGTTTAATATTCACTATATATTGAGAAAATAATAACTCCTATAAAGAGTTAAAATGAGGATATTTGTTCCAAAATACCTCTATCCACTAGAAAGATGGGTTTTAAATCATTCTATGATAAACCCACTACAATCATAAAGAAAAAGTATAATCTACTCCATATAATTATTAATGTGATAATTTTTTATTCACAAAGAATGTTTTAAATCAATATATGGAAAAATATGGATGAAGAAAAATCATTATAAACTCACCAATACACCTAATGTGGATGGAAGAAAGTATATAAAAAGTTTCCCCTAAATATAATCCCAATTGAAGGATAAAATGACACAAAAATAATAAGTTTTTAAATATGACTAGACTATTATTCAAATAAGAAAATAAAGATTGGTTGGCCACTCCTTGTGCTGTGAAATATTTGGGCACAAGACACTGGAATATTGACATGATATGTAAAAATATAAAAAAAGGAAGTCTACATAAAATAAGAGTATTGCTGGAATAAATAAAAGTACACAGAAGAAGGATCAAAATCCATTTATCTCAAATAGATTTAGAATCTTGGAGAACTTATATGGAAAATGAAATGAAATTGGTCACATGAAAGAAGTATGTTGGTATAAAACAATCATCTATAATTTTTTTTGAAGAAATAAGACAAAAAATAATGAGTAAAAAGAAAGTGAATAAAGAACATGAGTTTACCTTTGGAAATAAACAAAAGAATATTGTTAAAAAAAAAGACAATAAGGCCAAGAAGAATGCTTCATCAAAAAAGGATCATAATTTATTGTGTAAAAAGAGGACATGTCATGGATCATTACAATGTGACCATTATTGTTGGTGTTGAGAAAGGAAATATGGTAAAAAAGGTAAACCCAGTTCAATAAAGGAATAAAAGGATTGATCTAGTTGAAAGAATTTCTAAGATACTACGTGGAAGTTCCAAGAAAGTTGTGCATGTCCCTAAATAATGTATGATCATTTGGTAAGATTAATTGGAAATTGAAATAAATATGGAGAAAACACAAGAGCCTAAGGAAAAGAATAAATTCAACATTGAGAATTAGAATTTAATGTTAGGTTGTCTCAAAATGATAACCCAAGAATCCCTGAGGAGTTTTATGGAAGGTGGAAAGAGTCTGGTCACAATTTCAATAAATGTATGATTATATTACTATCCTAATAATAGTTGTTGAATAAATTAAATCTAGCACCAAAAAATTTCAAGTGATTTGATTACTCATGTAGAGAATCATGCTCCACACAAATAAGTTTCTTAAAAAGGAACAAATATTATTCTTCAAAAGGGAAATGGAAGCTGAAGAATCAAAAGTGCAGATACAAAGAGTTCTCTCAAACATGGAGCTGGAAATAAAGGAGTATCATGGTTGAGAATAAAGCATTAACATTTTTACACTCACTAAGGAGAAAAGGAATTCCACCTTATTCCCATATATATATTGTATTTTTTATTTATATGTAGGGAATTGAAGGTCATGTATATGTTAAAAGAAGAACTGAGGAGATGGGTATACTATCAAATCTAGATAGAAGATTGAAAGTAGTCATCTTAGAAGTGATCCATCATTTAATATCATGAAGTATAATTTAAGAAGAGGATTGTCCTTGACGAATTAATGTTTGGAGTGTACCCCTTAGGGGGGGTGAAAGAGTTTTAAGAAGTTAATATTTCATGAAAATATAGAATTATGGAAAGTTTTTGAAAATATTTCATTAATGAGGTATGTATGAATATTCTCTCAGCCATGTTTTGTAAGAATAAATTTTGAAGTTAGGGGGGATTTGAAATATTTTTAAAATAAGTGTAGGAATTAAGGTTGAAAACCTCATGAGAATATATAGAAAAATTGATATTATCATGAAAATATATTTGATGTGTTGAAAAAGAACAGATTGGAAAAAATTTTAAGTATCCAATCATGTTGATTGGAGGATTGAGTGAAGTACCCAAGCATGGTGTTCATATATGTTGAGTTTAGAGGATTAGATAATACCTTGAAGTTTGGAGTTTTAAGTACCCTTAAGTTGTTATTATCATGCTAATTGAGAATTGTTAATAAGGTGGAAATATAGTGTGAGGAGGTTCCAATTATATTTCCATTAATCAGGCTAGAAAATATCATTAAAGTATGAGGTGTTTCCACTATGCTTGGATATTCATTCTCAGTTAGCAAATATACTAATTACGTGAAGAGTTCTGTAAATTATTGATATTGTTAGATATTCTGACTCTATGAAGAAGTTAAGAAGTTGGTTGAGGTTGGAGAAGAATATAAGGTGGATGATATCTTGATTAAGATCCATACTAATGAATATCATGAATGAAGGCTGCTAAATATATGAAAATACACTTGGATAATATTGAATAAATTAAGTTGAAGATGAAACATGTGCTGCATTAATTAGAAAATGGTGAGAACACTATCATTAAATTTATCTAGGTTTTGATGAAGTTTTTAGTTCC
Organism: Viscum album; assembly: GCA_963277665.1. Taxonomy (NCBI): domain Eukaryota; kingdom Viridiplantae; phylum Streptophyta; class Magnoliopsida; order Santalales; family Viscaceae; genus Viscum; species Viscum album. The sequence goes on along the minus strand of OY728150.1, from coordinate 2,071,835,840 downwards.
AAATACCTTGTATATTTAGTTGAAAGGATTTATGAAGGTTTGATAAATTCTTAAGGCCATTTGATGTATTTTGAGAAAAATTAAACTGGATGAGAATGTTTGACCAAAATTTGGGAGGCTTGGATATGATATTAGGAGGTTATAGGATAATTTTAAAGAACTTTTGGATTCATAAAAAACATATCTATGTTTCTAGAAAAATAGAAAAGTACTGAACCAAAATTATACTTAAGATTCTTTCTATGTTTTTGATTTTTAGAGAAATGACAAAGGACTAAATATGTATGGGTTCTATAATACATACATAACGGTTCTCTAGTTCATGTGTAAAGGTTGATATAAAAAGTTAATCATAGGAAAAATTGAGAATTTATCAAAGTATAGAGCTTCCCTATGATATGTAAGGGTCAAAATACAATACATAAGAGTTGTCAAAACATATATAAGGGTTGATATGATTTTCCAGTTTAGAATTTCACAAAGTATTGAGCCACCCTGTGGTATGTAAGTGTACTCAAATCATACATATAGGTACTCAACACATACATAAGAGTTAATATAGTTTATAATTTAAAAAATTATCAAGTTGCACTGAGATACATAAGGATACCTTTAAGGAATATGTAAGGTTTTCCCAAATAATACTCAAGAGTCATATGCTCATACATAACCGTTCTTATGAGTTACGAATTGAGAATTTGGAAAAGGGAGATATGTAAGAGTTATCTGTAATTTATAGTACATACATTAGAGTTGTTAAGTTTATAAAGAGTTTTAGAAGGTTAATTTTTGTAAATAGAATTAAGAATTAGAAATAATTGTAATGATGTTGTACTGATCTTCAGTGATTTAAATATCATGGTGTTTTTGGTGATTATTCATTATTAAATAAAATAATTATGAATATGAGACAACAAGTTTTTTTGGAAAACCAAATTAGAAATATGAAAGAAAGATGTTGAGATTTATGGGAATCCTAAGATCTGAGCTTAAAGGCAATATGATTGTTTATCATTTCACTACTGTATTTGGATTATAAAAGGTTGAGAATCAAGGAGGTTATCATGGATACATCTTGTTCAGGTATTCATGAATTTAATATTCATAATAATATTGTATATACTAGATAAATAAGAATGAATCATAGATCATGAGGCCAATATTGAGGGAAGATTTACATATTTGAATATGGAAATAATACTCATGTGATTCTGTAAAGATAAAATTGGAAGAAGATAATAAAAAAAGGTAAAGAGGGATAAAATAACTTGAAACTATATTTTGTAAAATATCATACATATTGAATAAAAATAGATATCGAAGCTGGAATAATTTTGATATTCACTATTGTTGAATTTCGAGAGGGATACTGACTTGTAGTGACCCTAAAAATCCTTGCAGATCAAATATAGAAAGTGAAAACTGATGCTTTTTTGAGGGGTTATCCTTACGCATTCAAGAAGAAAAAGAAAGAATAAAAATAGTATATATTTCATACTTATAACATCCCAGAAATATTGAGTAATTAATAAAAAAATTATATTTTAAATAAATAATGTTATGATTTTTTTATAAAACTATGTGATTTTATTTAATCATAATGAAATTTTGATTAATTTTATTTGTACTATAAAAATATCACTTTTTTTAAATATAGGATGAATTATTAAAATAATATAAATTAATGAATTATAGTGTCATGTAATAATATTTTGAAATAGGTTGTTTTAATAAATAATAATAATTAAAAGAAAGAAATTTTGTTTAAAATAAATATAATATTATTTTCAATATATGTTTGAATTATGTGAAATAATAATCTATAAATATAATAATTAAATCACAAAACTAATAAAATTACAAATATAAATAATTATTTTCGAATTAAAGGTAATAAAATAATAATAATAAGATCTGAAAAGTATTTTTAAAGAAAATTATTATTTTGAAATAATTTTATGTATTTATTTTATAAAATTATGTAAGTATAAAATTTTAAATTATGTTTTAACTGAAATATAAAAATAATTTTATTAATGAATTTATATTAAATAAATAATCATAAGAAGTTTTAAAAATAAATGAAAAGAATTAAAAAATAAAAAAATAAAAATGTTTAATGAAAATTGAACAAGGAATTTGGAATGAGGTTAGGGTTAGAGTTTTAGAAGAGAGTCCCATGCTGGGTGAGGTTTCATCGAGGTCGAGTCTGGCTGAAGAGAAAGTTGAGTGAGGTCACAAGTTGAGAGGCGATCATGGACCGAGTGATGAATCATCGACTGACGAAGGAGGTTCTACCTCATATGAGTTATAATTCAGAAGTTTGAGTGTAGAGAATACTAGGAACGAGCCAGTTCAAAGATGTAAGGATGTACGAACATTAGACCTGATCTGCGAAAGAGATGGCAAGCTGTTCTTTTTCATCGTCGCCATCCTCCTAGTTCTAATCTTACAAATCTTCTTGTAGGTTTTTCATTATTCATTTTTGATATCCGAATATTCAAGAAAACATTTTCTATATGACTGGATATGAAGTATTAACACCTCCCTTGTCCTTGACTTAATTTTTCATCATCCTGTTGGATATTCCTCAAATTTTTAAATGTGTTTCAAAAATTTGGGTTAAATATGTGTTTTTGCTTGTTTCGAGTGTCACTATTCTTCACCTTAATGACATCATAGTTTAACACAATTATTATTTTAATGCTTGCATCAATTTTTACCAATTTAGGCTATCTAATTAATTTTAATTTGTGTATTATCTATCAATATCATACTATTTTTCATGAGTCTGACTTCCATTTTTTTCACTTTCTTCGATACACTAAACCTCATCAACTATTTTCAACACCAGATCTAATCCAGATCACCCTTTTTTTACTTTATACCTCATGCGTTATCATCTATTTAAAAATCAATATTACAATTCATCTTGATCAACAAGAATGAATGTGATCCACACATTTTTTCCTTAGATGTTCTTATCAGCTACAACTCTGCCCGATAGTTTTTATTAAAGAGTATAAATAGAGGACTATGGGGAGACTGAAAAAAGGAAACTATCATTCTGCTGGTTTTTCATTATTGAGTATATGTGAGTGTACGTAGTTTTTTTGTGATAAGTCTGAGTGCATAGGTTGGGGAGGCATATGGCCGTGACTCTGTCTTATTTATTTTGTATTTTCCACTTTTTAGATTTTGAGAAATGAGTCATATGCAATAGAATTAAATACTTATGCTCATAAATTTGGTAAGGGAGAAATATTTATTTTCAAGTATTAATTTATTTCGAAATCTTATTTCTGTAAGAGATTGTTTAATTTTATTATAAAAAATTTCACTTCGTTAAAGTTTAATTGTAAGGGATTTTATTGTTTTAAATAAAATTTTACTTTTAATAATTTTTACAATTATATTGATTAAAATTTTAGTTGTGTTATAATTATTCTGCAAAGTGGGTTTAACATTAAAATTCTACATATGTAAGAACTATATGAAAGGGAAAAATGTTTATTTTCAAAATTTAGTAAGGAATTATTTATGATTATGGTGTTTTAAGTTCTTTAGAATCTATTTAGTTTTTTGGTAAGAGATATATTTTTATTCTATTTTCAAATTTATGATTATAAATTCTAAAATTAGTATAAGATTAATTAATTTCTAAATTTAAGTAATTGATTAAAGTATCTATTTTTTTTCATGATTATATTATGTAGGGGATTTTTTTTATTTATTTTAGATTGAAAATTATAATTCATTTAAAATATAATTATTATATGGAATTGGTTATTTAATTTATTTTCTAATATTTCATTTTTATTATAAATTTTCAAATATTAATTTTAGAAGTAAATATATGCATGTTTCGAGATTCAAATTTTGAAATTATATTTTCAGAATTTAAGTAAAGATCATTTATATGGGTTTTAAGTGAAATCTATCATGTTACATTTTCATTCATAAGATATGGCCATCATCTTAGCTCATGACATGCCAAAAATGCACTTGAATTTATTATTAATATGTATGTATGTTGTATGAATAATATATATGTATGTTGTATGAATAAAACATAATTTTTTTAGAAATTATTATTAAATAATATTTACGTTAATAGAAAATATGAATGAAAATTACTCATATCATGAAAAAACAAGTCAGCATGAGATTTGATTATTTCAAATCTAGTAGATGTGTTCCTATGAAAGTATATATATATATACATACATACATATAAATGTATTAAAATTGTTTTCAAATATCTAAAGTAGTAAACTTAGTGAAAAAGAAAATGTATATGTACATAAAGAAAACTTAAAAATATTTTTTATAAAAACCTGCACTTGAATGTTTAAAATATGCTAGGGAACTAGGGAGAGAACCCAATATCTCAACATGTGGGTAGGCCCAAGATATCCTTCAATGTTTCAGTTTTCTACAATGTTTTTTTTCAAAATATTGCATAGTGTTTTAAAAAATATCACTGGATTACTTTTAAAGAAATTTTGTACGTAAGTAATTTATAATGTGGTATATTATTTTAAAGTTTAAGCAATTTCTATTAAGTTTTCAAAAGGTACTTTGAAATGTATTTTTATGTTATTATCTAAAGGAATTTTGAAAACATTTTCCAAATATTATTTTCAAAGAACAATATTTTAAAAAGTATCTCAATGATTTCAAAACCCCTTACTCACCCTTTGTTTTAAAATGATTTTCACAAGTATCTTAGAAGTTCTATTTCAGACACCTTTGTTTTTGGATTTAGTGCACATGAAAGTATAGTGGGATTTTTTTTTATTTTTGTTCAACTCTGATAAATGTAAGGTGTTTTATAATCCTCCACAACCTTGATCGGTTAAAGTTCCTCATTTTTTTAATATGTTGTGTAATTAATGAGTTTCTTTTTATAAAAAAATTATATAGCATTTTTAGGCATTGAGTGCAGAAGAACGGGCTCGAGATTTTATAATTGGTATCAGAGTAATGGTCTAGAAAACTTTGGAGATTATATGTTGTCTTTAAGGGAATAAAAATCTATGCATTAGAATTTTCTTTAGATAGTTAAGTCCCCTTAAAAAATTCTTTAATTCTGAAGATGGAAATTCAGAATTTTATTAATTCCAAATTAATTGTGAGGGTGCAATTATTTTAATGGGGAGAATGTAATATCCCATAAATATTAAGTAATTAATAAATTAATTATATTTTAAATAAATAATATTATGAAATATTTTTATAAAACTGTGTGATTTCATTTAATCATAATAAAATTTTGATTAATTTTATTTGTATTATAAAAATTTTACGTTTTTAACTACATGCTAACTTATTAAAATAATATAAATTAATGAAATATAGTTTCATGAAATAATATTTTGAAAAAGGTTGTTTTAATAAATAATAATAATTATAAGAAAGAATTTTTTTTAAAATAAATACAATATTATTGTCAATATATGTTTCAATTATGTGAAATAATAATCTATAAATATAATAATTAAACCAAAACATTAATAAAATTACAAATATAAATAATTCATTTTGAATTAAAGGTAATAAAATAATAAAAATAATAATATTAGAAAACTATTTTTAAAGAAAATTATTATTTTAAAATAATTTTATGCATTTATTTTATAAAATTATGTAAGTATGAAATTATAAATTATTTTTTAAATGAAATATAAATATATTTTTGTTAATGAATTTATATTAAATAAATAATCATAAGTGGTTTTAAAAATAAATGAAAAGAATTAAAAAAAAATAAAAAAAAAATAAAAATGATTGATGAAAATCGAATAAGGAATTCGAAAATAGGTTAGGGTTTGGTTTTTAGAAGAGAGTATGATGCTGGGTGAGGTTTCGTCAATGTCAAGTTTGGCTGAAGATAAAGTTGAGTGAGGTCACGAGTCAAGAGGCGGTCATGGACCGAGCATTGAATCATTGACCGAAGAAGGAGATTCGACCTCAAATGAGTTTTAATTCAGAAGTCCGAGCGTAGAGAACCCCAGGAATTGGCTGGTTCAATAATGCAAGTATGTAAGAATGTTAGACCTGATCTGTGAAGGAGATGGCACACCGTTCTTCCTCATCATCATTGTCCTCCTGGTTCGAATCTTATAGATCTTGTTGTAGGTGTGTCTTTAGTTATTGTTGATATCCAAATATTCAAGAAGATATTATCTATTTGATTAGATCTGAAGTATTAACACTTTTCTTTTCCTTGCATGAATTTTTATTTATCCTATTGGATACACCACCAATTTTTAAAGGTGTTTCAACAATTTGGTTTTGATCTGTGTTTTTTTTTGTTTTTGAGTGTCGCTATTCTTCACCTTCAAGACTTCCTTGTTTAACACAATTATTCTTTTAATTATTTCATCAATTTTTACCAATTTTGGCTATATAATTAATTTTAATTTGTGCATTATCAGTCAATATAATAATGTTTTTCAAGAATCTGACTTCCATATTTGTCACTTTCTTCGATACACTAAACCTGTTGGACTATTTTCAACACTATAACTAATCCATATCATCATTTTTTAATTTATAACTCATGTGTTATCATCTATTTAAATATCAATATTATAATTCAGCTTGCTCAACAATCATTAATATGATCAACATATTTTTTTCTTAATTTTTTTTATCATATATAGCCCTCCTCGATAGTTTTTCTTAAAGAGTCTATAAATAGAGGATTGTAGGGAGGCTAGTAGAAGGCAACCGTCCTTCTGCTAGATTTTCATTATTGAGTATATGTGAGTTTAGGTAGTTTTCTATGGGAAGGCCGAGTGCATAGGTTGGTGAGGTAGAGGTCCGTGACTCTATATTATTTCTTTTGTGTTTTCCTCTTTTGAGATTTTAAGAAATGTGTCATATTTAATAGAAATAAATACTTTTTCTCATAAATTTGGTAAGGGAGAAATATTTATTTTCAATCATTAGTTTATTTTTAAATCTTATTTCTATAATGGATTGTTTAGTTTTATTTTCAAACATTTATCTTCTTTAAAGTTTAATTCTAAGGGATTTTATTGTTATAAATTAAATTTTATTTTTAATAATTTTTACAATTATGTTGATTAGAATTTTAGTTGTGTTAGAATTATTATGCCAAGTGGGTTTAACATTAAAATTCTACATATGTGGGAACTATGTGCAATGGAAAAATGTTTATTTTCAAAATTTATTAAGGGATTATTTATGATTATATAATTTTAAGTTCTTAAGAATCTATTTAATTTTTTGGTAAGGGATATATTTTTAATCTATTTTCAATTTTATGATTATTAATTTTAAAATTAGTATGAAATTAATTAATTTGTAAATTTAAGTAATTGATTGGAGTATCTAACACATTTTTCATGATTATATTATGTTAGGAGATTTATTTTTATTTTATACTGAAAATTATAATTCATTTGAACTATAATTTTTTTAAGAAATTTATTAGTTAATTTATTTTCAAATATTTCATTTTTTATTATCAATTTTAAAATATTAATTTTAAAATTAAATATATATGTGTTTCAAGATTTTAATTTTGAAACTATATTTTCAAAATTTAAGTCAAGATCATTTATATGGGTTTTAAATTATGAAATCATTTTATGTTTCATGATTTATAGCTAGTTTTAAGTAAAATCCATCATGTCACATTTGCGTTCATAAGATATGGCCATCATATTAGATCATGACATGTCAAACATGCACTTTAATTTGTTATTAATATATATATATGTTGTTTTAATAATATATATGTATGTTTTATGAATAAAACACAATTTTGTAGAAATGATTATTAAAGAATGTTTATGTTGATGGAAAATATAAATGAAAATTACTCATATCATGCAAAGAAAAGTTGACTTGAGATTTGATTATTTCAAATCTAGTAGATGTGTTCCAGTGAAAGTATATATATATATATATATACATACATATATATATATATAAACATATAAATGTATTAATTTTTTTCTTCTTCAAATATTTAAAGTAGAAAACCCAGTGAAAAATAAAATGTATATGCAAGTAAAGTAAGCTTAAATTTTTTTTTATAAAAGTGGGCACTTGGACATTGTAAATATGGTATGTAATTGGGGAGTGAACCCAATATATTAACTAGTGGGTAGGCCCAAGATAACCTTAAAATTTTCAAGTTTCCACAGTGTTTTTTTCAAAATCTTGCGTAGTGTTTTTAGAAAAATCACTAGATTACTTATAAAGCAATTTTTGTACGTAAGTAATTTCAAATTTGGTATATTATTTTAAAGTGTAATTAATTTCAATTAAGTTCTAAAAAGGTACTTCAAAATGTATTTTTATGTTATTATCTAAATAAATTTTGAAAACATTTCTCAAAGATTATTTTCAAAGAAATATATTTTAAAAAGTATCTCAATGATTTCAAAACCCCTTAATAGGTAATGAATTATCATCCTTTGTTTTAAAATTAATTTTCACAAGTATCTTAGAAGTTCTATTTAAGACACATTTTTTTAGAGTTACATCATACAGAAGCATAGTGGACATTTGTTTATTTTTTTTCAACTTTGATAAATGTAAGTTTTTGTCCAATCCTTCAAAACCTAGACTGATAAAAGGTCCTCATTTGTATAATATATTGTGTAATTATTCAGTTTCTTTTTATAAAAAAAATTACACAACATTTTTAACCACTGAGTCCAGAAGAGTGGGCTCAGGCTTTTATAATACTATCTACTGAAGATATTATACGTCAAAGAAGAGGAATTAAGAATATAAGAATACAATATATCTATATCATAAGGATCGAAGGAATGAGATTATAATCTTTGTGTCAAGAGATACTTGAGCCAATTTTTTAATCATACTTTTAAAGAAGTTTTCCAAATCTGTTTTTTTAAGGAAGGATTGATTGGTGATGAAGTTTGAAAAATTACAAGTTGGTGCTTACATGAATCATGTTCAGTGTTGGGATAACAGGTTCAAGGATATACTCTTTTCTAAGCTTCTTCCTGATAATAAAATAATTTTGAGGGGGATAACAACTACCATACACCGAGGGTGTATTCATCCACATTAGAGGGGAACCCATATTATCAAATTCCTATGTGACTTGTTGATTTGATTTCCTGTTTATCTTCGCATGCATGCAAACAAAGGGTGAGAAGAGAAAATGATAGTGAAATTAATTCACTAAATAGGTGCATAGTTCAAAAAGAGGAAAATATTTTAATTGGTAATAAATAGACTATATTAATCCCCTCCCACATCATGGTGCATTGATCCTGATGGAACGACATGTAAACACACACACACACACAATAAAATGTAGGGGGAGTATCCACCATTTGAAACATTACAAGAAACCCTTTGTAAACCCCAGGCTAAGCCACCCTACCCAAACTAACTCTATCGATGTACTGCTTGGCCTAAATATTTGAGGCTCATATTTTCTTAGTTGTGGTCAACCTCGAGTGGGACATTATTTACATGTTCTATATGGGTTAGGTATGCCATATTTTTCAATTTATTTTTTCTCAGATGATCATGGTATGTTCCTATCACAATTTTCTACGTAGCCAATGGTTTGATCGTGATCTCTCTATCCATCTGACAGACAGGTACCTACTCCTTCAAATACCTCTACTTATTAATCCTTGACATATTTATTTCCTCTAATAGTCTGTCTGCTACAAGTAACACCACTATCATCTAGTCCCAGGTCATGCCATTCCTCATCACAATATCAACTTTTCCCTCTTACATGTTTCCTGATCTAACCACTCCACATACAGATTTCTATCCCCAACCACCCATAACCATTTCATTGCCTTCACCCCTATGCACCATGATAGTCACATGTCAGCCTTTCCCTAACATGATCAGGATCCACTAGCCAACCCACATCAATCAACCATCACCAACCAATCCTTAACAACCTGATCAAATTTTTGTTGCCACTCGCCTCCTTATGAATCCCTGGATTAAACTCCTCCACCATTTCATCTCATATCACTATTCATTCGATCCTCTTTGCTGATACTAGTCATTGACCACCTCCCCAATCACTGAAGGCACTTTGATACTACAAGGATATCCATAACCAAAGGTCATAGCATTGATGGTGGGTGATAGTCGCTCAGAAATCTAGATGATGAATAGTGATACGGTTGAATAATAATTATAATACTTTATTTTATATAATATCATATTATCACAACAACTAAGCTGTATAATATGATCTAATAAGATGAATTAAATTGTAAAATAGAAATGGGACAATGTTCCCTATCCTACCTCAACAAAACACTGGCACCTAAACTCATCTAAACTCCATTCCTTGATCCGTGTTAATGAAAAATTATTGTGAAACTAATTATTTATAAGAAAATATTGTTGAGAACATAGAGGGTCACCATAAATTAATCTTGGAAAATTATATTTCTTAATTGATCTAGACACATTCAAACTTAATATAAAAATTAACATTATCTGAAATCAAAATACCATAAACCCTAAAAAATCATCCAATCATTATACCATTAATTAAAATTCAAAGGATACTCCAAAAGGTGAAAAAATTATATAGCATACCTTTACTATCAATGGGTTGATAAAAAATTATATTTTTTTTCAAAAACTATCACTTGAACTATATATGTGACCTACTGATCCATTGAAAACTGATACCATTACAAATTTAATAACAAATTTCTTACTTTTAAATATCATATTATTTGAATTTTCATTATTCATTAGAATTAATAAATGTTATCTATCATCAAAATAAAGGAAACACATAAATTTTTCTATAATATCATCTGATAATCGATAGCAGCTAATGGGATTGGTTAAAATTCACTTAGCCTATTATTTTCATTTAATGAGACTACAAGACTCTTAGAGGTGGTGTTTTTTTATTAAACTAGTTGTTGGGGTTAAACCTATGAAACCTAAATCACCCAGGAACCACTGTTGTATATTTTAGGGTTATCAATTTTATGTGTTCAATTAATCAATTGGTGAAAAAGAAACAGAATAGGTTTTTTCTATAATCATGCTACTAGAAGAATGAAAATAGAAACTGCAAAAAAAGAAAATAACACCAGATATAACGTGCTTCAGATCAATTTGATCCTACGTGCACAACAAGGACACCACCCTTGTAAAACTTTTATTATTAATCAATAAAGAAATAAAATAAGATACATACTAAAAGAAAAGAATAAGAAAACCAGAGAAACTATCTTAGGAGGCTGACCTTGTTTAATTAGGTGGAAATGGTGAAATCTGTCTTCTAGAGTCAACACCATCCACTTTTGGATGGACTCATTCGCATACACAAAAAGGATACAGATCTACACATGATAGAAAAAATGGATCACTATAGAGCCAAGAATCTAAACTGAAACATGGTTACAATAAGAATAAAGTAAGTCAATATTGATAACCTCCTTGATGCACAGTAAACCTAAACCCAAGATAGATTTGGTCACCACTGAATCTACAACAGAGAATTAATCTGGTTTCAAGAGGCAGAACAAACTCAAGGATGGGGAGTGAGGGTGTCTAGATTACCTTGTTTATACATCTTATTCTCTAAGAATGCTCCTACACAATGAAAGGGGCTTCACTTTGTGAACTCACTAGTAGAAACAGACAAAAGAGAACTCCTCCACCAAATCAAATTCAATCACCCCCCTAAAGAAAGGCACCAATCGGGTGTAATGATGACGTGCCAGGGATTTTCAGGTGGTCAGGCAGAATCATGGGATCTCATCAGCATGGATGGCCCAAATCAGGCTAGAGGTTCACATAACTGAAGGTGGGGCAGTGCACAAGACAAGTGACACTATAGGATTGGAACAATAGAGGAAACATGAATCTAAGACAAGTTAAACAAACATACCCAGAGTGACCCAAGGATGTTGAATCTCCTTCAATAAATGATCCAAATAATAAACTGATATAGGTAAGAAAAATTAATATTCTGGTATATAAATAAACAAATTAAAGAGAAAGAAAAAAAATCCCACATGACCAGTTCCATGAAAGTATATACCTTCATGCAAATTGAACACACTTAAAACAATATGAAAAAATCGTATATGAAACAATATTAAAAGAATTTAAATGAAACAATGGATGGGAATAAAACAAAAAATCTCCACCTTTCAATTAAATGAATTTTAAGTATGACGTTCTCACAACCTAAGTTATAGAATTGGGTCTAATTCCATTAATTTAAGGTAGTGCATGAACTTGGAAAATGGAATGACCTTAGTCAAACTATCATCCAGATTGTCACCCATGGGTATCTTAGTGATACTCATTATCCCAAATTCAATAATATCCCTAAAAAATGTAGTTTAATGTCAATGTGATTCAATATACCATGTCACACATAGTTTTTAAATAGATGCAATAAAGATTGGATATCATAGTGGACTACTATGATATTAGTAGATAAAGACAACACAGAAAGAAAACCTTTCAACCATATATCCTCTTTTATGGCTTCTATCAAGGCAATATACTCTTCCTCAATAGTGGAGAGTGAAACCAATGGCCGTATATTAAACTTACATAATACCAGTCCTCCATATGTAAGAAACAAAAAATCAATGATTGATTTTAGAGTGTTAACATTTGCATCATAATCAGAGTCAACAAGGCCAAAAATTTCATAATTAAAACTACTATTTAATCCATATCGAATGAAAAACTTATAAGACATAGATACGTACCTTAGGATCCATTTTAATGATTTCTAATGAGTCTTACCATGTTTTCCCATAAACCTTCTCAAAGTAAAAAAACAAATTCAATGTATGGACTAGAATAAACCATAACATACATAAGACTTCCTACTACATTAACATATGGAATCTTATTCATGAAGGAATAATAATCATCATTTTAGGGGCTTGATCCAAGGAAATTTTAAAATGTTTTCCTAAAGGAATGCTAAGATTTTTAATATGGTCAAAAATATATATTTTTAATACATTTTTAACATAAACAGACTAGGATAAATACAAGATTCTAGCCTTTCTATCTCTTATTATGTCCATACCAAATATTTGATTGGTATTTCCAATGTTTTTCATCTCAAATATGTAGTTCAATTGATTCTTGAAAAAATTTATAACCCTCATATTTTTATAGATTATAAGTATGTCATTAACATATAATAATAGGTAAACAAATTTATGTTTAGTAGTTTTATAGTATACACATGCATCAAACTTAGTTCTGGAAAAATGATTTTCAATCATAAGAGAATCAAAACTTTTATACCATTGCCTAAAATATTATTTAATCCTATAAAAAAACTTATTAATAAGTAAAATTTTACTGGATTAATTAATATTTGAAAATAATTTAATATGAGTCATATAAATTATTTCATCAAGAGTACCATGTAAAAAGTAGTTTTTGCATATAAGTTTTCAACATGGAAATAAAAACTAGCAGAAAAAAATATAGATTAATGTTTAACAACTGGAGAGAATATATCACTATAATGAATTCCTTCACATTGAAGAAATCCTTTATCAACCATTCAGTCTTTGAATTTTATTTTAGTTTCTCCAACATTGTTTTTTTCTTCTAATATATTCATTTAGAATCTATAATCTTCTGCTTATTAGGTTTGGAAACAACAACCCAAGTTTTGTTTTTAAGAAGTGAATTCATCTCTTCTTGCATTTCACCTAACCATATACCAGATTATTTGTACTTAACAACTTTTTCATCATTAAACAAATCCTAAGCTACATTAATTGCATAATACCAATATCAGCTTGATTGAAGTGGGATGTAGGCCTAATTACTATTCTCTCTCTATCCCAAGTGAGATAATAATTTCTCAGATCATCTAGATCCTCTATTATATATTTATTATCTGAACCAGAACTAGATTCAAATTGAGTTTGAACAATGAGGGGAGAAGGACTAGTCTGAGATTGGGAATGGTCACTAGATTATAAAGGGAGTTTAACAATCAAGGGTGTTGAGACTATAGAGGTTTATATAGTATCATTAGAGGGATTTATTAATTCATTTCCCTTATTATTGGAGAGACTATACTCATGAAACACAACATCTTGACTGATTATACACTTTTGATAACCTGATTTATCTACCCATAGATGATACCCCTTAGAACCATCTCGATAAACCACGAATATACACTTCATAGCCCTAGGATCTAGCTTATTAGTGAATGTATGATCATAAGATATGGATCCAAAATCCATAAGGTTTGAAAGGATCAGGGGAGAACCTTTAGAAAGTTCTTCAGGCGCCTTAAAATAATTAGCATAAGATAAGAAATTTTTGATAATACAGACTGTTGTTGAGGTAGCATCGAATCATAAGGACTTGGGGAGTTTTGAGTGGGATAACATGAACCTAAAACTCTCAAGAAAAGTCCTATCCATCTTCTCTACCAATCCATTTTACTATGGAGATTCAACAATAGTTCAGTATCTTTTTATTCCCTCATATTCATAGAATTAAATTAATTCTATGGATAGATACTCTGAAACATTATCAGTTCTTAAGACTTTGAGTTTCTTATTAGAATCACTTTCTACCAAATATTTAGATTAATTAAAAGTTTGAAAAGTATCATAGTTATGTTTGATTATATAAATCTATAATTTCCTAGAGTATTAATCAATGAAGGTCATGAAGTAAAAGCCTCCATAGGATGTGACCCTAGAAGAACCCAAAAAATCAGAATGAACACATTCAAGGGTTTTTTTAGCCTTATACATAGACCTACTAAAGATAAATCTTCTAGATTTTACATATAAACAATCTTCACATAATAGGAGATTGCTAGGAGTGATGTTACTCAAAATCCCTTATTTTTTGAGTTCATTAAGGCCCTTGTCACTAATGTTCCTCAACCTTCTATACTAAAGGGTGGTATAATCAAGTTTTGAAACACAAGAGTTATTCAATTGACTTATATAAACTTTGCCATCTAGCACATAAAGGCCATTAAAAAGGGTTCCTTTCATAATTGTGAGGGATCCTTAGGAAATTATAAGGATTACCGAGTCTGACTTAAAACTATAGACCTTTTGTTCAAGTATTCACAGAAATATTAGATTTATTTTTAATTTGGGTATCCAAATAACTTCCTTAAGAGTCTTAACAGTCACATCACGAAGATCTAATGAAACAGAGCTTATTCCCATAATGTGACAACTCTAGTTGTTCCCCAAAAGAACCTCACCAAAATCAATTTCCCATGAATCAGTAAAGAAATACTTCCTAAGACACATGTGGAATGAAAATACTATGTCTTGGATCCATTCATCAGAGATGGAAATGTTAGAGACATTTAACACATCAGCAGTTTCAAATTCCTACTCAACTAGTAAGGAATAATCATTACTATTATCTCTATATTCACCTTATTAGGTAAATTCCTCTTAATATGTTCAGGTTTTTTTCATTTAAAACACTTCATTACCTAATTATTAAACTTATACCTTTTCTTCTTAGACTTACCCCTATCTTTCCTCCTACCCCTTGAATTTCTTCTGCCCCTAGACTCACTTTTTTCCATAATGTTTAAACCCTCAACCTATGTCCTAACACTAACCTTCCATTAAAGGTCTTTGGAGAGTAAAAAGAATTTAACTTCTTCAAGAGTGAGTGTTTTTTTTCACACATCCTAGAATATTTAATAGAATTAAAGGAATCATTTAATGAAGTTAACAGTATAATGGCGTAATCTTTATCATCTAACATAATGTCTATATTGGATAGATCTAAAAAGATTTTATTAAATTCATCAATGTGGATCCTGACTGAAGTTCCATGGTGAATTTTAAAAGTATACAATCTCATTTTTTTTGTATAATATACCAACAAGATACTTATTCATATAAATGGATTCAAGTCTAGACCCTATACCAGTGACAAAAGATTAATATTCAACCTCTATAAGAACATTATCTCCTAAAGATAAAAGGATTAAGCTTTGATATTTCCTAAGATTTTCTTTAGGGAAATATATATAAGTGATAGAAGTTTTTCTATCCAGGGAAGGGGTGGTAATTTTCCTTCTGAATCTAACACGGGCATCAATTAAATTGTTATTATCTAGTAGGGTAGTCATTTTAATTCTCCACCGATTGAAATGATTTTCACCATCAAAATTTTAAAAATAAAATTTAGTAGAACCCATTATTAACGTTATAGTAGGCTCTGATACCACTTATTAGGGTTAAAACTATAAACCCTAAATCAAATAGGACCCACTGTCGCGTATTTTAGTGATATCAATTTTATGTGTTCAATTAATCAATTAGAGATAAAGAAACAGAATAGTTTTCTTCTATAATTGGGATACTGGAAGAATGAAAATAGAAAGTGTAGAAAATAAAATAACACCAGATGTAATGTGCTTCAGATTAGCGTGATCCTATGTGTAAGAAGAGAACACCACCCATGTTAGCCTTTTATTACTAAGAAATAAAGAAAGAAAAGAAGATTGAAAATAAAATAAAATAAAATAAAAACCATAGAAACTATCATAGGAGGCCAACCCTGTTAAACCAAGTGGCAGTGGTGAAATCTATCACATAGAGTCAACACTGTCCACTCCTCGATCGAATCACACACACACACAAAGTATAC
Source organism: Viscum album (assembly GCA_963277665.1). Taxonomy (NCBI): domain Eukaryota; kingdom Viridiplantae; phylum Streptophyta; class Magnoliopsida; order Santalales; family Viscaceae; genus Viscum; species Viscum album. The sequence goes on along the minus strand of OY728150.1, from coordinate 2,071,819,178 downwards.
AGATCTATAAACGATAAAAAATAATATATCTCTATAAAACCAATAATCTAAATAAAAACCTAGTTATGATAAAAAAGGGAGTCAATATCGGGAACCTCCTTGATGCATAGTCGTCCTAAACCGAATATAGATTCGAACTCCACTGAATTTCTACTGAATAAGTACACTAGTTTTAGAAGGAAAAACTAACTCGAGGATGGGAAGTGTGGGTGGCTAGATTACCTCATTTCTTCTTCTTATTATTTAAGAATGCATCTACATAGTGAAAGGGGATTTTATTCATGAACTCACTAGCTGGACCAAACGAAGGATAACTCCTCTACCAAATAGATTTCAATCATCCCCCTAAGAAAGGCACTGACCGGGTGAAATAATTTCATTCCATGGATTGTCTGGAGGTCATGTGGAATCATGAGATATCATCCATGTGGATGGGTCAGATTAGAGTGATGGTTCGGATAATTGAAGATGGAATAACACATGAGACAAGTTATTCCACATGATTGGCACAACAAAGGCAACCCAGATCCAAGTCAAGTCAAACAAACAAACCCAGAGAGAACCAAGTCCATTAGATCTCCATCAATAAACAATCCATATAATTAAATGATATAGGTAAGGAAAATAGATATTTCAGTATACAAATAATCAGATGAAAGAGAAATAAATAAAATACCACATGACCAGCTCCATGAAAGTATATATCCCCATGAAAATTGAACACCCTTAAACAAATATGAACAAATCATATATGAAACAATTTTAAAAGAATTTAAATGAAATAATACAGGCGCATAAAACAACACTTGTGTAATATTTAATAAAGTAAGTGTTGCCACTACACTTATCCTGTTGCGCAAATAAAAAAATTTAACAATGTATCACTCATAATTAGTACAAAAAAATGAAATAAAATATATCACTATAAAACCTGAAGAAATGATTCAAAAAACTTCTCTTATTTTGGATAAAATTATACCTATTATCTTTTATTTTCCACATATAAAATATTATTATCTACTTGAAATACCAAAAAAATTACAAATTATAATAACTAGAAAATTCAAACAACAGGAGAAGAAATTATTGCGTAATATGTAATTTATAAAATTATTCTAGCTAGGACTCAAACTGGACTAAAACTCTATTTATTTTATATTTAAAAAAACACTTCATTAATATTTATATTATTTTTTAAATATTAAAAAATAAACTAAAAAAATCACCTATCAGATTCTTTTGAAAATCTATTCTGAGAGTCCATTTGTTTTTAAGAGATAATGAAATTAAAAAAAACATTTATCTAAATTTTAGGTTATTTTATTAAGAGTTTTTTAAAAAATAAATCTAAAAAAATATCTCTGTTGATCCCTTTTTATTATGATTTTAAAAATTCAAAATATGCGATGTGGCCAACCAACAATTGGGATTTGGATAACCCAAACTAGAATAGGGTTTTCTGGGTAGCCTAACCTATAGAACCTAAATCAAACCAAATCCAAAACAAAAAAAAAACCAAGAATTTTTTCAAAAACCTATCCTGAAATCCCATTTGCATAAATTTGTTTTGATAATTTTTTTTCATAAAAATAACATTATATATAATTTTTAAAATAACAATTCAAAATATAAAATAATAGAAATAAAATAACTTTGGGTTTTTCTAAAATAATTTTCTAAAAAAAACTTTAACTTAATCAAAAATCACTTATTTTTTTGGGTCTTTAATTAGTGTTTTTTAGAGTTTATTCTAAAATTTTATAGAGGTAACCATAAAATTTAAGTAAAATTTTCATTTCTGATTATAATCTGGATGCATCATAAATTTAAAATTTTATAATATCACTTTTTGAACTACCCCAAAATCAATTATTTTTTAAGAAAAAATGATCTCTAAATATAACAATAGATAACTTGATTTTATTTGAATCCATTACTAACCATTTAAAGTCTCTAGACACTAAAATCATGGACATTGGAAAATGAAACCTACTAGGTTTTATGAAATAGATATATACCTAATCAATAAAATGATTCAGAACATGAAACAAATTTTCAATAGTCATTTTCTCTTAAAACATTTTAAGGTACATGAGTGAAATAGATGATAACTACAGAAATAATATGTGGTAAATCCACAGGTAAAAGTGCCCAAAAAGAAGTTGAATGGATTACAATACACAATCTTCTTGAAAAATTTGAGATTTTAACAAGTTCTTCAGTAACTAGATCACATAAATCACAACAGTTAATTATACCAACTAATAGAAATTAATGCATTGTATAAAATAAAAGAGGCCAAAATAATTTCAAATAGTTCATAATAATATAACTAACCATTAATAAACATGAAAAATCAGATACCATCACATGATCTCCACTATCCTTTCCAATATTGTATTCCAACATATCCAACACAAAAGAGGAAATAAGAAATAATATGCCACTGGAACTGGATAAAGAAATTTTTCAATTTATGCATTTTGATATCAAAGGAAAGTACCATGGATATAAAAATAAATAAGAAAAACTATTTATGATCTTAATGACCATATACACGAATACTTGAAGATCATATTTCCTGGAATTCAGTGATATAAGCATGACCTTATAGATCAACATAGTTAATATACTACTAAATCCATATGGATTTTAAATTTTCTTTCCATAAATTATATTTTTTTGAGGAAATATCATTTTAGAGATACAAATAGTGCTTAGGATTAAAAAAATACTTGAAAAAATAATTGATGTATATTTTGAAACACATTTATAATCCGTTTGAAAACAGTTATTAGAAAATTCAAATACCACTTATTACTTATGATAAGTAGTTTGAAAAAAAATTGGTTCTTATTATATTTTTTAAAAAAAACTTGAATTCTGAAAGAAAATCACTTCAATGACTGGCATAAAAAACCTTTTCACTAATAAATCTATAAATACTTTATAAAATCACTGATTACAAGTGACAAGCATTGTACCTCTCTTAGATGTTTTAATGATCACAAACAAAAAATGTGTTTATAACTATTTTATTTGTGTTATTTTCATTTTTTGTGTTTTTAAATGAAAATAGTAAGTTGGCTGATTGATCGAAGGAATCAAAAAAAGTTTGGAAGGCTGTTTGGAGGACCCTCACGAGGTAGTGGCATCGACCAGTTAGTAGAGCAAGGTAGAAGCACTTTCTTTTTCCAAGATCACTGGATAGCTGGTGATCCCTCACTAGGTATCTTATAAGCCTAGAGAAATCACATGCATATGCTATTCCCCAATAGTAGGTGTCCACCCAACTGCTAGTAGGTGGCCCATGTGGGTAGCCATTAGGATCGTCCGGCTACCTGGTGAGCCCAATAAAACTTTCCATTTTTGGTGGACCCTACTACTTTGAATACATGTTTAAATGATCTATAAATTATCTAGAATAAATAAGGGACTTTTGGGGGATTTTATTAGAACCCTAAGGAGGCATGGAAATCAATGAATACAAACCAATCATCAATTATATGAAAATCAATGCCTCTTGTGTCTATTATTGAGAGCATTCTTGTGCTTCTTTATTCTTATCAAATTATCTCCCATCTCTTCTTCTCTCCTTATTAAATTATCATTCTTACAATATTTTCAACATATTAGAGAGTTCTTTGTAAATGGTTTTACTCTAATAAAACCTCGCCCTATTCTTCGTCTTCTCTTTGGTGTTCACTACCATTGAAGTGAGGGATTTGGGATTCTTTCTAAAACCATATAAAAAACAAGTGCTTATTCTTTTTATTGGGTTTCTTGATATAACCAATTAAAAAGAAAGTGTATTCCTTCTTAGGTGTCTTGGATGTTGGATCGAATAAGTAGATGTATATGTATATGAGATGGAACAATACAAGAGGGGGGGGGTGAATTGTAGGTTTAAAAAACCTTTAAGTTTTAGCACTTAAGAGATTAGTTAAAAAGGTCTTTAACTAATACAAGTACAAACACCCACAATTGTATTGGATATAAAAGGTATGATGTAATTTATTACTAATGAAATGTAAAACAATTGTATTCAAGATGAACACAATAATCAGAGTAATACAAAGATGAATGATTCTACCTTAAAGCGTATATAATCAATTAATATAATATGTAATAGAATGAATGTAATTGAAACAATTACAAATGTATAATAAATAGAAAAGAAAAAAAAACAATTTCCTTTAATACAAATGACAGCGGAAATGTAAAAGTAATACAATTATTTTGACCCAAAGAAAAGGGTTATCCTTTCACCTAGGATAAGAGGTATGTCTCACCAACACCTTGGTAAGCCCTCGATACGATGATCAGTACATTCGTCTGCCTATCCCCGGAAGCCCTCGATACGATGATCAACACATCTATCTACCTATCCCTGGTAGCCCTCGATACGATGATCGGCACGTCTGTCTGCCTATCCCCGACAGCCCTCGATTTTGTAGGTAATCGACACCTATGTCTTTCAATTACTTGAAAGCCCTCGATATGATGATCAGACGCATAAAGCAGATGAGAGAAGTCACAACATATCTCTCTAGAACCTTGATTGAATCAGAGTATCACAATTGTTCCACAATGTCTCATTCGTTATCTCGTTGTTCTCTCAGCTTCAAATGACCTCCTATTCATAGGACTCGGGTTCCAATGGTCATGTTGCCTCCAACGCTCATATTTCTCCAAAAAACTCGGAGGGACTTGGACACCTGGCATTATAACGGTCATATTGAAACAGAAAGCACGACATCATTTTGATTAGTTTGTAACTAACTCAACGACATCGTTTTTGTTAGGATATAAGATATATAGAAAAAAACATGAGTACGATTCATATGAAACAAGTGTTTTTAACTAAGTACCAAAAACAAGTAATGAAAGTATGAATAGCAGAGTCAGTATGATACGATTGACAGAGTTAGTACAATACGATAGACAGAGTCAGTACGACACGATTGACAGAGTCAGTACGATACGATTGATAGAGTCAGTACAATACGATAGACAGAGTCAGTATGATACGATAGACAATTGTGATTTCCAAAACAAAGAATAGAAGTCGAAAGAGAACTTTTGACTCAACAATATCCCCCTTTTTGGAAAGCACAACACATAAAGCAAATATAACAAGAAATACTTATCTCCCCCTGAGTTATAGAAAACTCTTCTGAATATGAAATTGAATACAACTAACTCCCCCTTAGGTGTATACTTTCCTAAGGATTGTATTCATAGTTTTTCCTTAAGCATTGTAAAGCATTATCCCCCTTGATAAAACATTCTTTCCCTTGATAAAACATTCTTTCCCTTTGTGAATAATTCTCCCCTTTTATAAAACATTCTCCCCCTTTGTGGTTTACAAAAAGAATGGGGTTACTTTGAGTTGCCTGAAAGAGTTAGAGAGAAAAATTGCAGGACAAAAGAAAAGAACCATAAAAGTTATTACAAAACAAAGACATGTTCCAAAACAAATACAACAATCATTTGTTTTCTCTTTCCTTCTCCTTCTTTATGAGCTCATGAAGAACAAATTTCATCTTCTTGATCTTCTTCTTGTCTTCAGAAATTGAATCACCCTGAGTTCTGAGAAGCTCTTGTTGATCAGCAAAGAGTTGATCCTGATTCTTGATAGTCTCCTTCTAGACTCTGATTACTTCTTCAAGGGTATCAATTCTATTTTGGAGATTCTTGTTATCTTTGGATAGAATAGAGTTTTGTTTCTTCAATATAACCATTTCATCCTTGAAAGATGAAACCTTTGAAAACTCAGCCTGAAAATCATTCATTCTCTCTTGCAAGTCTTTCACTGAAGGAACATCGGCTCTTTGAGAAGTCAAAAGATTCAACCTTTCAACCGTTTCTCTGTCAAGATTATTGAAAGAAATTGCAAGTTCATTTGACAATCTTCTTATATCTTCAATTTCTATCTCATGATCATTGATTGAGCTTTCTGTTTTGTACGACCACTTGGTCATCTTGTTACAGGCCTTCTTATGAGCAACCGAACTTTCTGAAAGAACTTTCAAGTCGGCTTCAACTGACAAAACTTTCTTTCTTAATTCTTTTACAGAGCCAAACTTTTTCTTTTGATTTTCAGCAATAAATTCAATCTTCCCTTCCAGTCTGGGGAAATATGGAATGGTCTTCTCAACTCTTCTCAAAACATGGACAATATAATCACTCTTCTTGAGAGAGATTGTATGTTTTGAATCGGTATCTTCATCGTACGAACCCAGTTCAATTGATTTGCTTGAATCTACAACTGGCTGTTTTCCTTTTGCTTTTTCTTTCTGCTTTATTTCTTCTTCCACTTTGTCACTAATGACAACAACTTTATCTGTATGAGAGTATTCAACATCTTTCTTTTCTTGGTACGAAACTCTATCCGGATTTCATGCTTGATCGGCATGAGGGGTTTGTTGAACACCTTCACTCAGCTTTTGAACTGATTCCTCCCTACTCTTCTTTGAATTTTGATGAAATTTTAAAAGAAAATATCCTTCCTCTTCTTCCACTTCTTCTATGTTTTCCATCATTTGTTTTCATTTTTCTTTCTCAGGAAGGCTCTGTACGATTGGTTCTTGATGCACTTCATCCGTCAGTTCAGAACTAGCATCTTTAACTGCTTTTAAGACTTTAGAGACATCAAATTCCTGTGCTTTTCCTTTCAAAAGAACCTTCTTCTTCTTTTCAGCCTGAAAGGTTTCTTCTACCCTTATTCTTTCTGAAAAAGCCTCAGCCGGGTCAAGACCGAACTTTGGATCACCTTCCTTTCTCTATTCCTTATCCTTTCTCCATTTAGCTACAACCTCCTTACTGTACCTTGGATTCTTCTTAGGCTTTGAACTGGTTTGCGGATCAGACTTTTGAGTAACACCAATATATTGAATGTCTTTGGCTGGCATAGGTGCCGATTGATTCTGAGCCAATTCAGCTTCTACATCTCTGACAAAAAGTTTCGAATTCTGATCAAAACAAACATTCAACTTCTTCATAGTACTTTTTCTAATCCAAGAGGGCTTCAAATCTATGGGGTTTCCTTTCAAAGGAATGTTACAAAACTTCATACTTTCGAGAATGAACTTCATAAGGATGGCTGGATACATAATCATTTGGGATTTAATCCCTCCTATCTTGACATTCTTTATGGTTTAAAAAACATACCCCATGATATTTACTTTTCTCATATTTACAAGATAGTCAAGCATAAATATATCAGAAACTTTTAGAGTTTCTCTATCCTCATTCCTTGGAATAAGAAAACCTTGCATCCATAAAGTGACAAACCGATTTTCCGGAGAAAGATGAGACACTTTTCTTTTCTATTCATTAATAATAAACAAAGACTTTTCAGCACTTTCTATATTAAATGTACCAAATTCGTCCGGTCAATATTGTAGGAGATAAGATTGTAGGAGATAAGATCAATGGTTAGGATTTAAAACGAAAGAATTTTTTTTTTGAAAAAAAAATGGAACATACCTGCCGGAGAATGTAAGGTGATTGTTGGTTTTATTAGAAATCAAAAGATAATACAAACGTACGAAGAAAAACATCATGTCGATAGAAAAGAAAGTCATTACCATGAACTGACAATCCGATGGAAAACAATATTTTTACCATGAACTGACAGTACGATGGAAAACAATATTGTTACCATGAACTGACAAGCCGATGGAAAACAATCTTGTTACCATGAACTGACAGTACGATGGAAAACAATCTCGTTACCATGAACTAATAGTACGATGGAAAAGAAAATCATTACCATCATCGGTCGATACGATGGAAAATAAAATCATTACCATCATTGGTCGATATGATGGAAAAGAAAATCATTACCATCATCGGTTGATACGATGGAAAAGAAAATCATTACCATCATCGGTCGATACGATGGAAAAGAAAATCATTACCATCATCGGTCAATACGATGGAAAAGAAAATCATTACCATAATCGGTTGATATGATGGAAAAGAAAATCATTACCATCATCAGTCGATATAATGGAAAAGTCAATACGATAAACAGAAAACTATAACTGTCAATACGATAAACAGAAAAACTAAAACTGTCAATACGAAAAACAGAAAACACGTACCAAGGAAAAATGAAAATCATAAGATAAGATAAAATAAAGTGAGAAATAAAGTAAGAAATGTTCTCCCCCTTTCTACGAGGAGTTTCTTAATGTTAGGAGAGATGTAAAACAAGAAGTAGATATGAATGATTATTTTAATGTAATCATTCCTAGATTCTATTTTATAAATTCAAATCTATCAGATGGTAATGGTTTTGTAAAAATGTCAGCAAGTTTTTCTTATGTTCTGATAAATTGTAGAACAATATCTCCTTTTTGTGTGTGATCCCTAAGAAAGTGATGCCTAACATCTATGTGTTTTTCACGTGAGTGATGTGCTGGGTTTTTACTAAGAGCTATGGCACTTGTATTATCACATAGAATTTGAGTTTTGGAGAAACTCAGTCCATAGTCAGTGAGTGTGTGTTGTATCCACAACACTTGAGCACAACAACTTCCAGCTGCTACATATTCAGCTTCAGCAGTGGAAAGTGCTACTGAGTGTTGTTTCTTGCAAGACCAAGAAACCAGAGAATCTCCTAAGAAATGACATGTTCCAGATATAATTTTTCTATCCATTCTACAACCACCAAAGTCAGCATCTGAAAAACTTTTTAAAACAAAATCATTCCCAAAAGAGTAAAAAAGACCTAAATCCATAGTGCCTTTTAAATACCAAAAGATTCTCTTTACGACTTTTAAATGAGACTCTTTTGGATTATATTGATATCTTGCACATAAGCATATAGAAAACATTAAGTCTGGTCGAATAGCTGTAAAGTATAACAAACTTCCTATCATACCTCTAAAGATTGTTTGATCTACTAGTTTCCCAGTTTCATCAAGATCAAGTGTATTTGAGGTTTCAATAGGAGTGCTGATACTTTTAGTTTTGTCATATCCATACTTTTTGAGTAAGTCTTTTATATACTTATGTTGAGATATATAAGTCCCTTCTGGTTTTTAAGAAATTTGAAAACCTAAAAAGAATGTTAACTCACCCATCATACTCATTTCAAACTCAGATTTCATTAAATTTGCAAACGAATCGGTTAAAGATTTATGAGTTGATCCAAATATGATGTCATCAACATAGATTTGAACAATCAAAACATTTTTGTTTTCCATTTTTATAAAAAGGGTTGGATCGGCTGTACCTTTCATATAATTGTTTTGTAAAGGAAATCCTGTAAGTCTATCATAACATGCTCTAGGAGCTTGTTTAAGACCATATAGGGATTTGGTAAGTTTGAAAACATGATTAGGATGTTTTGGGTCTTGAAAACTAGGAGGTTGTTCGACAAAAACTTCTTCTTGAACAAAACCATTTAGAAAAGCACATTTGACATCCATTTGAAATAGTTTGAAATTGAAATATGCTGCAAAGGATAATAGAATACGAATAGATTCAAGTCTGGCTATAGGAGCATATGTTTCTTCATAGTCTATTCCCTTTTGTTGATTATAGCCTTTAGCAACAAGTATTGCTTTATTTCTTACAATGATTACATTTTCATCACATTTGTTTCTGAAAACCCATTTTACACCAACTACAGTTGTTTCTTTAGGTCTCTCAACTAAAGTCTAGACTTGATTCCTCTCAAATTCATTTAGTTCATCTTACATTGCTTTGATCCAATCATCATCACCTAAGGCCTCACTTGGACTTTTAGGTTCAAATTGGGAAAGAAAATCAAGATGTTCTATTTCATTTCTTAAGGAATTTCTGGTCCTTACAGGTTGATTTACATCACCAATGATGTTATCACTGGGATGATTCCTTAGAAACAATTGATTTGGGTTTTGTAAAACTTTTTCATCAACATATGGTAGAATATCTTCTCTGGTAAATGTTTCAGGAATAATTTCTTGAATATTTTCCTAATCAGAAGAATATTCTATCAAAGGTCAATGATTAGTTTTTGAAAACACATCTAAGGATGTAGGTTGGGATGGTTTAAAAACAAAAGGATTAGTTTCATCAAATTTTACATGTACTGTTTCCTCAACAATACAAGTATTTTTATTAAAAACTCTATAAGCCTTAGAAGTTGTGGAGTAACCTAGAAATATTACTTCATCAGATTTTGGTGCAAATTTGTGTAGATCATCTTTTGAATTCAGAATGAATACTTTGCATCCAAAAACTTTGAAGTATGAGACTTTTGGTTTTCATCCAGTCCATAACTCATAAGGGGTTTTATTAAGAAATGGTCTAGTTAAAACACGATTTATAGTATAACAGGCAGTACTAACAGCTTCAGCCCAAAAGTGATTAGAAATTGAGTATTCACTCAACATGGTTCGTGTCATTTCCTGAAGAATACGATTTCTTCTTTCAACAACACCATTTTGCTGAGGAGTTCTTGGAGCTGAGAAATTGTGAGTAATACCTTTCTTACTACAAAAAGTTTCAAAATCTGAATTTTGAAATTCACCACCATGATCACTATGAATAGTTATTAATGGTAGGTTTTTCTCATTTTTAACTTGGGCTCTAAAAGTTTTGAAATAGGAAAAGGCTTCAGATTTCTTTGTGAGAAAGTAGACCCATGTAAATCTAGTAAATTCATCAACTAAAACAAATACATAGTATTTGCCTCCAATGCTTCCAGATTATGTGGGACCAAAAATATCCATATGCACTAGCTGTAATGCATTAGAAGTTGAAACTTCATTAATTGATTTAAATCTAGTCTTATGTTTCTTACCATATTAACAAGGATCGAAAATTTTGAAGAATCATATCTAAGGTCTGGTAGCCCCTTCACAAGTCTTTTATTTGAGAGTTTACTAAGGTTTCTCAGATTACAGTGTCCTAATCTTCTATTCCATAGCCATGATTGGTCTTCTATTGCACTTAAGCAGGGTAAGTTTTGGCTTCTAAGGTCTTCTAAGTTAATGGTGTATACATTCTCTTGCCTATGGGCAGATAGAATGAACTCATCCTTGGAATTGTGTACTAGACACTTATCATTTCTAAAATTCACAAGGTAACCTTCATCACATAATTGACTTATGCTGATGAGATTGTGCCTAATACCTTTAACAAACAAAACATTCAAAATAAGAACTTTTCCAAGAAACACAATATTACCTATACCAACAATATTTCCTTGAAAATTATCTCCGAAGGTAACTTTTCCACCTTTTGTTTTGATAACCTTTTCAAAGAGATCTTTGTTTCTAGTCATATGTCGAGAACAACCACTATCCATGTACCAAATATTCTTTTTGGTACATTTATCTTTATCCTGAAAAAGAAACAATTATTTTTTCAGAATCCAAACTTTTTTGGATCCAGAAGGGTTAGATAAAATAATTTTAGGAATCCACATTTGTTTTGAAAAATGAGCTTTATGAAATCCTAAATATTGAGTTCTATTTAGAGAACAATCTCTTCTCCAGTGTCCAACACATTGACACTTAGAACAAAAAGAGGTTTTTTGAGGAACAAAATAGTTATTACTAAAAACAGGTTTGGAATAGGTATAAACAAGTCCAGAACGATTTCTCAAAGGTCTAATTTGGGAATAAATTTTGTCAAAGTTTTCTTTTCCATGAGTAAAGTTTGACAAGCATTTCTTTAAAGAAAATATTTCTATCTTTAGTTTTAAAACTATGTTTTTGTTTTCCAAAATATTTGAATTTGATCTAGAGTTAGACTCTAAAATCTTTTTCTTTGAAATTTCATTTTCAATATCCCTAGAGAGAACATCTTTTTCAGTTTTGACTTTCTCAAGGGTTTTTGAAATACTTTCAAAATTAGAAATTTTTACATCAAGATATTTAGAAAGGTCTGATACTTCTTTAGTCAAGATTGAAATTATAGAATTTTCTTTCTCAAGCATCTTCATGAGTTTAGAATTTTCATTTTCAAGCAATTTAGCAAATCTAGATACTTCTTCAAAGGAAGGTAAAGTATTATCTTCTGATGATGAGGATTCATCATTTGAAGATTCATAATATCTATTATCAGTATAATTTGCATTCAAAGAGACATTTGTAATAGCTTCAGCATTATGTACCTTAGCCATGAGACAATGATCTTCACTTGGTAATCTGGCTAAAAGTCCAATATTCCTTTGTCATGAGGACTCATGTTCTGAAGAATCATCTGAAGAATCACTATCACTTGCACTCCAAGTATCATTTTCCTTTAAAACTTTCTTTGTCTTCAACTTGTAATACTTTTTCTTGTTTCTTTCAGAGTGTTTCTCTTTTCTGTCTTTTCTCTTTAGTAAAGGACAATCAGGCCTTATATGTCCTGTTTTCTTACATTCATAACAAGTTACCTCTGAATATTTCTTATCCTTCCTATATTTCTTTTTTAATATGTATTGGAAGTCTTTCTTTCCCACAATCTTGTTCATCCTTCGAGCAAGATTGGCCAACTCATTATCCGAATTATCAATATCACTTGATTCAGATATAATAGATTTCTTGGCTTTGGATCTTGTAAGCCTTTCAGGTGTTTTAGATTTAGATGTAAAGGCTACACTTCCATTCCCATTCTTCTTTTTGTTGAAATCAACATCTCTCTTCATTCTTGTCTCGTGTTGTAAAAGAGTTCCAAAAAGTTCATCAAGACTAATCTGGGAAACCTTTCTATTTTCATCAATAGCTGTCCTTTTTGACTCCCATTCATTCGGAATTATATCTATGATCTTATCAACTAGAGATTCATCATCAAGGACTTTTTCTCCCATAGATTGTAAACTATTGACAATTGTCATAAACCTTTGTTGCACTTTACATACTGGATCTCCATAAGTAAAAACAAATCTATGATACTCTGCTCAAAGCATTGCTCTTATTGTTTCTATAACTTTGGATGTACCAAAATGAGTGACTTCTAATTTCTTCCAAATGCAGTTGGCTGCTTCACATGAAGATATCTGACTGTATATATTCCTGGTCATAGAGCATAATAAAGTATTGAGTACCTTGTAATTCAGTTGATATTCTTGCTTCTCCTGGTTAGTGAAAGTTCTGATTTCCTTATCAGGAATCTTATAGTCACCAATAAGCATAATAAAATTCTCTACACCAGTATTGATCACATAAATCTTCATTCGATCTCTCCAATACTCATAATCATTCCCATCAAAGATTGGTGGTCTAGAAGGATTCAGATTATCTATTGATATAATATTCATTCCTGCCATCTAATACAAAACTTTTCCACTCCACACGTTAGTGTAGTAAGTATTTGAAAATATGAAAGAAATAAAGCTAGTAATACAAATCAGTGGAAAACCTCCTCTGATACCAATTGTTGGATCGAATAAGTAGATGTATATGTATATGAGATGGAACAATACAAGAGGGGGGGGGGGTGAATTGTAGGTTTAAAAAACCTTTAAGTTTTATCACTTAAGAGATTAGTTAAAAAGGTCTTTAACAAATACAAGTACAAACACCACCAATTGTATTGGATATAAAAGGTATGATGTAATGTATTACTAATGAAATGTAAAAAAATTGTATTCAAGATGAACACAATAATCAGAGTAATACAAAGATGAATGATTCTACCTTAAAGCATATAGAATCAATTAATATAATATGTAATAGAATGAATGTAATTGAAACAATTACAAATGTATAAGAAATAGAAAAGGAAACAAAACAATTTCCTTTAATAAAAATGACAGCGGAAATGTAAAAGTAATACAATTCTTTTGACCCAAAGAGAAGGGTTATCCTTTAACCTAGGATAAGAGGTATGTCTCACCAACACCTTGGTAAGCCCTCGATACGATGATCGGTACGTTCGTCTACCTATCCCCGACAGCCCTCAGTACGATGATCGGCACGTCTGTCTGCCTATCCCCGACAGCCCTCGATACGATGATCGGCACGTCTGTCTGCCTATCCCCGGCATCCCTCGATTTTGTAGGTAATCGGCACCTCTATCTTTCAATTAATTGAAAGCCCTCGATACGATGATTGGACGCACAAAGAAGATGAGAGAAGTCACATCATCTCTCTCTAGAATCTTGATTGAATTAGAGTATCACAATTGTTCCACAACATCTCATTCGTTATCTCGTTGTTCTCTCAGCTTCAAATGACCACCTATTCATAGGCCTTAGGTTCCAATGGTCATGTTGCCTCCAACGGTAATATTTCTCCGAAAAACTCAGAGGGACTTGGACACCTAACATTATAACGGTCATATTGAAACAGAAAGCACGACATCGTTTTGATTAGTTTGTAACTAACTCAACGACATCGTTTTTGTTAGGACATAAGATATATAGAAAAAAACATGAGTACGATTCATATGAAACAAGTGTTTTTAACTAAGTACCAAAAACAAGTAATGAAAGTATGAATAGTAGAGTCAGTACGATACGATTGACAGAGTCAGTACGATACGATAGACAGAGTCAGTACGATATGATTGACAGAGTCAGTATGATATGATTGACAGAGTCAGTATGATACGATAGACAGAGTCAGTACGATACGATAGACAGAGTCAGTACGATATGATAGACAATTGTGATTTCCAAAAGAAAGAATAGAAGTCGAAAGAGAACTTTTGACTCAACATTGGATACTACTAAATTCAAGGTAATTTCCTCTTGGGTATCTTAGTTACCACTAAATTCAATGGTTTTAATCTAAAACCTCTCAATCTATTGAGGGGAGGAGACATAAGGACTCATCTAAAGTTTTACCCAAACTTCCTTATTAAATTGGGTTACCTTTTTAATTTCTGCCACACTTACTCTTTTAATTCATATATATTTCACTTTGTTTATTTTAATTTCTTACTAAATTACACAATTGTATTACATTATTAAGTTTTAATTTTTAAAAACAATTCACCCCCAACCCCCCTCTTGCCATCTTTCTCGGACCAACAATAAGTGTTATAATAATTTTTCAAAAGTTTTGTCAAATGAAGCCTTAAACATAAAATACAGAAGAAAAACACTTAAATAAGTGGGAGAAAAAAACTTTCAATAAGTGATATATAATTATAAAAAATAATTAGAGATTATTTTTTTAAGAAAAAACACATAAAAATTAAATTCCAGTAGAAAAATAGCTTTTATTATTTGTGATACACTTCGGAAATTAATTAATTCTTGTTTTGTTTCTGAAAAAATATTCACACTTTAATTTTAGAAGAAAACCATTGAAATAAATTGTAAAGATGTACTTTTTTAAAAATAAATAAAGAAATATTTATACAGAGGCATGTATTGTAAGTGATAAATAGTGCAAGTAACTTTTAACAAGTGTTATAATCAGTTTTCAGTTAGTGTTTCCAAATAGTGCCCTAATCTAAAAAATCATGATTTGGAAATATCTAAATCCATTAAAATTAGTGAATAATTTAAAAATAAAACAAATTACTTTTTATTTGTTTACAAACCATGCATAAATATTTTTCCAAGTTACTAAATTGAAACCGATACCATGTCTATTAACTTGTGCACATCCATAGACCGTAAATCTACCAAGGAGTCATGAAAGAACTGTAGGTGTTTAAAATTACTGGGTTCCACAATACTACAATTTCAGATAAATAATTTATATGATTTTATCATGTAGGTGGAAAATCAATCTATGCTAAACATTTTAGTTATGTTTCTTATGATGAGGAACAAGGAGGAAGAGACAACCCCCTAACTTGTATCTCATAGATGAATAGAACCCTGTAATGTTTGTGGTAATTGATTCCCAGAATTCATCAACACAGTTAAAGAAAGAAATGATAATAAAAATTAAATATGTTTTCCAAAATTAATATTATTCTTAACATTATGATCATTGAATTGAATCAAGAAATAAATATTCACTATCATGATACCACAAAAAATTAATTATGAAAAAATGAACTCCTACGATGCTAAAACATCATCTAGAAAAAAAATTCATTCAAGTAAAATTCACAGATATTAAAGGGATTTAATAAATTAATAATCATTTTCAGTAGAGAAGAAAAAAAAACTAAAAATAAGAGAGAATCTCTTAGTTGATTTAAAGCAACGACCAACATCTTAGGGAAAATAACCAGGTCGAGAAGTACCCATGTACTTTTCCGGAAAGACTTGAAAAGAGACTTCATAAGTTTCCATTTTGGAGTGTTTATTAAATCCATGATCTCACTACTCTTATATATATATTTCATGTTATTCCCAGATACTCTCAGAATATATTATCAGTATTGGGAAGCATAAACGTTAATATGTCATAGAAAGATTCACTGATTTGAATCCAACAACCAGAAACAATGTTGTTGATACCAGCTGATTGGTTTCCATGGAATAAATCATCCTAATAACTATTTAATAACTTAAAAATAGTAGATATATCATTCTTCTCAGCATCTAATTGAATATAGGACTTAACACAAGATGTTTTCATTTTTTTCCATATGCAAAGTATAATCAACTATTGTATTTGATTTTATGTTGTGTTCACTTACCACAACATCATCAGAGCCCTATCATATAATGGAAAATAAATAAATGATAAACCAATATGCATTCAGAAACACCCACATCCTCAAAAAATAATCCAACTGAATATTAAATTGGTATAAATTATATTTCCAATAGATATTCAACACATATATTACCTCTAACATTATCAACTAAAGAAATAGCTAAAAGGATAAAAACTATGATACATCCCAATAGACTCAAGAAGGGTTAAAAAAATCAATGTTGACATACCATGAGACAATATTTACTCCAAGTTGAGCACATGTGGGTTTGATATAGGGGCATCTAAAACTACTCTTTCCTGAAAACATACTTTAAAATGGTAAATAACCTTTTCACTAAATAGATTTAAAATGTGTCTATTAAGAACATGTTAATATGATAAACCATTTTTATCATTGTCTTATTAAATAATTACCTTCTTTGAAAGAAATTAAAACTATTTATCTCTATTGCTTCTTGTCTTCCTTGAATAGGGTCAAATTTCCATGTCCATTTTATTTTATTTGGCTACTACAAATTGCAACACCACATCTATCCAGACTCCTATTTTCTATTATAGATTCAAGTTCATTTTCCATGTCCTATCATAAGACTAGAAAATAAGATGTTTCTTATGAGATTCATGAATTAGGCATGGAATTAACTCAGTAATTATAAACACATGTGTTCATGCATATGAATCATCAAGGAGCATCCTTGGGATTAATGGTAGTGTGAGTGTGCTTAGTATAAACTCCTTTATTCTTAATATTTCTTCTTCTACTTACTTTAGGCATGAGATGATAACAAATCATGGAGGATGGAGAATCCTTCACATGCAATGGTGTTTAAAGATGTTGTAGATGATCTTTGGTGTATGGTATGTCATTTACAGTATTTTTTCATTTCTATTTTTCATAGTGGTTTCATAAATCATGCATGAGAGATCCTTGAGAAAAGGTTTAAATAATCTTTGACTCATCTAATAATCTTTATTAAACTCATTTCAAACTCAACAGAGGTGTCACAAGGTTCTCATACATTAGGTCTGTTAAAACTAGTGTTGAAATGAAGAAGAAACAATAAACAGAGCATTATTTTTAGGATTTTTTGAAAAACTAGAATAAATGTTTACCCTTACATAGTAGGGATACATAAATGTGAAATAGGAATTAACCTTACATAGATCAATTGAATAAGGGTAATCAGGGAATTACATTTATGTGAGTGATCATGTAAAGGTAAACTGTGACTTACCTTTATGTGAAGGGGTTCATATAAGGGTATTCACGTATTTTCTGAAGCAGTGTAAGGTTAATGTGTAAAGGTCATGAATCAGTTTTAAAGCTCATGTAAGGGTTACTACAAGCTATCTTGACATAATGATGGATTTTAGGTTTACTTAAAGGCAACCCAGACAATACCAATGAGTGATCAGTCATGTAAAGGTATACAAGGATTTTCTATAGCCACGTAAAGGTCTTCACTTAAATTACCTTTATATAGAAGATTTATACGCAAGTGTCACCTGATCCACCTTTACATAGCAGATTTCAGCTGAGTTTCATAAAGGTATCACTAAGTTTTAAAGGCTTGTGGTCTTCACTATGTTACATATTTGAGAAAGTCTCAATTAATGGTAAGAATTATTGTATCCTAAAAAAATGTTTTCTACATAAGGGTCATGGATATCTACCCTTATGGAGACCATCTATGTAAGGGTATGAGTATATAACCTTATGCAGAATAAACATTATGCATATGAGTAAATAGAAATTTTTTAAAAATTATTTTAAAAATTTCAAATGGGTTTTTTGATTAATAAAATGTTTAGAAATCATATTAAAAGGTGTTTTGGGAATATTTAATTTATAAGGTATTTATATATTAATTAATTAATTATACAGGGTTTATAATTACCTAATAAATGTTTATGAAACATTTATTATTAAATATTCTTTAAATATTACATGTTAATATTTAAAATATAACAAATTATATGGAATATAATATGATATAGAAATAAAAGTGTTTATTTAGAACAAAATAAATAATTTATAAAGGGTTAAAAATGATTAAATAAGACCAAAATATAAAATAATTACATGGTGTGTGCCCATAGTACACAACATGTCTTAAGAAACTGACCCCTGGATTGGTCCCCTCTCGGTACTCATCATATAAAAGAATTACATTATGTGTAACCCATGTCATATGATGTGTGACCTCATCCTAAACCTAGGGTGTGTCTTCACCCACACACAGACTATCTAGCCATGTATCTATACACAACATATACACTTCATACATGATGTGTTCCTCTTGGCCTGGCCAAAGCCCGTGTCCTTTGTAATTCCCCCAAAATTCCATTATGTTTTTTAATAGAACTCTTATTTTATAATGATTTTTTATTATAATAATAAGAAATACTTTTAATTTATATAAGAACTTTTAAAATCATGTGTTTAAATGAACTATCACAACTAGGAACAATAAAAATACTCATACTAGAAACCACCAATACTTTATTTCATTATTTAATAACATTACACTCTGTCTATAAAAATTACTAAAATGATACCAAATATTAAAATGGGAAACTAAAAAAAGGATAAATAAAGTAAAATACAAAAATTTGGGTCATCGAGATCCCCTAGAATCATCCCACCCATGAACAATGATATTTAAAAGAAATAGATAGTAAGTAATACAATATTCATTTTGGAAATGACATTGAACCTTGATTCGAATAAAAGTGAATGATGAAGAGTAATAATGGTAGTGTATTTATAGATAAATATGACCATAAAAATTTATATTTTTCAACTAATATAGTTGATCTATATTTTGACCATTATTCAATGAAACATATGGTTATTATTGTTGTTGGTCACATCAACACATTTAAATGGTTGTTAGGATTATTTAATAATAAAAATTGTATTATTTTTAGAGAATAAAAACAAATTCTATTAAAATATGATTTATGTAGAAGTTTTAAATAAAATTTTAATTCCTGAAATAATCTTTTAAAATTATTTTAAATTTATAATATATTTAATTAATCCCAAATAATTTTTTACAATGGCGAGAATGTTGTTTTTATATTAAATTGTTAATATTTATTAAAATAATGATTAATTTAAAAGTTAAAATTCTTATAAATAGATTAATATTTTGATGAAATTAATTTTATTTTTTGACTCAACATGTCAAAAAAAGGTTCGTTTTTTTTGAAATTTTTTTGACAATATTTAATTTTTGGAAAAAATTAAAAATTACCACTTAAAGAGCATTGTAATTTTATGACATCATTATTATGTCAGCATGATTAAAAATTTCATGAAACATTTTTATCAACCAAAATTTAAATTAATATGTATAAAAATGAACTTATGAATATAAATTTTAATTTATAAATTTACACTTTTAAGGAAAAACCAAAAAATTGGATTTTTGAAATAAAATTCATTTATTTGATTATGTGAATTTATTAGGTTAGATAGGTGTGGTTTGGTTTTTTAAGGAATTAAATGTCTAAAACCCACCCAATCTTAATTATTCCACAATAATGGTTTTAATTGATTGATCTCACATGTGGTTAGCTTATATAATAAAATAACCTATATTTAATCCTTTAAAATCCACCCTCCTCAAGTATAAATACAACCAATTTTCCATTAATCTCTAATAAAAAATAATAATTCATGAATTTATTATATTTTAACTTATATAAATATCATCCAAGGTTTCCCTAATTTGTATTCAAGGCCCTAAGGTTTCCCCCTCCCTGATTTAGGAAGCAAATCATCAAGGTAAGGGTTCTCTTTATCTTCTTTTCCATTCAAGCTTCTTCTTTGTATTTAGACTTTTGAATCTCAATTGGATATGTTTTAAAGACTTTATAAATGTCCATTTACTGTCTAATTTATGTTATTATAATTATATATTATGTATCCTCTCTCATTATAACCTTTACCTAAGTCATTACTATGCAAAACTTTAGTAAGGGACCTCTCTATCTTCTTTCCCATTCAAGCACCTTCTTTATTTTATACCTTTATTTCCAATTATTAATGTTGGGATATGTTTCTACACATATCTAATACTATATTTTTTATTTCCAAATGATGATATACCATTTTCTCTCTCATTAAACCATTTTATGAATCTTTAATTATGACTGTTATACTGTCGAAATTTCATTGTGATTTTCATGCCAAAATTTTATTTAAACATATCTTTTTTGTCTTATTCCATTTAATTTAAAATTTTACATTTTGTATTATGTATTTACATATCCCTATTACTACCCTTATTAATAAAAAGTGATTATAGTCCCCTTTCACTATCATTAATCCCTCCCTTGAACCTTTATACGCCCCTATTATGTTGTCAAAATTATCTTATAATTTTTCATGCCAAACATTGTGAAGTGCATTCCCATACCCATTTCCACTCAATGGTATTCAACTAGTTGTACCTATACTTAATTTACTGGGTAATTCCATGTATTTAACCCAATATCCTTAATCATGGAATTAAATATGATGAAATATGTTCTTATGTTAAACAACCTATGTGGAAAACTTATGAATGTACATGATATGGTTAAGATGAGTGTTACCAAATAGTGTGCCAATTAATTGGGTAATGTTTTAATCTCATGAGATTCTATGTATGGTGCATGGGAGGTTATCATAAGAACAATATGTTATTATTTATTGGTATTTAACCTTGAATCATTATATTCCACGTATGGTGTACGATAGGTTATCCTAAACACACTATGTTATGTTATATTGGTGGTTAACCTTGACTTATGATATGCCATGTATAGTGAATAGAAGGTTATCCTAAGAACTCTATGTTATGATGTCTTGGTGGTTAACCTTGACTTATTTTATTCTAAGTATGGTTTATGGGAGGTTATACTAATCACACCATGTTATGATATCTTCGCGGTTAACCATTACATATTCTTATGATGTCATGTTTAATGTTATTTCTATATTCCCATGTGATCTTTATGCTATCATGTTATTCCATGAATTGTTGTTCATGATTATTACTCTCACCTCTTATGTTACATTTTCATTCCCCTTGACTCAAATTTATTGCTTCACACTATTTCATGCTTTGTTTATTCCCTTGCTGGTCTTTATAGCTCACCCCTTTCTTAGGATTATCCCCACGTTATCCCATGTAGTTTTAAATGAGTAGTGGAATATTATAAGCATGTTAAGGAAGTTTTCAATAATGTTGTTTTGTCCACGTAACAATTTGATATTATTTGTACCTAATTCCCAAATACATTAGTCTTCTTGATATTCTGAGTTGTACTAAGTGTGATTTTATTTAAGAAATCATTAATTAATGTGTAACAAAGGCAAGGGTTGTCATATTTGGTATTAGAGGGAAGTATAGTAATTTTTGGGATTAAGATTAAAAAACATTATAGAAAGATTTAGGGAAAATACTAAACATAAGAATACATCCCAAAATTTTCATAAAGTATAGATGAAGTATTTTATAAGAAAATACATCCCTATATTGATACTAAAAGTGGATGTGGCTCTCACAGAAATTTACCTGGGGGTAATAACCCTGAAAAACTATATTGATCTAAACTCGATTGGGAACTAGTACACCATAATAGACCTTTCTGAACATTTAGTTCTACATTCCTAGGGGATATTATTTGGTTATCATAATATTTTTGTGAACCAATAAGAAAGGATGTATAAGAAGTGTAACAATTTTTATTAAGAGAAATAAAATATTAAAGTGTATGATCTTAGATGCCCAATGTTAGAAAAACCATAAGATTAAACTATAATTTATAATTTTATGTTTATAATAATTTATTTCTCAATATATAACCCAATAAATGGGTTATGATATTTGGAAATAAGGGAAAATATATCCTAAGGTATATTGGACCATTTGAGGTTGGACACAAAGTTTGAGGAATAAATTTCTCTTAAGGGGGAAATATGTAAGGCCCTGAAAATTCTAAAATGTTATTAATAGAAATATTATTTTATAATGATTTTTTATTATAATCACATATAAATAATTTTAATTTCTATAAGTTCTTTGAACATCACGTGTTGATATGAACTAATACAATTGAGAATAGTAAAAAACGCACACTAGAAAACATCAATACTTTATTTCATTATTTAAGAACATTACATTAATTCTATAACAATTACTAAAATTATAACTAAAATTACAATGAGGAAAAAAGTATAGGATAAATTAATTAAATTATAAAATTTGGGTTTCCTTCATCTCCTAGAATCATCCCACCCATGAACAATGCTATAGTAAAGAAACAGGGAGTTAGTAATACAATATTCATTTTCGAAATGATATTAAACCTTGATTCAAATTTTAGTAAATGATGAAGAGTAATAATTATGGTGTATTTATAGGGGAATATGATGATCATTTTTTTCAACTAATACAATTGATAAACATTTTGACCATTATTCAATAAAATAGTTGGTCATTATTGTTGTTGGTTACATTAACACATTTAAATGATTGTTAAGATTATTTAATAAGAAAAATTGTATTATTTTTAGAGACTAAAAACATATTCTATTAAATTTTTTTTTTAAAAATAAAATTTCTTTCATGAAATAATATTATAAAATTAGTTTTAAATGATAATATATTTTAATAAATCTCAAAGACATTTTTATAATGGTCAGGATGTTGACTTTTCTATTAAAATTTTAATTTTAATTAAAATAATGATTTATTTAAAAGTTAAAATTCTCATAAGTAGAGTTTTATTTTTATGAAATAAATTTCATTTTTATACTTGACACTTCAAAAATTAAGGAGGGTGATATTTTGGGAATTTTCTGACAAAACTGATTTTTTGGTGAAAAAGTGAAAATTGCCACTTTACGAGCATTTCGATTTTATGAAATCATTATTATGTAATCATGATTATGAATCTTATAAAACATTTTTATCAAAAAATTTCATTTAATATGTATAAAAAATAATTTATAAATATCAATTTTAATTTCAAAATTTATACTTTTTTAAACTAAAAATTTGGATTTTTGAAATAAAATTCATTTATTGTATTTTGTGAATTTATTAGGTTGTATAAAAAGTGTGGTTTAGTTTTTGAAATAATTTAACATCCAAAAACATTATACCAATGTTAATTATTCCAAAAAAGTGGTTGGAATTGATTGATATCACAAGTGGTTAGCTTATATAGTAAAATAACCAATATTTAATCCTTTAAAACCCACCCCTCCTCAAGTTTAAATACCACCATTATCCATTAATATCCACTTAAAAATTATAATACATTAATTTATGCCCTTTTGAACTCTATAAATATTATCCAATGTTTCCCCAAGGTGTAACCAAGGTTCTAGGGTTTCCCCCTCCATAATTTAGGAAGAAAATCTTCAAGGAAAGGGTTCTCTTTGTCTTCCTTTCCATTTAAGATTATTCTTTGTATTTATATTTTTTAACCTCAATTGTATAGTTTTTCAAGATTTTATAAATGTACCTTTAATTTAAAATTTATGTTCTTATAATTATAGATCATTTATCCCCTCTCTCTATAACTACTACCTAAGTCATTACTATGCTGAAATTTAGTTTGAGACCTCTCTCTCTTCTTTTCCATTCAAGCACATTATTTATTTTATGAATTTGATATCAAATTTATATTATTGGGATATGTTTTTACACATCAATCATACTATAATTTTTATTTTCCAAATTATTAGAGACATTTTTTTCTCTCATTTAACCATTTTATGAATCTTTAAGTATAGTCGTTATGCTGTCAAAATTTCACTGTGATTTTTCATGCCAAAATTTTATTCAAACACCCTTTTTTGTATTATGACTTTTAATTCCCAATTTTTCATATTTTATTATGTTCTTAGATATCCCTATTACTTCCCTTATCATTACCAAGTGATGAGATACCTCTTTCACTCTCATTAATCCCTCCCATTAACTTTTATATGCCCCCGTTATGCTGCCAAAATTGTCCTGCAATTTTCCATACCAAACATTGTGAAGTGTATACCGTACCCCTTTCCAATAAAGGGTATTCACCAAGTTGTACCACTAATTAATTTATCGGTGAATTATATATATTTAAACCATAATCCATAATCATGGGATTAAATGTGATGAAATATGTTCTTATGTTATATGATCTATGTGAAACACTTATGCATGTACATGAAATGATTATGATAGATGAACCTAGATAACACTCTAATGAATTGGATAATGTTTTAATCTCATGAGATTCCATTTGTGGTGAATGAGATATTATCCTAACAAAACTATACTATGATGTGTTTGTGGTTAAATTTTACTTATGATATGCCATGTATGGTCATGAGAGGTTATCCTAAGCAAACTATGTTATGATGTCTTGGTGGTTAACCTTGACTTATGATATACCATGTATGGAACATGGGAGGTTATCCTAAGGACACTATGTTATGATGTATTGGTGATTAACCATGACATATTATATACAATGTATAGTCTATGGGAGGTTATCCTAAGAACACTATATTATGATGTCTTGATGGTTAACCTTGACTTATGCTTATGATGTCATGTTTAATATTGCGGACACATTACCATGTTTATTTTTTTCTATCATGTTATACCATGCATCATTGTTCATTATTATAAATCTCACCTCTTATGTTACATTTTTATTCAACTTTGATCACATTTATTTCTTTACCCTACTCCATTATTTGTTTATTCCCTTACTAGGATATATAGATCACCCCTATCTTATGTATATCCCCAGGTTATCCTGTGTAGTTTTAAATGAGAAGTGGAATATTAGAAGCATGTTAAGAAAGTTTTGAATAATGCTATTTTATCCATGTAAAAAGATTATATGGTTTTTCCAAATACACTAGGCTTCTTGATCTTATGGGGTTTACTAAGTGTGATTTTATTTAATAAATCATGAATTAATGTGTAATAAAGGAAATGGTTCTCATATCCTTGGTCATTCTTGTGTATTATAACCCATTTATATGTCCTCAAGATGTTTATTTCCACACAACCATTTCCCTTGACACATAAATCTTGGAAATGTCCTCGGCCACACGACCTGGACTCACTACACAATGTGTACCTTCTGTACACAACATGTAGTCCCCAAAGTTCATCTTCCATGAATTGGAAGAACACTCGATTTGTGATCCTACACTACACATGATGTGTTTGGGAATTCTGAATGGGAATCCTCTATGCTCCATAAGAAACCACCAATTTCTCTATATCCACCCATATTGACTGCAACATCTTGATTTTTTGGCACGTGTAGAAATCCTCAACCCATTTGAATTTTTATAGTTTGGTGAGAAGGAAAATTATTTTATTATTTATTAGAACCCAATTATGAGATATCATTTGACCCAAGGAATTTTTTTTAGATGGGTTTAGTGGGTAAACATTTTTCCTTAGGTTTTTGAGTGGGTTTCAGGTGTGTTGGAGGTAAAACACTTAGCTTTCCATGGTGCGAAGATAGAGGAACATGATTTGAACAAATCACATAGTCTCCCAGGAGAAACCACGTAACCCTACTTTGTATTTAAACATGGTTTGAAAAATAGTGTAGGAGGGGGAACACAATCATGTGGGGTGTTTTTCAATTTTATTAGAGGCTTCACATAGGGTTTGCGCACGTTTTTCAAATCATGTGGTACAATCATGCGAGGTGTTATACTTAGACAATGGGTGCTACATAGTTGGTGCACGACTATCTAAACCATGTGGCCAAACTATAAAGGTCACAACTCCATTTATTTATGTTTTCTTATACTATTTTCATTCTCCAACCACACACACAAGAGAGGGGAGCTCTTAATTTCTTACCCCCTTAGGATTTGAGCTCCACTCTTTGTCTGAGCTCTGATATTTTCTCCATTAGTCTCATTAGAATCACATCGGCAAGACCTTTGATCCACTAGTCTTATTTCCTATTTTCTCTCTCCATATGCTGTGATAAATCCATGTAATTTGTTCTACCCTATTTTTAGGGCATTCATCTAACACTTATTTCTTCCAAATTAGTTGGAGTTAAATGCTAATATCATATGAGAGTGAATATACCAATATGAGGTATGTGGTTTCTAGATTTCTCTTGGATTTTGTAGTGTTTTAAGGGTGAATTCTTGAGAGCGTCGTTGGGAAGTCAGAGTGAGACCCTAATTAATTGACTCATTGTATTTAAATTAATTATGAGACATCATGGGATGCCATTGGGAATTCGCTATCCATGATCATATGTGTGAGGTTGGGTAAGGGGATATGGACCACTTATACATATTAGTTTGGGTATGTTTTATTTATTTAAATTTAATTATACATATTTCTTACAATGGTTTCAAGAGAACATGTTGGTATTAGCCTGAGGATTGAGGAGGTAATAACCATATGAACTGAGGATATGTGATTTGTTATGTTGGGAAAGGCCTAGATTCTATGAATGATGTTTATCATAGATTGTTCAACATGGTCATCAGATTGTGGAAATGAGGTTGTCAGGTTACAGGAATGGCCCAAGTGATTTGAGTTGACAATGACCATTATAATGAGAAACACAGTCGCAAGGACATGAGGTGCCAAGATTATATATATTAGGTACTATGTTGGTGATTTCCACTCACCATGATTGGCCGACATGCCGTTGGAGTCATGTTCACATAGATATGACTGAGATGATGTGGTGGTGTTGACCACCCATATGGGTAGATCCCTCTATTAGTTTCAACTTAAGATGGTGATAAACATAAACGGGGTTATAGGTGATTACTATATAAATCCATAGGGATATTGAGGAACCACTGGGTAATGGCAATGAAACCATCAATTAGGGGCTAAGGCTTACCGAATTTTTGATGTCTATTTTATGAAATTATTTGAGAGGATGGATATCGATGTTTCTTAGGACATCATATATTGAGTCGAGAGTGTTTATTAACTAGAGTAAAGAAATCATTGTGCCTCAGATTTCAGGGTTTAAGCTGATAGAGATTTTATAAACTGAGGTCTGAGGGACTAGGTACTTGTTTGGGGAGTGTGTTCAAGATTATGATTATTTGATTATGACACAGAAGGTGTCAGTTGGCATGAGGTGTCAAAAATGATTTTATAGGAGGTTATTGAGGGTTTTCCAAGTTGTTACTCATCACGGGATTCCTTGTAATTTATGCTAAGGATCCTCACCACTATAGTTATATATATTAAAACACATAATTTTATGCCATATATATAACTAGGGGAATGTGGGATACCGATGATGGATGAAGTAAGTGATCTCTTCCTTGTGGCTGTTGAGCATAAGGGATGCATATATTTATTTATACATGTTTACAATGCCTATTTTATTTATTTTTAGTATACACCTGTATTATCAAAAATGTAATATAGACACATGTTGGTGGTATCCTACTGATATTTATTCTCACACCCTACACAGGCCCTTCGGGACATGTGTAGAATTTATGATTTTGTGATCAGGTAAGGGTCTGGGCTTATGAGATGAACCATATTGATCATGTTATACCATTTAGTATGGGATTTATGGAAAGGTACATTGTAGGTTCTTGCATCAGATGAAGTTTATTTTTTAGTTTTTTTTTCATCATGCTTATATGTATATACTGATATGATCGACCATGATCAAACCTTCTATTTATCTAGTATTTCGTATGAACTAATGTTACACGCATGTTTATCTACAAATGGTGTTTTATTTTACAAATTATATGTTTGGTCTTGTCAATTATTTCTATTGATTTTTATTTGTTTATGCTTCTACTGTTGCATGTTACTGCTTCTGCTTCGATGGGTCACTAGTCCTGTTGTCTTATGGTCTTTTTTATGCCTCTTTATTGATATATACATATAGAAAATTATTATTATTTTATTAGTAATAGGGTATAATATCCCCACTATCACCTATTTACACACTTGTTTCTAGTTTTCAACCTTTATTGTACGGGGAGCTGCACCTAAGGCCCAGTTGTCAATCGACCTTGATCACTATTCAGGTGGAAAGAAAGGATAGGGCACTATAAATGGTATCAAAGGTGTTTCTTTTACCTCTTTTTTGGCCTTAATATTTTATCTATGGTAGGTTGGAGACTAGGTTGTAGTCATAATTGAGTTTACAGATCATATTTGGGTGCTTGCAACCCCATGCACGGGGAATAAACCAAGTTTTCAAGGGTGGAAAATTTCTGTTTTGTTTTGAAATTTTGACAGTTGATATGATTTCCACCTCAAGTATTGCACTTGTGTGTGATTATTATCTATTATTATATGTGAACCTTGGCCCATTATGGAAATTGATAATTGGTTATATTTCTTGATAGGCACATATGATGATTGATATATATATATATATATTTCTTTGATTAATTTCTTTTGATCTTAATTGGGAACCTAGATTTTACTAAGGGGGATTGGGTTAGTGTCAAAAAAGGAAGCTAAACTATGTTTATGTCTTATCCTCTCTTTAGTTGCATTCTACTAAGCCAGCCTAGGCATGTGGTTCCAATGAAATATATGTGTGACTCTATATGTGATATATATATATATATATGGGACTAGATATGATAGGAGAAAGTAGGGATAATGGTAGGGGTAAGTTGTTTAAATTCCTAACAAATAAGATAAACATAGTTTTATTGTATAGCCTCTTTGGTGACATTCTACTTAGCTACCTAAAATTTATGTGTGACTTCTGAATCTATAATGGGTAGGTGAGGGGCCATGAGGCCAAATTTATATGTGATACCTTTCTTTGATATGGATAGTTAAGGGGCCATGATGATATATGTTGTGTGACATTATTTTGACAGGGGAGTGTAAGGGCGGTGAATTGTGCTTCTTATTACAACTTTTATTATTTGTGATATATATATATATTATGGATGGTTGACCATGATATTAGAATTCAGTGAGATTACACCTAGAAATATTTCAGTGGGGAATCAAGAGGGTGGTGACATGGTGACACTTGAGCATGCATAGGTTGAGGCCCCTGAGGGTCGTGATGAGGCCCTGGAGGGTCAGACTAAGCCTGAGCCGCTGGTACAGACACATGCTAATGTACAGGCGGGGAATCCATAGGGAATGGTAGCTTTTGGGCCATGGATTGACGAGAAGCTCAAGGTGATATTGGTTCATGTAATCCATGGGATTGATAGGTGATATTAGGGAGTAGGGCCTTCTACGATGTACTTGACTCGGGAGTTCCATTCGGAGCACCCATTTCCATTTCAGGGTGAGGGTGGACCACATACTGTTGATAACTCGATCAAGTTAGTCCATACCATCTTCGAACAACTTGAGACACCCCAAGATAGAGGGTTAAGCTATAAATGTACATTTTCAGAGGACCGAAAAAGAATTGGTGGGATGTGCAGGTATAGGTAGGCATAAATGAGGGACTATCTTGGAAGGACTTTGAGGACGGATTATTTGAGCACTTATTTCCATAGACACTGAGGGTAGAGAGATCCTAGGAGTTCTTGAATATTCAACAAGGAGACATGTCCATCATGGATCATACAACTAACTTCATATAATCGCCTCATTTCACACCTAGTATGGTGTTCGGAGAAACCTCGAGGGTGAGGAATTTATAGGATGGTTTACAACATGTCATTTGGGTGTAGGTAAACATCTTTAGGTTATCTTCATTCTCAGATGATGTGAATCAAGAATTGATAGCCAAGAGAAATTTGAAAGGCTAGTCATACTTGAGCTGGGTGATGACATCAGGTGATGTTATAAGTGATGCTTCATATAGCATGAAGTGAGGTTGAGAGGAGTCTCAATAGGGAGTTCAGGCCATAAAATTGAGCAGACCACCAAGGAGTGGGTCTTTGATGATGTTATTTTAGCATGGGAAGTCAAGACATGTGAGAATGTAGTGTGATTGGGAATTTAAGGAGTTCCAAACATGCAACCAGGTTGGAAATATTAATAGGTTATGTAGTAATCCTTCTTGGGAAGATGATAGCTAAGAAAAGATCTAGACTCAGGAATCTAAGGTTGGATTGGGAGCAGTTATAGGAGATAGTACCTGGAATTCATTTGCACATGAAGGTTGTGGTAGAGATTGTGGAAACAGAAAATGGGGTTAGTGGCTGGTAGCTGGTATAGCTTTGTAGGGAGTCGAGACCTCAGGTAATCGAGCTTCAGGATAAGTGTATGTAGTGGAGCTTCTAGGTGTAGAGAAGACTAGGGAGATGACTATAGTGAGAGGTACTCCATGGGCATGATTATGTTTCATTTTTATTTTTTCTTGGAACTTTTATATGGCTTGTATGGTTTTGGTGCATGAGGTGCACATGTTGTTTTGGACTAACCAGATGCTAGTTACTAGGTTTTAATCGACTTAGATGCGTGATATATATATATGAGGTGTATGGAACTAGGATTTATTATGAGAATCAATGGATGTGTGTCTTGTTTGACGTGAATTGGAATCTGGGAATCGATACGATGTGGGTTTTATGTGAGGCGTGGGGCACCAAGACTGATTTTGGGCATCTGGTGAGATGCAAGACCTCATAGGTGACATATGTGACATGGGAATGAGGTGAGAATATAATGAGATGCATTACTTGATGGGTGTTATATGTGACATGAGAATGATTTGAAAATTTGATGAGTTCCAGGAGTAATGGAGTGTCATGGGAGGACTTTTAAGTCTATGGATAGTTAGTGGACCATCATAATTTTAATTTTGGGTTGGGAAACGACCAGAGTAGGTAACTCCTAAAGTGGGGAGTGACTTGAGAGAGTTTACATGTGACTTTATAACCATGGTATACCTATTTTGTTTGAATAATATGGGTATTTTGGTACCATATCTTGGTAATTCATTATAGATCTAGGATGATCTATGTTAAGGTGGGTAGATTGTAACATACCAGGTTTTTGAAATAGGTCAAAATCCTCAACCCATTTAATTTTTTTTGAGTTTGGTGAGAAGGGAAATTTTTTTCTTGCTTATTAGAACCCAATCCCAAGAGATACTTTAACCCAAGGCCTTATTTTTGGATGGTATTGGATGATTATGTTTTTTACTTAGGGTTTCTAGTGGTATTCAATTGAGTCTAAGGCTAAAAACCTAGCGTTTTAGGGTACACAGATAGAGGATCACAGTTTGAAAAAATCGTGTGGATTGCCATGAGAAATTATACGACCCTCATTTGGCTCTGAACATGATTTTAAAAACCATTTAGAAGGGGTAACATGACAATGTGGGGCATTATGTAGTTTTATCAGAGGCTTCATGAATGATTTACACATAGGTTGTCGAACTGTTTGGGCCAACCATGTGAGGTGTGGTACTTAGACTGTGGGTATCGCATGGTTGGTGCATGGTTAGCCAAACCACGCGGGCCACTTAAAGAGGAAAAATTAACAAATTTTCCCTCCCTCTATTTATGTTTTCTCCTCCTCTTTTCCTTATACATGAACATGCATAGTATAGGTGATCTCTTTATTTCTCCCCCCCATACGCTTTGAGATCCACTCTTTACCTGAGCTCCTATCTTCACTCTACTAGTCTCATTGGAACTGCATATGTAAGACCATTGTTTCACTAGTCTTCTTTTCTCTTTGTTCTCACCATATGGTGTGCTAAATTCATGTGATCCATTTTACCCTATTCTTAGTGTGTTCTCATAAAATTACTATTTCTTCCAAATTGGATTGAGTTAAAGGATGATATCAGATGAGAAAGAATCTTCCAGTATAAGATAAGTGGTACCTATATTTCTATTTGATTTTTCAATGTTTCGGGGGGGGGGGGGTGTTATTGGGTATGTAATTGGGAAGTCCAAGTGAGACCCTAATTAATTAAAATCTTTTATTTAAATTAATTACGAGACATCATGGAATTTTATTGGGCATTCCCTAGACATGATCATACATGCATGGCCAGAGGAGAGGCCATGGACAACTATGAATGATTAGGATGGGTGTGTTTTATTTATTTAAATTGAATTATATATATTTCTTGTGATGGTTCCAAGAGAATGTGTTGGGCCTAGCCCAAGGATTGAGGTGGTGATGACCACCTGGACTAAGGGGATGTGATTCTTCAGGTTGGGCGAGGCCCAGATTCTAAAAGTGATATTGATCACATGTTGGGCGTTATGGTTATCAGATTGAGGTGATGTGGTCATTAGGTTATGAGAATGGCCCATGTGATTTAAGATGGTGTTGACCATCAGGATTAGAGATATGTTCATAGGGGAATGAGATTCTAGGATGATGTGTCTTAGGTACTATTCTAGTGATTTCCACTCATTGTGATTTTCTAACATGTTGTTTAAGTCATGTACACACAAATAAGACTCATAATATGAGGTGGTGTTTACCACTCATGTGGGTAGAGGCATCCATTAATTGTATCTTAGGATGGTGTTCACCATTAGTGAGGTTGGATGTGCTTTCCATAGAAACCCATGAGGATAGTGGGGAGACATCGGTTGATGGTGATGAGACCATCGGTTGGGGATTTAGGTTCTCCACATTATTGAGGCCATTGGGTCAGAATTATTTGAGAGGATGGATATCATCGTTCCTTAGGAAATTAGTTGTTGAGTCGATGATGTTTATTACTTGTAGGAAATACATATCTATGCCTTAGAAATCAGGCTTCAAGATGAAGGTAATTTTTTGAACTGAGGTCTGAGGAACCATGTACTTGTTTGGGGCATGAATTTGGGATATCAGTTATTTGATTATGTCACAAAATATGTCAGTTGGCATGAGGTGAGAGTGA
Source organism: Viscum album (assembly GCA_963277665.1). Taxonomy (NCBI): domain Eukaryota; kingdom Viridiplantae; phylum Streptophyta; class Magnoliopsida; order Santalales; family Viscaceae; genus Viscum; species Viscum album. Next base: position 2,071,785,789 of record OY728150.1, on the reverse strand, counting down.
TTATTTTATAGGAGGATCCTGAGGGTTCTCCAGCTTATTACTCATTAGTAGATGACTTGGGATTTATGTTAAGGATCCTCACCACTACAGTTATATATATGTAGACATGTTGTTGTATTCCATATATATATCTAGGGGTACATGGGATATTGGTGATGACTGAAGCAGGTGATTGCTTCCTTATGGCTGCTGAGAATAAGGGAAGCATGTATTTATTTATATATGTGTTCAGTTTCTCCTTTATTTATTTTTAGTATCCCCCTATATTATTGTTGGATTTGGTGGACTAGAACCAACTAATTTGTACTTTATTCATTAATAAAAGCCTTATCACATTTTTTTTTGTTCTTCTGCGTGACAATGCATGTGATAATGTACTAAGGACAACTGTTTCATTAAATGGTCATAGAGGATCCCTGTTATGATGAGAAACTGAAAGTGATATAACACTGTTCTTGAATATATACTCTATGGCCGGATGATGTTATTTGAGGGACACAAATAATACAGGTCATTAGGGGTCAGGACTCATAAAACTTTGAGGCACATTCTCATGGTGTGCATCCTTGGTAATATCCAGGAGGATATTATGAGAACGAGACCCGCTAGTAGGAAATCCACATTTCATAGTGTCATTGGATATTCCTATCTGCAGACGTGTGTATTGGTCCTTAGACTTTAAGATTATTATTAATGGGTATTACAACTCACACACTTAGATATATTGACAAAACTGTGACGACACACTATTCGCAGTGAGTTAGGATACGTTGGGTGCGTCACGAGTAATACTGCATTAATAGATAATGCGAGAAAGGATTTGTCCCTTATGTTCCATAACAGAAGTAGATATCTCAGGCCCTTTGATGGAATGATATAGACTAAATAAATCCATGGCCATGGTAAGGTATGGGCGAGTTCAGTTCCGGGAAGTCAAAGAAAGAATAATCGAGCACATGGGTTGATGCCACTAGCATGCAACCCGCTTGATTAGAGATATTGAGACAAAGGGATTATATTACATGGTAAGTGTTCGTTGGAGGTGACACATCATTACGACATTAACTTCTTTCTCTATGGGTGCCTTGGCGTGTTTCTAGACACTAAACTTGGACTTTAGGTAGGCTCCACCTAATTCCACTAATAAAGAGGCCTAGATGGTCACACACTAAGTGTGTCCATGTATCTCAGTTAAATATTAATTTAATAAGTTAAATAAATATTATTCCTGACTTTGGTTTAATAATTATTTAAGGATACCTGATCGCATTTATTTTGACACTAGTTATTCGAGAGAATATATTGTGGGCGAAATAATATATTTATTAGCGAGTAATGCAGTTACATTTATTTAATAAATAAATATCCATTACTCAAGGTCTAATAAATGTGGTGGAGAAAAATGGAAAATAAAAGTACACACCGTGTATATTAAATATACACACCGTGTAGTTTTATGGAAAACAAGTATACTCCACGTATTAATTATTACATGCCGTTTAGTTTTCCAGTCGGGATTTTGAGGATATAATATTGTTTTATTAAATGATACTTATTATAATTAGCATGGGTGCATGTCAAGGAATTAATGATTCGACATGGGGGTTTTCAATAAGAGTTAATGAAATAATTAAAACACGTAACACATTTATTTATTTTCATAACTCTATTAACCTCAAACACAATTATAAATATCCTCACAACCCCAACACTTTTGAAGAGCCATTTTTGGTTGTGCATAATGGATTTGGAAATACTCTCAAGCCAAGAGAGAATTCCCTTTTCACCATGAATGCCCTCAAGTTACGAGAGCGAGATCCTCCACCGGATCAAGGCGGTCGAAGACGGACATCACAAGCGAATGTTCTTCCGCTCTAGCACCTGGAGATCCCTTTGGCAATGTCCAAAGATACGTGGAGCACATGTGGATCACTGCTAGAGGAATCCTATACTTGGATTCTATGACGCAATGACGGATCACATGATCGTGACCGGAGACATCGATGAAGAAAGAATTCCACCGAGGTAATTCTTGTGAATTAATTAAATTAATTATAACCAACATATGATGATCCTGTCTCAATGGTTCTGGGACTCTTATTTTATTTTTCATTATTCATTCCATTCCGAAGATCCAGCGTTTTATATCGTGATGGATCTTCGATTGATCATTTTTTAACTCTAAAATTTAAGTTGGTCAATCCCACCAACGCGCTTCCGCTATGCCCGGAACCTACAAGTGGTATCAGAGTGGTCATCTAGTTGATTATAATTATTTAGTTTTTCATTGGTGATTTATGCATTTAATAATTTTTTTATTTAAATTCATGTTTAATCGTTATAGAAATATGAATGTCGAGATCTGTTCCTCCTCCCTCGTTTCTCATTCACCTCACAGAAACGAATTTTTCTTTTAATTTTTATTAAAATAAATTAGAGGAACTCATCTGGAGGAGCCAAACATTTCTGGCCATACAACACCAGAATACACGGCGTGTATTCGAAATTACACGCCGTGTAGTCTAGGTTTAATGAATTGAATGATATGCCAAATCAGGTTGTGTATTGGATTATTTCTAAGAATTTAAGACACAGTGTGTTGACCAGAAACAGGTGGCACATGGTTTCCGGATTACATGCCGTGTGGTCCCTTCAGGTTAGGGTTGGGCTGTGTACCCCGTACACGACTTGCCTAGCTGGAAACCGTGTAATGCTGAAACTACACGACATGTGTCCAAAAAGAACACGCCGTGTACTCCGAAAATTTCTGAAGTATATTTACACTCTATGTCCTCAGGTGTGTACTTTGGATGGATGGTGAATAAAAGTACACGCCATGTAGTCGGAACTACATGCTGTGTACTCATCCAAGTTACACAGATTTATTAAAATTTATTATTTATATTATACAAAACCTTGAGTCGTGTACCATAGTGCAGGCGTAAAGCTGAGGCACAACATGTGATATGTGTTTTATATATATGTGTTTAATTTAACATCTGCGTAATGAACGGGAATTCACCAGGTTTCCTCCAAGGTTCAAGTTACATACAAGGATAATTTTAAATGAATTTATTTATTTAAAATTATGATGATAATCTCAAGGAAGTTCAGAAAAGGGTTTAAGATAAAAGTATTTATTAATTAAAGATAATTAATTGATTTGAGCATGATTTATCTTAAAAAAGAACGATTATTGAATTTAATGCTAGTTCTATTTATGCATAAATATCATTTCATGTATGGATGATCATGATCTAGACCGAGACCTTTGTATGTGAATGGTTTCTTTTAATTTATTTATTTAAATTAAATTTGTTGGCCTACGAGCCATCTCCTCATTAATATGTAGGGCCTGCGTGCCCAAGGATTATTTTATGTGAAAACCCCTTTTTCCCCTCACCTGCGTGTGAGATAAATGCATATGTAATGGATGGAGATCCCAAGCTAGTGGAGGTGGCTCAAGTCAGGATCCAAGGTGAAACCAATCCAAGGAGATACAAAGGTGGACAGATGGAAAGCTATAAACACGAACCCGAAAGGTTCAACGTGTTTCTCCCCTAGGTCTTGGGTTAGTTTATCAACTGCTAGATAAACTAACCAATAGAAAAATCTCATGATCATACCATTTATTTTATTTCTGTCAGTTGCATGGTTTTTTTATTGTGGGTGTGTTGTCACGATCACACAATTAATTAATTAAACGAGCATTCAAGATGAAATTAAAATAAAAAATGACTTATATGTAAATATTATCTTAGACATGGTTAATCACTTAAGTTTATCCCACTTAACATTAACAAGAATGTAATCAAAGATAATAAAATAACAATTTATGTATAAGGATAAAATCCCTCAAAATAAATATTAAGTCGGTATAGCCTTCCATAATCTTGGTTAGAATCGAACCATAGTTCAAAGTGCTTGAGCAACCCTATTTGGGGTTCTTTCATTTATCGGGGAATTCTAATTCAAGGTTTTGAGTTGAATTGACTTGGTTCGCATCAAGGGTTGACTTCCATAGCAGGACTTGGTGTGACCAAGAGGCAAATGTTGAGAAAATCCAAAATAAAAGGATTTCAGGATTGGGGAGTCCACTCAGCGGATCAAGGAGCTGCGAGTTAATGCAGTTGGAATTTGGAATGCCTACCTAAAAACCTTCAAGTTTCTTGACCAACCCTAGTTGGGGTAATTCTAAGGGCAATATGGATCCCTTTCACTAGAATATTCAGGCAACAGAATATTCCGAAATCAATGGTGAGGGCTATTATATTTCGATAAAATAGTGGGAGACTAATAATTATTAATTTATTTATTTTTCTTAGTTTTGTAATAATGTACTAAACCTTTGCTCATCTTAATTTGTATAAATGATAAGAAAATGACTTCAAACATATCATTGCGAACCATACTCAAGAAGGAAAACCTTCTCACCGACACCAATTTCCAAGAGTGGCAGAGGCGTTTACGCGTCATCCTTCGCCACGAAAGAAAATTGTATGTGCTGGAAGAACCTTTTCCAGTTGTGCCTGGGAAAGAGGCCAGTGATGAAGAATTATCTCTCTATATGAAACACATGGATGATTCCACATATGTCCAGTGTTTCATGCTATCGACCATGTACAATGAGCTCTTGAAGCAATATGAAAACATGGACACGTATAGCATGATGTCTCACCATAAGGTTCTCTACAAAGAGAAGGTGAGACATGAGAGGTATGAGATCTCCAATTATTTGTTTACAACTAAGATTTGAGAGTCTGCGCCAGCTGGGCCTCATGTAGTCAATCTTATTGGCTAAATTGAACGCCTGGACATCTTAGGGATTAAATTCCCAGATGAGTTGCATACAGATCTCATCCTATCATCATTTCCCAAGACCTTCTCTAGCTTCATTGTCAACTATAATATGAGCGGCAATGAGAAGATTCTATCGGATCTTCTAACCTTGATTCGCCAGGTATATAAAAACATGGGGCGTGACAAACCCATAGTCCTTATGGTGAACAAGAAAAGGAAGGACAAGGAAAAGGGCCCAAAGACATATAAATGGTCTGAAGCCCCCGAGCACCATCCCTCCAAGAAGGGGAAGGTCCAGAGGCAAGGCAAGGAACAAGAGGCAGTGTGTATTGCATGTGGAAAGTAGGGCCACTGGAAGAGGAACTGCACCCAGAAGTGTGGGGATGCTAAAGGTGTGTTTGTTATCGAGTGAAATCTTTCTATTTCTACACATTGGTTATTAGATACATCATGTGGGGCTCAAATCTGTATTAAAATGCAGGAACCAAGTAGATTTAGAAATATCGCTAGAGGAGAGGTGGATCTTTGAGCTGCCAATGGCGCAAGGCTGGCTGCGTTGGCTATTGGAGACTATCACCTCTCATTACCAACTGGCATGATTTTGGTTTTACAAAACTATTATTTTGTGCCTAGTGTTACCAAGAACATAATTTCTGTATCTTGTTTGGATATGGATGGATTTGTTTTCATGTTTGTAAATAAGGGTAGTCTCTTTTATAAGAACAACGTATGTTATGGTATGACACATTTGAATAATGGTTTGTATGTATTAAATTACAAAAACCAAGTGTTGGAAATCGATAATGAAACAAACTCACATGACTCATACATCACCCAGTTGTGGCATCACCGCCTTGGTCATGTAAACGAGAAGCGCTTGACAAAGATCTATCAAGATGGCTATTTAGACTCTATTGAGCTAAAACCACTTGATAGATGTCATGCTTGTTTACAAGGTAAAATGACCAAGATGCCTTTTGGTGGATAGGGTGAAAGGGCCACAGAGCTTCTATGACTGGTACACACAGATGTATGTGGACCATTTCTAGTAGAAGATAGTGGTGGATATTCTTACTTCATTACTTTTAATGATTATTTGAGTAGATAAGGACTTGTCTACTTAATGAGGTAAGTCCGAAGCCTTATAGAAATTTAAGGAATTCAATAATTAAGTAGAGAATTAGCTTGGTAAGAAGATAAAGAAGCTTTGATCAGATCGAGGTGGAGAATATCTGAACCAAGAGTTCATCGATCTTCTACGGGAGTCTGGGATTCTATCTCAGCTCACTCCTCCTTATACACCATAGTTGAATGGTGTTAGTGAAAGGAGGAACCACACCTTGTTGGAAATGGTGAGGTCAATGATGAGTTATGCAGATCTTCCATTATCCTTTTGGGGATATTCTTTACAAACTGCAACATACACATTAAAAAGAGTACCAACTAAGGAAACAAATGGAATTCCTTCTAAGTTATGGAGTGTAAAGAAACCCATTTTGTCTCATACACATGTATGGGGATGCGATTTGTTTGTTAAGGACTTCTCAGGAAACAAACTCGCACCCCGGGGCACGAAGTGTATCTTTATAGGATATCCCAAGGAAACAAAAGAATATTACCTATATAACCCTCAAGACAAGAAAGTGACTATCGCCAGACAAGCCGTCTTTCTTGAGAGGGAGCACATCCTCAAGAAGGATAGTGGGATCCAGATTGACTTTGACGAAGTTGATGCTCAATATACACAAGAGTTGGTATAGGAACAAGTTCCACAGGTCCCCGTGGAGGATGTTCCAGAAACACAAGTACTACGTAGGAGCTCAAGAGAGGTAAGGGAACTATATTGATTTGGTTTCCTAGTCACCGAGGATGGTGAATCATTATTGTTGGAAAATGATGAGCCTCTCTCCTACAAGGAACCATTAGAAGCTCAGAAGCTAAAATATGGCTAGAAGCTATGAATTCTGAGATGGATTTCATGTATCAGAACCAAGTTTGGGTTTTGGTCGATGAGCTAGTTGATGTAAAGCCTGTTGGATGAAAATGGGTATTCAAGAGAAAGCTGGAAATGGAAGGTCAAGTTACCCCCTATAAATCAAGTCTAGTGTATAAAGGATTCAGACAGTGTCAAGGAATTGACTATGATGAAACCTTCTTGCTAGTTTCCTTGTTTAAATACATAAGAATCATACTTTCCATAACAGCTTACCATGACTATAAGATTTGGCAGATGGATGTCAAAAAAACATTCCTTAATGGGAACCTTCAGGAAGATGTCTATATGACACAACCAGAAGTGTTTGTGACACCAGGTGAAGCCAAACAAGTTTGCAAGTTGCAGAAATCCATTTATGGATTGAAGAAAGCATCCAGGTCATGGAACATTCAATTTTATGAAGCCATAAAGTAATTTGGTTTCATTAATAATGAATGTGATCCATGTGTTTATAAGTGGTTTAATGGGAATGCGGTCGTTATCCTAGTATTATATGTTGATGACATATTTCTTATTAGAAATTACGTACCAGCCTTACAGTCAGTTAAGCACTGGTTGAACAAGTGTTTCTCCATGAAATATTTAGGTGAAGCAGCCTACATTCTAGGGATCAAGATCATTCGTGATAGATCCAAGAGGCTGTTTGGACTAAGTCAGGGTACATACATTGACCAGATACTAAAGTGATTTATTATGGAACAATTAAAGAGAGGATTGGTTCCAGTGTCACAAGGATTACATATTTCTAAGAAAATGTGTCCTTAGACATAACAAGAGAAAGATAGGATGAGAAATATCCCATATGCATCGTCTATAGGATCCATCATGTATGCCATGTTATGTACCAGGCTTGATGTTGCCTATGCACTGAGCATGGTAGGAAGATATCAAGCAGATCCAGGGGAACAACATTGGACTGCTGTTAAGACTATCCTTAAGTATCTGAGAAGAACTAAGGATATGAACCTAGTGTATAGAGGAGACGAGGAGCTTGTCATCAGAGGGTATGATGATGCTGGTTTTTAGATAGATCAGAATGATTTAAATTCACAATTTGGATATGTTTTCTATCTCAATGGAGGAGCTGTGAGCTGGAAGAGTTCAAAGCAACCAGTTGTTGCCGATTCTATAGTGGAGTCTGAGTATATAGAAGATTCTGATGTAGCCAAGGAAGCTATCTGGATTCGGAACATTGTCTAGGAGCTTGATGTGGTGCCTAGAAGTAAAGATCCCATTACATTGCATTGTGATAATACTGCAGCGGTGACTCTTGCAAAATAACCAAGGTCACATCAACAGAAAAAGCACATACTCCGGAAGTATCACCTCTTGAGTTATTTCTATCAGAGGGGTGAAGTTAGATTGAGAAGAGTGTCCATGGAAGAGAACGTGGTAGACCCCATGACTAAAGGCCTATCTCAGCAGAAGCATGAGTATCATGTGAGAGATAGCGGGTTAAAGGTTGTTAGCAGTTGGCTCTAGTCCAAGTGGGAGTCTGTTGGAGTTGGTGGCCTAGAACCAACTACTTTGTACTTTATTCATTAATAAAAGCCTTATCACATCTTGTTTGTTCTTCTGCGTGAAAATGCATATGATAATGTTCTAAGGATAGCTGTTGCATTAAAGGGTCATAGAGGATCCCTGCTATGATGAGAACCCGGAAGTGACATAACACTGTTCTTGAATATATGTTCTATGGTCAGATGATGTTATTTGAGGGACACAAATAATACATGTCATTAGGGGTGAGTACTCATAAAACTTTGAGGCACCTTCTCATGGTGTGTGCCCTTGGTAATATCTAGGAGGATATTATGAGAACGAGACCCGCCAGTAGGAAATCCACATTTCATAGTGTCATTGGATGTTCCTATCTGTGGACGCGTGTATTGGTCCTTAGACTTCAATATTATTATTAATGGGTATTACAACTCGCACACTTAGATGTATTGATGAAAACTGTGACGACACACTGTTCGCAACGAGGTAGGATACGTTGGGTGCATCACGAGTAATACTGCATTAATAGATAATGCGAGAAAGGATTTGTCCCTTCTGTTTCATAATGGAAGTAGATATCTTAGGCCCTTTTATGGAATTGATATAGCCTAAATAAATCCATGGCCATGGTAAGGTATGGGCGAGTTCAGTTCTGGGAATTCAAAGAAAGAATAATTGAGCACATGGGTTGATGGAACTAGAATGCAACCCTCTTGATTAGAGATATTGAGACAAATGGATTATATTATATGGTAAGCATTTGTAGGAGGTGAAACGTCATTGCGGCGTTAACTTCTTTCTCTATGGGTGCCTTGGCGTGTTGCTAGACGCTAACCTTGGACTTTAGGTAGGATCCACCTAATGCCATTGAGAAAGAGGCCTAGAGGGTCCCATACTAAGTGTTTCCATGTATCTTAGTTTAATATTAATTTAACAAGTTAAATAAATATTATTCCTGACTCTGGTTTAATAATTATTTAAGCATGCCTGATCGCATTTATTTCGACACTAGTTATTTGAGATAATATATTGTGGGAGAAATAATATATTTATTAGCGAGTAATGCAGTTACATTTATTTAAGAAATAAATAGCCATTACTCAAGATATAATAAATGTGGTGGAGAAAAATGGAAAATAAAAGTACACGCCATGTATATTAAATATACACGCTGTGTAGTTTTATGGAAAACAAGTACACGCCGTGTATTAATTATTACACGCCGTGTAGTTTTCTAGTCGGGATTTTGAGGATATAATATTGTTTTATTAAATGAAATTTATTATAATCAGCATGGGCGCATGTCAAGGAATTAATGATTCGACATTGGGGTTTTCAATAAGAGTTAATGAAATAAATAAAATGTGTAACGCGTTTATTTATTGTCATAACTCTATTAACCTCAAACACGATTATAAATATCCTCACAACCCCAACACTTTTGAAGATCCATTTTTGGTTGTGCACAATGGATTTGGAAATACTCTCAAGCCAAGAGAGAATTACCTTTCCACCAAGAACACCCTCAAGTTACAAGAGTGAGATCCTCCACCGGATCAGGGCTGTCGAAGTCGGACATCGCAAGAGAAGGTTCTTCCGCGCTAGCACACGAATATCCCTTCGGCGATGTCCAGAGATACATGGAGCAGATGTAGATCATAGCTAGAGAAATTCTATACTTGGATTCTACGATGCAACAACGGATCACAGGATCGTGACCGGAGACATCGACGAAGAAAGAATTCCACCGAGGTAATTCTTGTGAATTAATTAAATTAATTATAACAAACATATGATAATCCTATCTCAATGGTTCCAAGACACTTCTTTGCTTTTTCGTTCTTCATTCCATTCTAATGATCCGGTGTTTTATATCGTGACGAATCTTTGATTGAATGTTATTTAACGCTAAAATTAAAGTTGGGAAATCCCACCAATGCGCTTCCACTATGCCCGAAACCTATAATTATCATAGATGTAAGAAATTCACACATTATTGGTGGACTACTAAGATTTATTCTCACACCCTACACAGGACCTTCGGGGTGCATATAGATTTTATGCTTTTGTGGCCAGGTAAGGGTTCTATCTTAAGAGATGGAGTATAGTGATCATGTTATACCATTTAACATGGGATGGATTGAAAAGGTAACTTGGAGGTTCTTGTATCAAATGAAGTTTATTTTTCAGTTTCTTTTTATTCCATCATACTTATACATATATACTGATGTGGTATGCCATGGGTGATCCTTTTTATTATCTACTATTTTGTATGACCATATGTGATATGCATTATTAGATAAAAATGGTGTTTTATTTTACAAATGGTATGTTTAATATTGATGATTATTTCTAATGCTCTTCATTTGTTTATGCTTCCACTATTTCATGTCACTACTTATGCTACAGTGGGTTACTAGTCATTTTGTCTTATGGTTTTTATTCGGATAATTTGTTTATACATACATATAGACCATTATAATTTTATAAACAAGAGGGTATAATATCCCCATTATAATCTCTTTACACCCTCATTTCTAGTTGGTATCCTTTGGCATACAGGGAGGCACACCTAAGGCCAAGTGCTCAATTGGCCTTGAGCACTATTCGGGTGGAAATATGGGTTAGGGGTACTATATCAATCCTCACAGGGTCCCTAGTAGTTATCTAAGGGATCTAAAAACTTAAAAACACATAAACAATGATCTAGAAAAGAATATAATAAATACGCCTACCTCATGGTGAAACACCAAAGCTTCGAGTACAACACAAAGCCTAGAAGTTGCTGCACCTTGATTCAATGATGATTGACTTTAAAAACAGAATCTGGCGACACCTCCTTTCCTCATTTCTTCCTCGGTCTATCCATCATCACGGTAGAACCTCCCCTCCCACTTTCATATGTAGGAAGCTAATTCGGGGGGGGGGGGGGGTAGGTTTATAAATTTAATTTTATTAATTTAATAAACCACCATTTAACACCCTACCAACGGTCCCCTCTAACCAGACATCTGAATCCAAAAAACTTTATGTCACACCTAGGTTAAAACCCACATTTTAGACTCAAACATAGTCTTATATTTCATATTTGAGACTTGAATTTGGTGTTATTACACTTTTACAAAAAACTGTGTGTTTTTGATAAAATTTATTTAATATCACAACACTGAGGTTCTTTAGGACCCAAAATCCCATACCATATCAGCACCTTTCTTTGGAAATACTCCTAGAAATATTATAAAGTATCAAAGTGAAAAACCAAACTTGCAACTATAAAGACCATGAACCAAGTTTCCTGGAGCCAGTTCCTTACATTATTACATTAGTATGATTACAAGAAAGTCATATCATGAAGGACCGATCAATTTATTAGTTTTTTAAACCATATTACATGCAAGAACTTTTCATTACAACTTGAAAGGGAAAACATCATATAAAATCCATTAGTAACAACAAAAAACTCTTTTATTAACCCTTCAAGTCATTCATAATAAACATCTTCACATATTAGGGAAAAATAAAATATAGGAAAGGGGTGAAATTCTATGCTCAGTAAGGGTAACCAATACAGTGGAAGATTTCATAAATAAACATAAATATAAGGCATGTTGAATAACTAAAAACACATTCCATTAAAATATAATTTTGAGTATAAAATTAAAGGAATATAAGTTGATTGAATAATTCCATAATAAAACATAACCTTGGATATTATACTAGTGGAATAATCACATGGAATATCAATTAATAGTTTTATAATGAAGAAAATTCATAAGTATGGATATATAAAACATACCTTTAAGGATTTATTCCAAGAATCCATTATTGTCAAGGCTTCATTCCAAAAATATAATAAATGGGTAAGGCCTCAGCCAAAACCATATCTAGTTTGTCTCACGAGACCTACCGATGCATCAAGGGGCTATAGCGGACCCCACCCATCACTTTCTAAGTCCAATTAATTTATCATATGAATGGGGATAAACTTAAACAACATGAACATGTGAAATTTAAATAACATTCCCTAATATGTAATCATAATCACTAACTAGTCTGAGTAGCATGGTGAATGGTACCAAGATATCACATCCATAGTCAAACCAGTCATAACCCAATTAATAACATATGGTAGATGAAAATAATAAGATATCAATATCATTAAATGATAAAATTAAAAATAGGTGTTGAAATAGATTAAAATACTCTAATAAAATCATTGATGAATTTTTGAGAGAAATATCCCTTTTATTTTGCAAAGAAGAGTTATTTTGAAAAAATCATTTTTATTTTTCATAATTGTTTGTATAAAACCAGAAATGAAAAAATATATTTTTTTCAGAAAAAATTAGTGATTTTTTAAAATTAATTTTTTCTTAAAATATATTATGGATGATACATGAAAATGGGTAAGAAATCGAGAAGTTCCCTTTAATCTGGTTTGCGTATTGGGAATAATTGAAAAGGGAACCATGAAAAAACATGTATTTCTTATAAAAAAAGATGAAATAATCTAGAAACATGAATTTTTAATGTATAAAAATAATTTATAATAAGTATATAAAAATAATGAATAATTAAATTGGTGTATAGAAGAAGAAGTCATAACCCAAATGAAAATGGAGGTTCATGAAGAAAACTCTTTCCTTATGTCCGAATGTGTTTTGAACCTAACCTTAATATCCTAGATAATAAGATTAAATCCATTAATTAAATAATTAATAACCTTATACACATTTATTTTATTTATTATAATTTTATTAAGCTCATTTATGGCCTTTTTATGAGTTATAATATACAATTTTATTGCTCGGGAGCATTCGTTTCCTTGGTTTTCTTGATTGGTATACTTGAATATTAGTATGAAAGTTCATGTGGAATGGGTATAATTCTACAGAATTTAATTTATATGATATTAATGATCATAAATAATTGTAAATGGTTATATATATCATTTTTTAATTTGGTATGATGATGGATCATTAGATACGACATTCAGTGATAATCGTTTGCATTATTATTATAGTTATTGATCAAAACAAGCTCATTTTGTTTTATCATTTAGTTTTAGGTAAATATGTTACTTAAAAAAAATAAAAAAGGTTTTAATAAATATATTATATTCCATTTTAACCATAAAAATTATTTCATTACCATCCTTGAAGTAGAAATTGAAGAACCAAAATCCGTCATCTACAAAGGTTATAAATTATCACCTCAGAGATGATGATTTCTTTTTTAAAATAAAAAAGATAGAGAAAGGATTTCGATGAAGTATATTCCATTAAATTGATATAATTATTGTATATAGATGAAATTGGAGTTATAATTATCATTTTTACAGAGGATGTTAGGAGAGAATAATAAAAGAAGAGAACTTGAAAAGAAATTAAAAGGAAAAGGAAGAGGATTTTACCTCTTGAATACTCCTCCTTGTGAAAAACCTTAAGGAGATTGGTTTTTGTAATTTTATGAGACCAAGAGATCTTGGAAGTGGGGGATATTATTAGGGAGAATATTGTGTAGAAATTTGATAAGGATCAAATATTAGAAGGTGTGAGAGGAATGGGCGGTGAGGGATGGTATTTATATTGGAAGAGGGGGGGGGGTGATTTCTCATTATTTTATTATTTTTCTTAATAAAAGAAATAATATTTATTATTGTGAAAAAATAAACTAATAAGTGAATTTGAGTTCAAACTAAGGGTTCTTACTTCCTAAAAACATCACCTATGAATCAAAAAAACATTTATTTATCATTTATTGTAAATTATCATATTTTACCATTCAACAAAATTTCAAATATTTTAGAAGAAACCCCAAAATTCACCTTAACCATTTTTATATGTGTAGAATTAAAAAATGAACTCCATTTTATGAAAATAATTTTATAAATATGAGAAATTATGTTTTTAGTTAAAATCACCATTTACTCCAAAATACCAATTTTAAAATTATAACTAGTTTTATGACACATTGAAAAATTAACTAAGGCCACATAAAATTATCTTATAAACATAAGATATCAAAATATCAACTTATGATTCTATTTTTTGAAAATAAATTGTCTTTTTAATAACTATTTTAATAATAAAATTGTAAATAAAAATTTATGTTTTATAAAAATACTAATACTTAATTAATAATTTCTAAAACATTTATTTACCATGATATAATTATATCATACTTTCATTTATAAGGTTCATATTTTTTTACATTCATGGGTGAGTTTACTATTAATTTGGTAAATTTACTATTCATATGGGTCATATTACTATTCATAAGGGTAACGTTACTATTCAAAAGGGTCAAGTTTCTATTCACTAAAAATTAAGTTGATCTTATCAGACTCAAAATATCTTACTGATCGCAACCGTGTATGTATGTTTTTTGAGATTTAATTCCCACGAGAAGAAAATTTATGTTTAATGGCTAGGTTATAACTATCTTGTTTAAATAATTATAATAACAAAGTTTTTTTTTACAGATACTCACTATCATGTGCATTACATTCTATTTTAAATTTATATTTTAATCCTTAGGGTGTTACATTCTCCCATCCTTCAAAAAATTAAATCCTTGCAAATTGATATTGTAATTTGAAAAATAGAGGTTGATTTTTTGAAAATTATTTTATAGGAAACCCACATCAGAAAAAATTTATAGATCATTCTATTAATAAGATGGAAAGTGTAAATGAAAAGTTCACCTGAAAATCAGGCTTTCGAATATGATAACATTAGAATAAAGTGAAAACATATCAATGGAAGAGATATCTAACCATCATGTTCTTATGGAGAGTGATAAAGAACGTGGTTATTAGAATGTGAAACACCATAAAACCATCAATTTATGATTTGTTTAAAGACCATTGATTTATTAGAAGGAAAATTAATTGGATGAAATTTTTATTACAAAATCATTTTCCTAGAGTTGAGGGTTTCTTTTACTATCCAGAGAAGCACTTCAAAAAATAAACTTGCTTGATGTTATAATCTCATCCTTTGGTTGTGCTTCTATCCATCTCCACTTCATTTCTTATACCAAAATATGGATATTAAAGATGAATTTTTATACCATAAGTCATTACTTTAGCCTTTAAATATTTTATAAAAGAAAAAATGTTGTAATAGGCTATACAAAATCATATTTTAGTTTTAATCCATTCCATAAGTAGTTAACCTTAAGACTCATCCAAATTATATATGTCCAAAATTTAAAGTCCAAAGATTTAGAATAAATGTCACTTAACATCATATTTTCCTTAAAAAAACATAATTTATCTCTAATTGTCACATACCAAACATATGAATACCTTGATTACCTTTAAACATTTATAAAACATGCATGCTTCCAATTCCTTAAATAATTATTGCAGTACAACATAATTCATGAATCTTAAAAAAAATTAATTATTCCACTTAAACTGTAGTAACAACAAAATATTTGCATTGATCCCTTTGATTATTTTGGGGTATATTATGTTGGATCTTATGGAATTAATTTTTATAGTGCCCCATATCCTTATAGTTAAAGCATTGGACATTATAAAATTATTTCTTTCCCTTAAAATCCTGAGCATGGTAGACTTTTTTCACCAAACCTGAAGCAATCTTCTTTTCATTTTAATCATGTATCAAGGTGTTTCCTCCCACAAGTATCACATGTTGGATAATCCATATTTCCCTTATTCCCTTTATCCATATTTTTCTCTACCATCCTCTTTTTCTCTTGTTTACCTTCAAAACCATAAGACTTGGAGAATTATTTCTCCTCTTGATAGCACAAGATATTATCCTTATATGATGATAATATTTGGGAGACTAATTAACTTCATATAATTTTCTTAAGACCATAAAATAAATGGTCAATCTTGAACCTTAGATTGCATATGTAGTCCACAACATTCCTTTATAACCTTGTAAAGTTGGCTTCATACTTAACAATATTTTTATCCTCTTTCTGTCTCAGACCCAAGAATTGTCTCTATATATCTGCTCGTTGTTCACGAGGGAAATATTTATCCAATAAAATTTCCTTAAAATCCATATATTCCATGTTTTAAATTTATTCCTCATACTATGTGTTTTGGATTAGTGACCACCATTGATATTCATCTCCCGATAGATGATAAACTGCTATGAAAACTTTATCCCTTTCATTACTTCCAAAAGTGAGAAATATATTCTCTAAAGAATTTATCCATTGTTATGCTACAAATGGGTTTGTAGTCCCATTGAAGGATGAAGGTTTTTTTCATATAAACTGGTCTAACATTGATCCTACACATTGTAGATTAAGATACTCCATACAGGTAAGGTTATTGTTCATAACCTGAGTCAGTTGTCCCAGTATAGTTATAAGTTTCTCAGCACCAGTCACAACTCCAATACCAACATAATTATCTTTAATAAGAGGGAAATACCTACATGAGATACATGCATTGATACAGTTTCCATTCCTTCCTCTTGAAACCATTTCTAAATAATTACATACACTATATTAGGTTAAGAATCATAGTGTATAATCTCAAACTAAAAAAACACTTAACATAAATTGAAAACTTATGCATAGTTATTCTCATAATCATAAGTATGTTTTCTTTGGTGACATATTTACTTTTAAATCCTTCATAATGGTATGTAAATAAAATGTGACTTATACTAAGGATATACCCCAGGAGCGTCAAACCAAGTGCTTAGTAAGGCCCATTTTTATTTACCAGGTTACCCCGAGTCTGGCCTGAGACACCTTATCAGAGTTGTTACCCCTAGGTACATCTATTCCAGAACCACATCCACTTGTAGTATCTAGACATTGATGTATTTCTAGGAAGTTCCAAATAATCTCTACCTTACTATAATTCTAGGATTTTTTTATATTCATATCCTCAAATTCTATCGTAGGGCTATGTTCTATAATCTATGTTTACTAAATATAGTTTCCAAGGTTTCTACTAAAATTCCTATGATACCAACTATAAAGACCTTGACCCCAATTTCTTTGACCCAATGGATTACTTTATTACATTGGTAAGATTATAAGGAAGTCATATCCCAATGGACTGATCAATATAGTAGTTTTGGAAACCATATTACAAACATAAAATTTTAATTACAACTTGAAATGAAAAATAACATTGAAACTCCATTGCTAACAACCAAAAATTCTTTTATTAACCCTATAAGTCATTCATAATAAACATCTTCACATATTAGGTAAAAATAAAACATAATAAAGGGGTGATATTATATGATTAGTAATAGTAAGAAATACAGTATAATATTTCATAAATAAACATAAATAATAAGGCATGTTTAATATCTAAAAACACATGGCATTAAAACATAATTTTGAGCATAAAATAGAAGGAATATAAGATGATTGAATAATTCCATAATAAAACTTAACCATGGATATTATACTAGTTGAATAATTACATGGACTAATAATTACTAGTTTCATAATGAGGGAAATTCATAATGATGGATATATAAAACCAACCTTCAAGGATTCATGCAAGGAATCCATTATTGTCAAGGATTCATACCAAAAATATAATAAATGGGTTATGCCTTGGCCAAATCCATTTCTAGTTTGTCTCATGAGGCCTATTGATGCATAGAGGAGCTATAGAGGGCCCCACCCATCAATTTCTATGTCAAATTAATTCATCATATGAATGATGCTAAACTTAAAATATATGAACTTATGAAATGTAAATAACTTTCCCCAATCTCTAATCATAATCACTAACCATTCTGAGTAGCATGGTGAATGGTATAAAGATAGTACATCCACAATAAAACCGGTCATAAACCATTTTATAACATATGGTAGATGAAAATAATAAGACATTAATCTCAATAAAGCATAAAATTCAACATAGGTGTTAAAATAGATGAAAATACTCTAATAAAATCATCGAGGAATTTTTGAGTGAAATAGCTCAATTACTTTGCAAAGAAGAGTTCTTTTGGAAAAATATTTTTTTGTCATAATTGTTTGTATAAAACCAGTAATTAACACATATAGTTTTTCATGAAAAAATTAGTGATTTTATAAAAATAAATTTATCTTAAAATATATTATTGATGGTACTTGAAAATGGGTAAGAAATCGAGACATTCCCTTTAATCGGGCTTGCGTATTGGGAATAACTGAAAAGGGAACATTGAAAAAACATGTATTTGTTATAAAAAAAGTATAAAATGATCTAGAAACATGAGTTTTGAATGTATAAAAATAATTTATAATAATTATATAAAAATAATAAAGAATTAAATTGGTGTATAGAGGAAGAAATCATAACTCGAATGAAAATGGATGTTTGGGAAGAAAACCATTACCTTATGTCTTAATGTGTTCTGAACTTGACCTTAACATCCTAGATAATAAAATTAAATGAATGAATGAATTAATTAATAACTTTATATACAATTATTTTATTTATTATAATTTTATTAAATTCATTTATAGTCTTTTTGATGAGTTATAAGATACAATTTTATTGCTCGAGATCATTCGTTTCCTTGGTTCTCACGATCAGTATACTTGTATACGAGTATGAAAGTTCATGTGGAATGGGTATAATTCTCCAGAATAGAATTTATATGATATTAATTAAAATAAAAAAGTGTAAATGGTTATATATATCATTTGATTATATTTTATGAGGATGAATCATTAGATAAGACATTCAGTGATAACCATTTGCATCATTATAATAATTATTGATCATAACAAACTCATTTTGTTTTATCATTTAGTATTATGTAAATATGTTACTTACAGAACATAATAAAGGTTTTAATACATATATTATAGTCTGGTTAAACTATAAAAATGGTTTCATTACTATCCTTGAAGTAGAAATTGAAGCACAGAAATCTGTTGTCCACAGAGGTTGTAAATCGGCCCATCAGAAACGATGATTACATTTTTGAAATAAAAGAGAGAGAGAAAGGAGTTTGATGAAGTATATTCCATTAACATGATATAATTACAGTATATATATATATATATTATACTGGAGTTATCATTATAATTTGGATAGAGAATTTTAGGAGAGAATAATAAAATAATAAAACTTGAAAAGAAATTAAAAGGAAAAGGAAGAGGATTTTACTTCTTAAATACTTCTCCTTGAAAACCTCCTTAAGGGGATTGGTTTTGTTATTTTGATGAGAAAGAGAGATCATGGACGTGGGGGAGAGGATTTGGGAGAATATTGGGTAGATATTTGACAAGGACCAAAGATTGTAATATGTGAGGACAATGGGTGGTGAGGGGTGGTATTTATAGTGGAGGAGAGGGGCGATTTATCATTATTTTATTATTTTGAACAAGACAATCAATAATGCTGATTATTTTGAAAAAATATAGTAATAAGTTAATTTGAGTTTGAAATAAGGGTGCTTAAATAATCCAAATTTCACCTATGACTTAATAAATCATGTATTTATTATTTATTGTAAATTATTATATTTTACTATTCCCAAAAAATTCAAGTATTAAAAAAAACCAAAAATTAACCCTAACCATTTTTCAATGTGTAGAATTGAAAAATGAACTCCATTTTATGAAAATAGTTTTATAAATATGAGAAATTATATTTTTAATTAAAATCATCATTTACTCAAAAATACCAATTTTAATATTATAACTAGTTTTATGACACATTGAAAAATTAACTAAGGTATCATAAAATTATCTTATAATAATAAGACATCAAAATATTAACTTATGATTATACTTTATGAAAATTAATTTTATTTTGAATCATTATTTTAATTATAAAATTGTAAATAAACATTTATGTTTTATAAAAATATTAATACTCAATTAATAATTTCTAAAACATTTATTCACTATGATATAATTATATCATACTTTCATTTATAAGATACCTAAATTTTATTAATACATTAATGGGTGCGGTTACCATTCATTTGGATGATTTACTATTTTTAAGAGTCATATTAATATTCATAAGGGTAACATTACTATTCAAAAAAATTGAGTTACTGTTCACTAAAAATTAAGTTGATCCCATCAGAATCTAAATATATTACCGATCACAACCATGTATGTCCATTTTTCTATATTCAATTCACAGCTGTGAAAAAATTTTGTTTAAAGGATAGGTTATAACTATATTGTTTAAATAATTATAATAAAAAGTATTGTTTCATAGTGAATCAGTGTCTTGTACATTACATTATATATTAAATTTATTTATAAATCCTTGGGGTGTTACAGCTAGAATCACCCCACATTCAGGATTTTTTCCAAAAAAGAGAAATCCTAGGCATGAGGGAAAAATTGAGCTCTCAACTCAATGTACCACACCAGAAAGCTCTCTATAAGGTTCCCATGCTATCTACAAACACAAACTAAGTGAAACCAAAAGCACAAGAAGGGTCCTCTCTGGCTAGAACTCAAACACCACCAAGAACCTCAAAAGGATTCTCCACACCCACTATCCCCTAAAAAAGGTTTACATCATGAAATAAAGTGTGAACATGTCTCCTCAAATGTGACCATTAGATGAAAACCAAGTACCTAGTCCATTTGCAGTTTCAAGGTCTAGAAACACACCACCTCATTAAGTCAATGTAAACACATACATAACCTGATAGTCCCCATCCACCAATGAATGAATTGAAACCTAAATATCCATTGCTATCACTAAATCTAGGCCCATAAATATTATATCCCCTGGCTCCGACCAGTACTGTAGTTGCCTACATGGCCTCCCAAACATGGACTCAAATGGTGCTACACCGATGGTGGAGTGACAACTACACCATACTAACATTAAAACCCAAATCATGTTTTCTAGAACCCAATTTTTTTTCTCTAGTTGGAACAACCACTCCACTCTTGGGTGTAGTACTAAAGAAAATAAATATCCTCATCACCTGATATCTCTATGTTACTTGTGTCATCATCAATCATTGGAAGGTCAAAGCACTCCCCATATTTGGAAAATTCATCAAGAACATATCTAGTGGATATCTAGTTATTAAAGACCTCATGATTAGAATCTCATACCTATTCCTCCTTTCCTTGATGAAAAAGAATAGGGGTAACCACCAATAATTTGAGGGATGTCACGTCATCATCAAGTGTCTTGTGTTCAACTCTGATTTCGATCACACAAGGGTACCAACGAACAACAAAGGACTTCCCAAGTGACACACTGGGTATTATCAGTCCTCCTTCCACAAAACTTCTACCAAACCACATCTCACAAATCTCTATAGTAGTCAACTAACATGCTAACAAAAATATCAGGTTAGTCCTTAGGTACTAATATATGTAAAAGAAAACACTCAGTGGGGAGGTAAACCTGACATCTCATCGGGTAAACATCATCAACTCCACCATTATAGTAGAAAACTAAAAGCTCATAACACTACTAATCCATGGGTCATACTATCCATATGATAAAAGTTCAACTGTATCTACCCACACATGAGATCCTCCTACTCAACATGTGATCACTCTAACCCAAAGGAGGAACCCCATATTGAAATCTAAAAACACTTTGACACCCATTGGTGGAAATCATTTGATCATGTATGGTAGGAAACCAATAAAAACTAAGGGAACATAGTAGGGCATCTCTCTACCACTATAGAAAGGTTCTTTGTGAGGACCTTCTATCACTAGAGTCATGTCCACTATAGATATGAGTTCATGTACTCTAATTATCTCTGATGGTGCCTCCAAGCATAAGGGTTTTGGAAAAAGGATCCTATGGTATCACTAGGCTTTGAATAGGTACTGGACTTAGGGAAAGGTGGCTCACAAATCTGTGTTAATTGCAACTGGGGAAGCACGACCACATATCGTACCTAAAACCACACTCGAGCCTCCATGACAGAAGTTACTTCTACCTAAATATCATAATTTTCCTTTCTCATTTTTCTTCCAAAATTAGGGATTAATTATACAACTACACACCAACCTTCCCTGATTAAAAAAGTCAAAGGAACTCATCTACCACACCTTGAAACTATCCACTTTGGGCGGCACTGACTCGCCCATATAGTTTTGTATCACATCACAAGAACACATCTCAGTGAGGAAATAATACCTCTTACCCATGATTCAAAATCTATGTCAAAAATCTCCATCAAATATCTCTACCAATTCCCCGCATCACCCTAGATAATCCTTGATCATTCCAGCATAAGTGGGAATGCCCAACAATATCACTGAAGCCTTGATATCTTGGTGTAAGCCCTGCTCAAAGGTCTATGCTCATAAAAACAGATCTTGAACCATATCCAGTGAGTATCATGAAATGTCTATGAAGGTCTCCAAATAATCTACCATGGTCATGATATTCTTCCAAAGTTGCAAAAGCTCCTAGATTTTCACTGATCACAATGTGAATGGATAAAACTCTTCCCTGAAGAGATGTTCAATCTCCAACCAAGTGAGAATCATCTCATCATGGGTTTGTATCACCCGAATCCACCATATCTCTATCGATTCCTATATAATACTCACCATTAGGACCACTATATGACTGGGAGGTATCCTCAGAATTTGGAAAATGGCATGACTACCTCAATCCAGTCATCATCTGCCTGGGGGTCTAGCTCTCCCCAACAACTGTGAGGTATCTACCTATAAAACTCATGTAGAAAGCTTAGCCTGTGTGCATCCTCAACCTAAACTACTGGCATAACCTACTACTTAACATGTGGTGGATCAACTGGAAAACCACCTACAGATATTGAAAATTGTATAAAACCATGCACCAAATCCTCATCATTGGATGAATCACCATCACAATCTCATTTTGTTACCCTATTTGGCTATTATCATAGTGGAATCTTGTAATGGAATCAAGACATACCATGATCAAGATTATATTTGGAGATATGGCTCAACAAGTACATGAAAACCATAAAACAATCCTATATGATGCATGTACCAATGTTTCCCTGTAACCAGTGTCTAAATTTTTATGAGTGGGTCCTTAGGCCCAACTTCTTTATGTACTTTGATTACCATTACATGTATACAGTTTGATATATACATGTGTTTATTCTTACCATAATAGTGTGGATACTTATGCATCCTCTATTTATATGTGGATTTCCTTCGGTTACATATCATATCAATAGATTATAGTAGTTCCCATCTATAATGAGAACCTCATGATTCTATGACAATAATCTTAATAATATGTACTAGGGTCTATATACAACATAATGATGGGACACAGATGACCAAGATAGTAGTTACTTCATTAAATCCATGGTCATGGTACAACAAGGTAAGTTTGTCTAGTAAGGTCATGAAATGTATAAATGAACAAAAGGATGATTACATAAGTGTGCATCCTACTTTATGAGATATCACGAGACAAAGAGATTATATTACACAAAATATGTTCATAAAAGGTAATTATAGCTATGAAATTCCTTAACTCTTTAGGGTCCATGATGGGTAGCTAGTCTCCGCTCTTTGCCTATGGGTTGGACTCACTTCTATCTAGATAAGGACCTAGAGGGTCACACACTAAGTGTATCCACAAGTTCCACCTATTCTAATGAATAAGAGTTTAGGATGAAGTGGGCCCCAAATAAGAGGGCCGATTGAACATTCGAGCATGATCAATCATAGGTAAAAACAATTCAATGATATTATTAATTTTTAGAATAATGATGATTGAATTTATTTATCAAGGTATTCACAAGTGTTGGGACCACTTTATGTATGAAGATTGTATTTGTTGTCAACAGTTGTCAATATCGGTCAAAACGAAGAAGGACTCCAAAGTTAATGGAGATAGGCTAAATTGATGATGCCTGGAGAATTTTTATGAAATCATATTATTGAGTGTCATACTTGGGAAATTCTCTATGAAGTAAATTTAGACGATTATTGAGCTGATCCTAAGTTCAAATCATGTGTATCAAAGGTGATACATTGTCTAAAATAATAAAGAATGGTGATTTAACCAGACGATGCTTTGCTGATATGTATTTCACAAATATCATAAGTTAGGAGAAATTTTGATGCAAGCCTCAAGAAGGAAAGGGGGAGAAATGATGATGCCAGTCATATACAATTTTGATTGCAAGGAATGATGCTACTGGAAGATAGGGAATTTTCAGTACATCCCATTGAAACTCTGACGATGATAAATATTTTTTATCAAAGGATATATATCATGATAATGGATTTTGTGATGAAAACTAAAGAATGGTTATGGGAAGCAGTGAAGAGAGCAATGAAAAAAGAATAGACAATCTGGAGGCGACATAAAAGAATAGTTTAAGGTGGCACCATTTTCCAGTGTTTACCAAATTTTAGGGCCTAAAAATTAGAAAATGGAGAGAGTTGTTTTTGGAAAAGGGAGGTGTGTGAAAAATAAAGCAATGCACAAAATATTAGCAGGGTGCACAAAAAATAAAGTGGTGTGTGAAATATTTCCAGGGTGCGTGAAATAGAGGAATGAAGTTTTTCACGCAAGATGTGTTTTGAGATCAGAGTCTTGAAAATTGGCATAGTCATGAGGTGCGTGAAAAATTGGGCAAAGTGCGAGAGAAATTAGGCTACGCAAAAGGTGGTTTTGCATGCAATATTGAACAATGTTTAGAAGTTTGTACACACGTGTATTTCCAAGTACGACATAAGAAAATAAGGCAAAGGCATGGACTACGTGAAAAATTGGTCCGAGTGCATGAAAAAGAGGTTGCGTGAAAGATTGGTTTTGCATGCAATATGGAACACTGTGTGGAATGTTTCACGTAATTGGTGCATTGTGATTAGAAAGTCAAAAAATGATAAAGGTAAGAGGTGCACAAAAAATCAGAGATGTTTGTGCAATATGCACGGAACATCAGATTTGTGCACATAAAAATTGGTTGTGCACAAAATGTGGGTTTGATGTTTTACACACAAGATTTGCTTCATGTTTAGAATGATGAAAAATGGAAAAGTCATGAGGTGCATGAAAAATCCAAGAAGGTACGCGTAATATAAGGAAGTGAGAAACATTTTTACATGTAGGATAGGGTTTTACATGAAGGGTAAAAATGACTATAAATATGAGGTGAACCCCCCTCATTTGTTAAGGCTCAACACTTAGACAAATCACAAGCTATGATGCATGGAAAAAATTTAAGTATTGAGTAGTGCACGAAAATAAGAAGTGGTGAGAAACAAAGATAGTTATGCGCGAAAAATCCAGAGCTACGCAAAAAAGAGAGTACTGCACTAACAATCAAATGTTGCGTGAAAAAGAGAGTGTTGTGTGAAAAAGTGAAGTGCTGCGTGAAAAAGTGAAGTGCTGCGTGAAAAAGGAGAACCACACCCTCTGTGCGAATAATAACGGAAAAACAAGTGACTGGTTTTATCAATCCATCACGGTGTTTTTTGAAGGAGATCATGTGAGTACACAACCGTTGAATAATCACCCATTTGGTGCTTCAAGAAGACAGATCCATGAATCATCCCTGGTTCTATGAAGAATAATCAAACGTCCTCTACATGAAGAAGAAGACTCGTGGAGCTCTCTACTTTCACAAAGGTGAACACTCTTTGGTAGCCGATTTATATACACTGTTTGAAGGAGCGTTGTTACTTGTGTGACGAGAAGATAGATGTGAAACTAAACTCATATATGCACAAAGGAAGAAAGAAGTATACTGATACACGCATGTGTTGGTATTGAGAACTGAATAAAGAGATTAAGACACTGCAGTACTATTCCTTATTATACTATGTCAAAGATAAAGAAGAGAAGAAGAAGAAGAATAGAGTATGCCTGATTGAAGGCTGACAATTATTTAGGGTAGTTTAATTCAGATGATGCTATGTGAGAGGATCCTCAGTGTTTGAATAATCACATTGGTGTATGCGATTATATCTAAATAAATAATAAGTTTATTGTATTTGGTTTTTCCACTAAGAAGAAGAAAGAAGAAGTCTAGTGCAGTTAGTGTTGCACTAGAGAAGAAGAGAAAGAAAGAAGGAAGAATTGATTGCCTACTTCTTTTCAAGTAATCAAGTGAAGAGTACTAAAGAAGAACAAGATAAAAACCTACCTTATCAAGAAGAAAGAAGATTGCATCTATAGGTAGTATAAATAACCATCTAAAGCCTGCAAGTTGGACTTGTCTATCACCAGTCTAGGGAAGAGGATTGTTTCCCACCCCCTCCAAAGTGTAGGGACTCATACTGGTTAAAGTATTGTTTTCCTAGTTACTACATTATAAAATAATATCACATTATAGTGGAGAATCCATACACTAGTCATACCCATGCATGGCAAGGACGTATCTACTCTTATTGAGTGGCGAACCTTGTAAAAATATCATGTTCATATTTTTTTACTTCTTTCTATTATTTCATGTGACATAGAAAAGAGAATAAGAGAATAAAGATCCTAACAGGTCAATAGGTATAGGGATAAAAAATTGGAATTGGTTTTAAAAGTCCCCATCACTGATTCACCCCCCTCTCAGTGTTAGTTATATCCCAAACTAGTCCTCTCAACAATTTGTTTGATCATAAAATATAATATAAGAAAATATAATTTTTTGAATGAAAATAGGATGTTCAGGGTTCATTAAATTATTTAGGGAGATTATTGATAGATTTAATGGTTATTATTTTATCATGTATCATTTCATAGTGTTAAAAATGAGTGATAAAATATCTATGATATTTAGGATATGTTTATTAAGTCATACGTGCATGGAAAGGTCTAAACTAGAGTTTATTACTTTCCAGGGGAAAAAGTGAAATTTTAGAAAGTATAATCTAGGTATAAAATCTCATTTTAACATCTTGAATATTAAGATAAACCATTTGAATGAATTTAGTGAGATAATATCTCCTGCCCTCTCCTTTCAAGTTCTGAGAGAGAGAATCTGAAGAAAGAACAAGGTTGATCTGATCCAGTCTTCTCAATTGAGTATGCATTCTTTATGCGATCAATGAGACATCATAAATTTATTTAATTTACTACACTAGCACTTGGTAAATGTAGATCATCTATCTAGGAGTTGTGGTGAACTTGTGGGAAATCTAGAGGACACATATATTGGATCCATTGATCTATGAAACATTGATGATAACTAATCAAACTGATGACTTCAAACAAACAAGTTACCATTTATGATTTTGTTCAATTTTATTTGTTGTGCTTAAATTCAATTACACATGATACTTTAAGAATTACAGGCAATGAGTTTTGGGTATTTGGTTTTTAACATGAATCGAAACCAAAATTTTAAATTGTGTGTTTTTCACACTTCTGATGTGCCCTGAGTTCCTTCAATTGATATTAGAGATAGTGTGTAATTATTTAAGTTGAAAAATTTAGGATATCAATTAAATTTTCCATGATTTGGAAAGTTGTTTTCAAAAAGTTTCCAATTCAATTGATGGTTCATCGATCTGAGTTCATATTACCAAGATATGGTCGATCGAAGATCAATGAGTTTTGCATAAAAACTGTGACGAAAATTAAAGTTTTATTTTTTTTCTTCACTTTAACGGTTACCGGTGTGACATATTTTTTTTCCAAAATGCATTGTTAGTATATTTTTCATTGTCTGAATATACCAAAATAAGGTTGGGGTAGTTCCTTGTCAATATAATCTTACTGTGGAATACTGATTTAATTGCCAAAAATGAAAAAAAATTAAAATATAACCCAAAGCTTGCATGGGAAGCTTACCCAAATATTCTATGAGAAGCTTAAAAAAACATTCATGGGAATCTTATATAAAAAAAATTAAAAAAACATTACATGTTTTGATATATATATATATATGACCTTAAAAGGATGACCCATATTGGGTTGGACCAATTCAATCTGGGTCTAACTGACCCGACCCATTTAACCCATTGAAAGCCCTAAATTAATTTATAAGGATTTGATTTTTGTCTAAATAGAACCGAAAAATTATGAAAAAAATCATAAATTAAATTTATTTTTCTGGGATTTAATAAAATAATTTTGGGTGCTATAGGACATATTGATAATTAATTAAAATCATTTTAATGCATTTTAAGTCATTAAAAATACCGTCGAGTTGAATTTTAGAAAATATAATTTTTATTATTTAATATAATTTCATGTTGACTGATCATGAGCCCAGACCTACCCATGGATATTTGGTTTATTATTTATTTAATCTAATTATTTCATTTAAGTTTTTTTAAAATATAATAATTATTTTATTTTAATGATCTATGTATCTCCCCTCCATATTTAATTTTTTAAGGGTTTACATGTCCATATTTAAGTGATAAAATGTAATTTAACACCCTGAGTTCTCCTCACCTACGTATGGGTATACATTGTAAAGATCGAAGGAGTTCATGGAAAATTGGTTCAAGTCAAGAGATGGTATAGACCAAACAAGTAAAATTAACGGGGATTTGAGGGCACTACAATTCAAGCTAGGTGTTGACTTAAGGAATTACCCTAGGATATCTGTTAATCCATTATTCCCTTGAAGTATTAACCAATAGTTAATGGCTCATGACCACATCATTATCGTGTGAATGATTAATTATTTTGTGAGCATGTGTTTATTACTTGTGATCACATAGTATAATAATAAACAATAATGAAAAGATAAAATGAGCACATATGGTGAATGTTTTATATTTAAAATCATGGTTATGTTGTTAGTGTGATCACATAGAATAATCATGTTAAATAGAAAAGTATTTCATTCACCGAGATTAGATTTACCAAATCCATTAAAGAAAGTATTCTGTCATTAAATGTATTCCATCACTTGAATTTGGACATAACTGATCATTCAAGATTCATGTCAACCCTAGTTGAGGTTACCTATTACCACTCGGGAGTTCTTATGAGAGTGGTGGGTCTACTTAACTAAAGTTAGAATAAAATGAGTAGCCACAAATATCTTGTTTAAACTTTAGAGACGAAACATTGAGCAATGCAAAGTAACTTTTTACAGGAGGTGCGACTCCACTAAACAAATCAAAGAGTCATGAGTTAATGTATTTGTCTAATAAAATGACTACCATGAAATTCTTTCAGTAGTTTTGAATCCATATCTTTTAGACTACGATAAGGGGTTTCAAGGATCCTTTCTATTAGAATACTCAAGTGATTGGTTATTCCGAATCTAGTAGTTGAGGGCTACTAGGATTTGATAAAATAATGGGATACATTTTAAATTAATTATTTGAAAATGTCCTTTGGTAATCAAGACAAATTACCAATCTTCTAAGTTTATTTATTGTAGATCAAAATTAAAACCTCCACCAATTAAATTTCACTATGATCAATATTTGATAAATATAATATCATAACCTTACATAACTTCATGGAGTGGTATAGGTGCTTGCACATAGTACTGCACCAAGAGAAGAAGTTTAATGTACTTTAATCCACACTTCATACTAATCCCCCTTAGGGATCAATACAGTTAGATAAATATAACTACAAGAAGTATATGGATGATGCACTAGATATTCAATGTTTTATGTTTTTGTCTATGTCCAGTGAGCTGCAAAAAATGCATGAGGAAAAATATGATTTCCAAATTCTATATTATCTCTAAGAGTTATACTAAGAGAGAGATTGTAAAGAACGATATGAGATATCAAGTTCTTTATATATATGTTGACTACCATAAGGAAATCAAGCTGGATTTTATGTATTCAAGATGATCATGTACATTTAGAGACTTGAGTACCTTGGGTTCAAATTGAACCAAGACCTAGAAACTGATCTCATTCTTTCCTCATTAACATATTATTGAATTTAATTTTTAATTATAATAATAATAAAATGAATAATTCATTCCCAGATTTGTTGGATTTATATTTCCAAGTAGATTAGCGTATGAATAATTTCAACTCTTCGGTCGTTATGGTGAATTAGAGGAGGAAAGTCAAGAATAAAGTATCAAGGGCTATGTATATGTCAAAGATACCAATGAACTACCCATTTAAGAATCCAAATATATAGAGGTAGAGAAAAAATTAGGAGGTAGTCTATATTGCATGTGGTAAGAAAGACCACTAGATAAAGAATTTCACAGTTTGGAAGAAGAAGCAAGTAGACGCTTCTGTTTCAAGTATATTTTTTATTGAATGAAATTTGTCTATTTCTAAAAATTGGGTATTGGATACTGCATGTGGCTCATAAATTTTTATTCAAATATAGGATCCAAGTAGATTCAAGGAGATCAAAAAATGTTAAGTAGATCTCTGAGAAGAAAATGATGTGTGACTAGTAGCATTATTATTGGGAGATTATCATCTTATTTTTCCTAGTGGGATGGTTCTTATGCTAAATAATTGTTATTATGTACCATATGTTACCATAAACATAATCTTATTTTTGAGTTTAGAAACTATGAGATTTTATTTCAAGTTTGGATATAAATTTTGTCTTATGTATTTGGATAACATATGTTATGGTATGACACATCTTTACAATGGGTTATATATACTTGAACTAGAAAATACAGTATTAGAAATCCATTAAAAATACAACGAGACTGAATCATATCCTACCCACCTATAGAACTTCAGGGTAAGTCATGTAAATGAGAAGAATTCTCAAAAACTACATCAAGAAAGGTATTTAGACTCCCTAGAGTAAAAACACTTGGATATATGTCACACTTGTTTATAAGGTAAAATAACCAAAGAAAATTTCATTGGGAAAGGATAAGGAGCCAAATAACCTTTGTAATTGGTTTATACTGATGTATGTTGTCAATTTACATTATAGTCAAGGGGTGGTTTTTATTATTTCATCACTTTTATTGACGACTATAGTAGATATGGATATATCTACTTAATGATGTATAATTCTAATTCATTTATCATGTTTAAGGATTATCTGAATGAATTAGAGAATCAAATTGGTAATAAGATTAAGAAACTTTTCTCATATCATGGTGGATAATATCTTAACCAAGATTTACTTGATCATTTATAGGAGTGTGGGATGGTTACCCAACTCATTCCTCTTTATACACCTCAGTGGAATGTAGTTAGTGAAAGGAGGAATCATACCCTGCTTGACATGGTCATATTGATGATGAGTCATGAACTTGTACTATTATCCCTTGGGGATATTCACTATAGAATATGATATATACACTAAACTAATTACCAACTAAAGTAACAGATTGGATTTTGTATGATTTGTGGTATGAAAATAAATCAAGTCTGTCATACATACGTGTATGGGGATGTGATAATTTTATCAAGAATATACCCAGTGAAAAAATTATAATCTTGGAGAATGAAGTGTATATTTATAGGTTATCTTAAAGTGACTAAAGTATATTATCTATATAACCCTTCATATTGAAAAGTGGTTGTAGAAAGACATGCTACATTTTTATAAAGGGAACACATTTCTAATAGAAATATTGGGAGAAATATTGACTTGATGAAGTTGATGCTTTACATGCACAAGATTTGGTATGAGAAAAATCTAGATAAGAGATACTGGGAGATAAATATGTTCCAAAGACACAATTACTATATAGATATACTATAGAGGTAATAGAACCACATAGATATGATTTTTATGTCATTGAGTTATGTGAAACATTACTCCTAGAGATTGATGAGCCTCTGACCTACAAGGAAGAGTTAGATGGAAAAGATGATACTAAATGGAAAGAAGGCATGAATTCTAAAATGGAGTCCATGTAACAAAATTAAGTTTGTATTTTGGTATACCCATAAGAATATGTAAATCCTATTGGGTTTAAATGGATATTCAAGAAAAATATGGACCTGGATGGTCAAGTGAGAACCTATAAGGCATGGCTAGTGGTGAAGTGTTTCAGGTAACGTCAAGAAATCAACTATGATGAAACCTTATCACTAGTCTCTATGATAAAATCCAACATAATATCAATTGCAATATCAGCTTTACATAATTATGAAATTTGGAAAATGGATGTCAAAATTACGCTTCTAAATGGGAAGTTAGTTGAAGATGTCTATATGAAACAACCGAAAGGGTTTATTATATCAAAGAGTACCAATAATGTGTGAAATATGTATAGATACATTTATGGATTGAATTATACATCATGATCATGGTATATTAGATTTGATGAGGCCATAAGAGAATTTGGTTTTACTTAGAATTAAAGAGATCCATGTATTTATAATAAGGTTAATGGATGTTCCATCATTTTTCTAGTATTATTTGTTTACAACATGTTATTGATGAGAATCAAAGTGAAAGTATTAAAGTCAGTGAATATTTGGTTGAATGAATTATTCTCCATGAAAGGCTTAGTTAGATATTCCTATACTCTAGGGAATAATATATATTGAGATATATCTCAAATGATGTTTAGGATAATTCAAAGTACATATATTGAAGATGTACTCAAAAGGTAAAATATGGAATAATCCAAGAGAGGATTTTTGTTAGTGTCACATGGAATCAACCTTTATAAGAATATGTGTCCAAAAACATAAGAGTAGATTAAAATATTGAGTAAAATACCTTATACTTCAATAGTTGGATCTATTATGTATTCCATGATATGTAATGGGTTTGATGTTTCCTTTACTCTAAGCATGGTGGGAAGATACCAAGCTAATCCAGGAGAGCTACACTAGGGAACTGTAAAAACTATCACAAAGTAATTATGATTTACAAATGATATGTTCCTAGTATATGGTGTATATGAGTATCTAATCATGAAGGGATAAATTGAAATTATGTTATATAATGATTATGATGATTCTAAATCATAATCAGGCTATGCATTTTCATCTAAATGGTGGTGTAGTGATATGGAGGATCTCAAAGCAGTCTATGGTTGCTGATTCTATGGTAGAGTCTGAGTATATAGTGGATTATGATGTAGCTAAGGAATTAGTTTGGGTATTTTTTTTCTAAGCTTAGAATTGTACCTAGCAGTGTATACCTTGTTAAAATATATTGTGATAATACCATGATGGTGGTGCTTTCTAAGGAGAATAGGTCACACAAGAAGACAAATCATATAGTTTGAAAGTTTCATCTCTTAAGTTATTTTACTTAGAGAGGTGAAGTCATAGTTAGGAGAGTATCCATAGAGAATAATGTGGTAGAAACCCTAACTAAATCCATATCTTAGCAGAAGAATGATACTCATGTGATAGATAGTGGGCTAATAATTGTAAGCAGTTGGATCTAGTGTAAGTGGGAATTTTGTGAGTGGGTTCCCTAGAACCAAATAATTTATGTATATTGATTACCATTACATGTATACAGTTTGATATATACATGTGTTTATTATAACCATAACAATGTTGATACTTATTCAACCATTGTTTACATGGTAATAACCTTAGATTATGTGTCGTATCAAAAGGTTATAACCGTTTCTAGATATAATTTGAACCTTGAGATAAAATGATAGTAATATTAAACATATTTCCTAGGGTCTAGATACATTATAATGATAGGACATAGATGATTTATGACTATCAGGTGCTGGGGAATCATAAGTATTGATAATTCTTCTCATGAAGTTCTCACTTGGTGATCTCAAGTAGATAAGATCATGATGATATGCCCGCAAATAGAAACACCACATGTTTTAGGTGTCATCGGTTGTTCCTATCTATGAGAATGTGTGTTAGTATATAGAATTGAGATCATTATCAATGTAAACCATTTGATCACATACTTTTATGCAAGGAAAAAACCATGATATTGAAATTGTGGTGAGGTAGCTTGTGTTGGGTGATTCATTGGTGGAATGACATTGGTTGAATGATCAAGATATAATTTGTTTCTTATGAGTTTAGGAAGAGATATCTCAAGGGACTAGGATGACTAGGATGGTAGTACCTTCATTAAATCCATGGCCATGGTATAAGAAGGTAATTCCATCTAGTAAGGTCATGAAATATATTAAGCAACCAAAGGATGAGGACACAAGTTTTCATCCTACTTTTACGAGATATCATGAGGCAAAGAGATTATATTAGACAAAACATGTTTGTAGGAGTTATTTGTAACTATGAAATTATTAAACTACTTAGAAGTCATTATTGATTTCTAGACTCTACTATTAGTGTATAGGTTGGAATCACTACTATCGAGATAAGGACCAAGAAGGTTACACACTAAGTGTATCCACAAGATCCACATATTATAATGAATAAGAGTTTAGGATGAAGTGGGCCCCATGTGTGGGGTTTAGTGAACATCTGAGTATGATCAATCATAAGTAAAACTAATTCAATGATATTATTCAAGTTTAAAATAATTATGATTGAATTTCTTTCTCAAGGTATTCACAATTTGTTTGATCATAAAAGTGAATATGAGAAAATATAAATTTTCAAATGATAATAGGATGTTCAAGGTTATTTAAATTAATTGGGGAGATTACAGGTTGGATCAATGGTTTTTTATTTAATCATGTAACATTTTATAGTGTTACAAGTGAGTGATTAAATATTTGTGACATTTATGACAAGTTTATTAAGTCATACGTGTGTGAAAATGTCTAAAATGAAGGTTATTACTTTCTAGGGACCAAATTTCAATTTAGGAAAGTATAACCTAGGTATAAAAGCTCATTTTAGAGTCTTCATTAGTAAGATCCACAATTTGGAAGAATTTAGTGAGAGAATATCTCATATACTCTCCTATAAAGTTCTTATAGAGAGAATAAAAAAACAAGGTCATATCAATCTCGTCTCGATTGAGTATGGGTTCTTCACATAATCTATGGGAAACCATAAATCTCTTCGATTGATCATGACAACACCAGAGAAATGCAGATCAATGATCTAGGAGTTGTGGTGCACATGTGTATGATCTAGAGTATTTCTATCTTTTCACCTTTGATCCATGGCACATTGACTGTGAGAGAATCCAATTGATCACTTCAATTGAACAAGGAATCATTTATGATTTCATTCGATTTTATTTTTCATGCTTAAATTGAATTACACATGATCCTTTAAGAAATATGAATAAGGGGTTTTAAGGATTCATGGTTTTTAATATGAATCGAAATCCAAAATTTTAAATTGTTCATTTTCACTCTTCCCCTATGCCTCATGCTCCTTCATAAATGTTCTGAGTCAAGAAGTAGGTTATTAGAGTCCCAATGACTGGATACATTGGCCTCCACACTAACACTAGAGTCCTTGGCTTGAAATATGAACTTAAAACACTTGAAAAATATCACCATAAAACCCAAATCAAGATCATAACTAGATAACTAATCCCAATAGTAATGAAGGACCACCTATGATACCAATCTATAATGATTCGACCCACTAAGGCTCTCCTGAATGATGGAAGTCCAAGCTAACACTACCCCAAGCCCACCTCCAATAGTCTAGGGAATGGAGACCATCGTCGAGTAGACATATCACATACATGGTAGGCCTTATCCAATGGTACCTTTATGCACACACATACACATCCTTATCCATGAAACAATATAGAGATAATAAAAACACTAATACAAAAAATGAATATATTTATCTATATCCCACAAACAAAGTATGAAAGTACTATAAAGTATAAAAAGGGGAAAATACAAGCCCACCAGAAACTAAAAAAGTATCCAACCTTCTCATAAGGAGAGTACTGATGTCAAATGAATGACCAGTACACCCATTGATCATTATATCCTATAATTATACTCCACCTTCTCATGATACTCCAAGGAAAATTCTAAGATACTAATCATCCTCACAATACATTACATGTGCTGGTAGATCCCGTACAAATGGAAGTATAAAAACACCCATTATATTCCCCAAAA
This sequence comes from Viscum album, assembly GCA_963277665.1. Classification (NCBI taxonomy): domain Eukaryota; kingdom Viridiplantae; phylum Streptophyta; class Magnoliopsida; order Santalales; family Viscaceae; genus Viscum; species Viscum album. The sequence continues at coordinate 2,071,749,702 of OY728150.1, read as the reverse complement.
ACCCAAAATAAAGGGAGAAAATGAAAAGAAACATTCTTCTTGACCCAAATCCATAAGAGAAAACCCAGGAAAGAGAGAACAAGAAACTCCATCTTGACTAATCCTTAGCTATACATGACTTGTCAACTCATCTCCATGTGGTGTGTCAATAATAAATCACTATAAGTAATCCCATAATAACCCATATATAATTTTCTTAGACTCCATGTATCATGAGATTCCAACCTCACATCTAGCCATATGATTCTACTCAAGGATCAAAGGTATCGTTCATCTAGAATATCTCACTCCACGAGCCCTTCCATCCATGATGGTACTCATATAAGAGATATCACTCATCGCAGGAAACTCTCTAGGTCAAAATTTAGTGCCCATCACTAGAGGTCATGTCTCCACTATATTGCTCCCCATGAAAGATTGTAAGAACTCATGTGGAGAGGCCCTCCCCTTGCCACTTTAATAATAATAGAGGGATATATAACTCCAAACAAAGCACCAAATGAAACCTTAGGATAAAAAAATGAGGGATCCAAAACTCACCACTACCCTGCATATGAGGAATTAATAACTCCTATCCATATCACGAAACCTATGAATACACATTTCCACACCAAGGGATCACTAAATCCTAACCAAGTATTGCACATATCATGTGGAGGGACCTTTACTCATAATTACACTCCATATCCAAGGGATCTCTAACTTTTGTGGAGGAACCACTCCCCACCATATCTCAATGGCGAAGGAGTACCACTATGTAGATAGAGGACCCACACCTGATTATTGGGGAGATCCATCTATACCTATATAAAAGCTATGGGGGACTTGTACCATGACACGATAGGGGAGTACTGACCCCATGGATAGAGGACCCACACCCTAGTGAGATAGGGGAGTACCATATCTATCTACACAATGAGTATAGAGGAACCACACCCTGGTGTGATAGGGTAGTACTGTATCTGTGGATAGATGAACCTCACCTTGGTGCGACTAGGGAGTACCATATATATCTTCACAACGAGTATGGAGGACCTGCGCCCTAGTGTGACAGGGGAGTGCCATCTCCATGGATAGAGGAACCACTCTCTAGTGAAATAGGGGAGTACCATATCTACCGACACAATGAGTATAGAGGAACTATTCCATGGTGTGAAAAGAGAGTACCATCTCCATGGATAAATGACTCGTTCCTTGGTTTTATAGGGGTGTATTGTCTCTATATGAACTCTCCGATGATCTAGTCTAATCACTACCATCATCAATAATCTCTCAAGGAATCATCATGCTCAGAACATCTCCCATCATATCTCTACTACCAAAACCATGGCCACCATTATGTCCAATATGAAAAACTACTCAAGATAGCCTACTCATAGGCCTCTACTAGAGTTTTGAAGATGGAGATACATGAAGAAGAAATATCCAAGGGGAGTACACAAAATGTACCCACAATACACAACATGTCTTAAGAAACCACCCTTTTTCCATGCCCCCTCTCAATACAAAGTGTGTAAAAGAATTAAATGTCACATATCACATGTTACATAGTGTGTGACTTCATCCAAACCCCAGGGTGTGTTCTTTCCCACACATGGCCTAGTTGGCCATATCACCATACATGTCATGTACACTTCGCACACAATGTGTACCTCTTAACCTAGACAAATCTAGTTTCTTTTTTCCATTCCCATGTATCATAACCCTTACTTGTGCATTTTTGTCTTATACTTCTATATGACCATGTACCTTGACATAGTAAGCCTAGACATGTCCTCAGTCACATGGTCTGGGCTTACTACACGACATGTGCCTCTTGTACATGGAATGTAGCCCCCAAAGTTCATCTTACCTAAAAGAAAAGAACATGTGGTGTGTTATCCTGAACTACATTCCATGTGATTGGTAATTCCATATAGAAATCCCCTATGACCCACCTTAAACTCCCATTTACTCTAGATCCACCCCAGATTGACCCTCACTGGGTCCCCAACAGTCATCCAAGGGCTCAAAAACCTTAAAGTAATTCATAAATGGTAATTATGAGGTAAATATCATAAATATTCCTAGATCATGGCGAAACACAAAAGCTTTGAGTCCAACATAATGATCATAAGATACTTCACCTCAATTTGGTGATGATCAATGTCAAAAATGGAGTTTGACAACACTTACTCACCTTGGTTCTTCATTGGTCCATCTATCTTCTTGAGAGAACCTCCCCCCTTCCATATACATGAAGCCAATTATCGGGGGGGGGGGGGGGTAGGTTTATTAATTTAATTTTATTAAATTAATAAACATAAATTTAACACCCCATCAAGTCTACCACCAACTAGGTGCCCGAAGCAGTCAAAATTTATGTTGTACTTAGAGTAAACCCTGTGTTTGGGAGTCAACTGTGGTATCATTTTTTTGATATGAGACTACAATCATAATTTGTTCAAATTTTACTAAAAAAACTATGTTCACATGATAAAATATATTTAATATCACCACAATGAGGCTCTTCGGGCCCCTAAATCCCACGTCGTCTCAACGCCTATCTTTGGAAATATTATTAGAAATATCACAAAATCTTACATGAAAAACTTGAGTCCCTAAACATGTTATCACCATTAAAGAGATATCTAAAGACCCTTATAATACAAATGAAATTTAAGAGTATCCTAGACCAATATATATAATAGAGATCCACATTTTCCTTAGTCTAGCTGTGTATTATCGATGATTTTTTAGGAACTTCTCATGATTGTCAAAATATCTAATGAAGATGACTTGGAATGGAGTGAAGTATGTTTAAACCAATTAATATGATGATAGATTAAAGGAGTTGAAAAAGAGGCTTATCACTACACCAGTACTGTAACACCCTGAGATTTTATGAAAAATATTCTTTTAATTTAATTGATGCATTTTATTATACAACACACCAAGTATAGCTTGTACTATACGCAACACCGTATTAGCTTGCAGTACATGCAACACTATTCTTGGATTGTGTTACACACAATTTCATGTTCGTTTTATAATAGTCATTCTACGCAACATTGAGTGTGTATATAAATATATATATATAATCAATGTATAAATGAAAGATGGTTGGATTCTGTTATACAAAACAACGAAGGATTCTTGCACAACACACAACCCTGACTTGGCTTGCATTACACGCAATCGCGACCTTCCTCGATAACGTGTGTTGTACGCAATACCGAGTTTTACTAAACAATGATATATTATTATAATATTATTATGAACTAGCCATTATGAATAGTATTAACTAAATTTTGAATTTTATAACATTATTATTCATCTTACACATTTTCTATAACATGGTATAAGAACAAAATAAATTTTTCGGGTAAAATAAGTATTTTTCAAAAAATGAAGTTTTGCCGCCTTTTGATGGCGCACCCACTTTAAATATAGTTTTTGACATGTTTATAAGTTCAATTTGACAAAATAAAATTCTTCTTTGGAATCAAGAAATAAAAATTTACTTTGGATAAAGTTTTGATATTTTTCCGATAACTTTCACATTTTAATGAATAGTAAAAACACGCTATATTTTAATTAAAAACAACTTTTTTAATCGTAATATATAATGTGGTAAAATTGTAATATTGAATGGTTTTAAAGTATAAATAGAATATATTTTTACCATTTAATATAATTTATGTCATTATCATTGATTTTACCTTGAATTTGTAGGTTAAATCAATTCAATCTTTTGTAATGTTTTAAAGAAAAACCCGTTTTCTTTCGACAACGGGATTAATTTTAATTTAATTTCTGCATCTTTTGTGTATTTAATTTGGAAAAATGGATTCCATATTTGGAATCAGTGGGTCCAAATTATGTTAATAAGCTACTTTTTATTTTTGGGCATTATGAATAGTAACAACGGTAAATTTTATTTAACATAGTAAAAGGTAAATCGGGTAATTAAGGGTAAATATAATGTTATAAAATTATCCTAACACTTGTCTTAATACAATTGGATGATTATATTTCATCCTAAGTCATATTGGGGTAGAAATGGAATTCATTAGAACCCACTTGGAGGTGATTAAGACCTTTAGTTTATTTTATTTAAACGAAAGTGAAATATGTCTCACTCAACTTTAATAATTAAAGTATTTTTAATACAAGTTTATACAGAATATAAATTCTTTTATAAATAATCATTTGAAAGATAAAATGTTTTTATTTAACATGATAATTTATCTGTAATTTTTAAGAGTTATTTAATTACCTTATTATCTTATACATTAATGATGCAGAAATTATTTATTTAGTGAAAAATCAATAAGATTGTTTTTATTGAAATAGTAATACATATCAAAAGGCCCAAAAATCTGCAAAAAACTTATTAGTAGTGAATATATAAACCCTAATCATCCACTGGCCGAATTATTGACCATTTGTATCCTTATTAAGGTGATTATGACACTTATAATATTTTATTTTAAATGATGCCAAAGTTGTCACCTTCATAATTTAATAAGTATAATAATTTAAATATTGTGATTTTAAGATGATAAATTCGAATAAAAGTATTATTGTGAAATTTAAAAGATTTATCTTCATCATATGATTTTAATTTTAATTTTTATGCAAGAAATATGTATATTAAATAATTATACAAAAATGTTGTAGTATTTATTTTTTTAAGAGATAAACCAAATAAATGTTTTTAAAAATAATAAAATAAATATTATATTAACTATTTAATGTTCTCCACTAATTTTATAGATACATATGACCTTTTATAAATCTATTAAAGCTTTTAGTTTGAACATATATTCTGTATATATTTTATCTAAATTCAAATAAATGAATAGTGTCAAAATTGTCACTATTGTTATTTTATAAAAATAACATATTATAAAATTGTTTAAAAATCACAAAAATATTTAAAAATTATAAATTTATATTTATATTTTATATAATGTTATTAAGTGACCAATTATGTTAAATTCAAAAAAAATAAGTAATTATTTGTTATAATTTTAAATTTAGAATGTTATTACAACAAATAAAATTAAATTGATTAAATAAGGATAAATCAAGTTGATAATGTTTAAAATAAATTCCTAACATGTATAAATTCTATTGTTTGATGATATTAAAATATTATATTTTCTAATATTCGAATGTGAGTCATTTTTGGAGGTTTTTAAGTGGGTTTAGATTTATTATAAATTAATATTTTTAAGAATTCCAAAGGTGCCCCTCTCCTCCCTTATAAAAGGGAACCTCCTCCCTCTCTTCCTCACACCACATTGAGCCTTTAAGCTCGGCCAAACCCTGCCAATTTCTCCCGTACACTTCCCTAGAAACATTATAGAGGTTTTGGTCTTCTTCAAAGACCAATCTTAGTGCCCTAAGAGAAGGTTTCAAAGAGGCGTATCGAAGAAGAGGTAATTCCTTCTACCGATTCTTTCAAGCTTCTTTCTTCTTCAACTTCTTCTTATTAGGTTGTTTCATTATGAAGTAATAACATCAGTATCAATAATATACTGATATGTTATTATAATTATGAAACAACCCTATTTCACCATCTATCCATCCTACGGAAAACGAAATCACCACGTGTGCGTACGTACGGAATACCGTCTCCACGCCGTGGTGTAATCTGTTTTTCCAACACCACCTTACTTGGATGGGTATAATGGTGTAAATAATGAATATATATGATTATTTTAAAGTTATATTGATTCTGAAATATTATATATAAACTTCAATACAATTCCACGATCATGGGAATGATATCATCGCTCGTGCGTACGTACGGACTACCGTCTCCACGACGCGATGAGATTCTTTCTCCATGTTAACCATTAAATAATGATTATAAAGTATATATAAGTAATAATAATGAAATATATGACATTATAAATCTACTGGATTTATGTATATATAAATTTATGTCATCTACTTAATTCCATTCAACTCAATACGAAACGAAAACAGCGTTCATGCGTACGTACGACCTACCGTCTCCATGAACGGTGTATTTCTTTCCATTTATCGAACTATTATATATATGTATATTCTGAATATATATTATATATAAATCATGTTTTATATTATGGATTTAAGTAATCAAGATCTAAGTAATCATATTAATAATTACAAGTCAAAACCCGAATGACAAAAGAAACGATTTTACCCAAAACACTCTTTAAGATGGAATTTACAAAAGAACGGGTAATATAAAGTCATAAGTGAACCATATATGATATCATAACAATGAATATTATTCTGTAATAAGTCAATGACATTATTTAAATCATTATACAGGAGGTTCGGATACGTACGAAGCATATCAGACCTAAGGTAAGGGATAATTTTGCAAATCTTATTTTTATCCGAGATTGCTTATTCGTAAGTATTTACTGGGGTTATTTCTATAATCCATGTCCATGTTTTATAAAAGTGTTTTCATGTATGTTAAATTTTCTTTTTACCCATTCTTGACTTTTACTACATGGTATGTAAGGAATCTTTCTTTTTTTTACGATATGAGGTACTTTTTGACTTTTCCGGCAAAAGTACGAGAAGAATGTTTTTTTAACTTATATGGAACGAACGGATTTTTACAGTTTGATAAAGCCTTATTTTCATGAAGCTTCCTCCAAAATATTTCATGACTATTTTCAAACAAATCTCTTTCTTTTAAAATTTCATGACATTTTGTGAAAAGAAAATGATTTTTTAGAAGAAAGGATATTTTCCTCAAGAATTTATTTCAAGTGTTTTATCAAAAACAATTTTCATCTAAGATGAAATTATTTCATATATGTATGTTTCAAGTATAACGTCTCTATGATTTACATGGTCTCACTTTCCTTATTATAAAAATTATATCCATTTATTTTATATGGATTATGTGATGATGGGATGATGTTTATGAAACCCATTTTATTTATTGGGTTATTATGAATGATGTATGTTTATTTTGTGGCACAAGTAAGAATGATTTCATTATGAGATGGGTGGGACATATATATCCCTCCAATGCATTGGGTAAAGATTTTATATCTCATGAGATAGACATGGATGGAATGGTAGGTTATACTGGTTCAGTGAAACAGGACTGAAACGAGGAGTGAACTCGATTCAGAATGGGACTTTGTCCACTAAGATGGTCTTGGGAGCAATGCCTTGGCTACTATGGAAATCATGACATGTGCTGAATGGTTGCCACAATTAAATGTTTTATTCCCATGCTATTTAATCATTCTTAATGTTTCTTAATGATATATTCCTTACGTACTTCGAAGATTCATGTCTTTACTCAAGATTTTGATGTTTAGAATTTATGTTCTAGTTTTTGCATTCATATTTTTATGAATTGTTTTATGTTCTCTTTGTTTACCCTTACTGGGCATTTGAGCTCACTCCTTTTATGTTTTATTTTCCCTAGGATGTAAAGAAAGGTTTTATGTATGAAAAATAAAAAGGGAAGATCTTTATTGGGAGATGTTGAAGATCTTTCACCACGATTCGAAGATTTTATTCCAAGTTTCCAAAGACACTAAACTATTAAGGTCCTTGTGTGTGTGTTTTTGTTATGTACTAAATATTCCGCAAAAGTAATGTAAAGTCCATGTACGTCAAGCTTCGGGTCTCTACAAGTAATCACACTACCCTCAAGTATGTAACTTTTTTTCTATACAATGATGATTAAAAGAAGGGATTGGGTTGTGTACTAATGTAGAATGATAAAGTGGTAGCCTGTGCCTAAATCTAGTTGAAATTTCATGATCAGAACTACCTAATGCATGATATGGTGTTGGATGTATTTTTCTTCGCATTGAAAATTTGTAAGCATTATATCTATGGGGAAAATTGTGTAATATATATGGATCATAAGAATCTCAAATATACATTCACACAAAATGAGATTAATATTCACCAACGGAGATGGTTAGATATGATCAAGGACTATGATTTCTTGATTCACTATTATCTTGGGAAAGAAATTAAAGTTTTATATGATCTAAGTATAAAGGATTCAACAACATTATAAATGATGAGAATTGGGAAGGATCCAATATTCTTATACTTTCAAATAATAGACATGGGGATTATAAAGGATGTAACATAACCATTCCTTTCTCAAATTATTTCTCAAACATCCTTTCTGGAGAAGATAAGGGATGCTCAAAGAGATGATGTGGATAAATAAAATAAGATGTAAGATATAATAAAAGAGAAGTAAATGGAGTTAAAAATTGATGAAAAAGGAGTTTCATGGTTTTATTCATGACTATGTGTACCAACAAATCCAAAGATAAAGGAGTTATTGAATGATGCACATAACTCGACCTTACCCATCTACCCAGAGACTATAATGATGTATTGAGATCTCTAAGAGAAATATCAGTAGGATAATAAGAAGAAGTAGATCATAGAATATACATCAAAATGACTTGTATTTTAGTAGGTTAATTATTAAAGAAAAAAGTACAAGGGGATGATGCAACCATTACCCATACCTACATTAAAATGAGAAAGAATCACCATAGACTTTTTCATTAGTCTTCTAAAGACATCAAGAAGAAATAATTATATATGGTTTGTGGTGGATTGTTTTATGGATATTTATCACTTAATTTCAATTATATAGTACTTCTTACTTAATATACTTGTTAGGATATACATCAGATAAGTAGTGAGGCTTCATAGAACACCATTATCGATTGTATCTGATTGTGATCTAATATTTAACTTCAAGTTATAGAAAAGTATCCAACATAATATAAACACCTAGTTTAATATTAGTATATATTATTACCCATAAACTAATGGCCAATATGATTAGAATATCCATAAACTAGAGGACATGTTGAGATCATGCTTGATGTACTTCAAAGGAGGATGAGATTAACATCTTCCTTCAGTCAAATTCTCACAAAAAAATAGTCTCCACTCAAGAATACAAATGGATCCATATGAATACATTTATGGGAAGAGATGTATAACAACTTAATTCTAGGACAAATTTGTATAAAAAAACTTTTTGGGACCTTAAATGGTTGAGGGAATGGTAAAAAAAGGTCAATTCCATTCAACATCACATCAACACTCCTTAGAGATGACATAATAGCTATATGGAAAATCATCGATGAGACCTAGTGTTTGATATTGGAGATAAGGTATTCCTCTAAATATCTCAATGGAAGGGAGCCATGATATTTGTTAGGAAGGGTAAGCTATGTTCTAGGTACATTAAAAAGTTTGATATTCTCGATCACATCATAGCTGTGGTGTAGAGACCCAGTATTTTCCTTGTAAGGATTTGAAATATTTCAATATATATTTACAGAGCTAGGCATTGATAAGATGTAAGATTTTGAGGCCTAGTGTTCCCAGAATTAATTTTATAAAAATATTAAATATATTTTATATTGTGCATGAATAGATTCTTAAAAAAAGATAACTCTTAAATGTAAGCTCAGATTAGAAATTAGAGACCACAGTTGAGTCCAGAACGTAGTGTTTACCCAAGGAATGACCTAAAATGGGCTAGTGTGGGGAGTTAGAACTCCTAGATCATTGGTGGAATGTTTAGTGAAAGAAATAACGAAATAAATAAATAATTTTTTCATTTTCATGTATTGAAATGTTCTATAAGAATATTACCAGGGTGAATTCTCAAGGGTTAGCAGCATAAACTCTAATAAAATTCTAGAGATCATACCTCCTCCTTTCATTGGTGAATCACATCAGACAATGATGAAACACTAGATTATATTATATCTAGATATAATGAATTCTCTTGATCATTGTAAGTAATGTTCTTCATCAAAGAACAATCCCTATTCTGTGTAGGACTGATAAATTGGTGATTTACACCCTTTGATTGAATTGTTTGAGCAGATCCATCCTTATTATTGGATCTAAACCAATTGTGGAACATGAATGTGCCTATATTCTAGATTTAAATTGATTTATTTCAATGTTTTCTAGCTTGGTATAACCATTATTCATCATTGTATAATAATTATTGGCTAATGATCATTTAAACCTTTGTTGTGGTGCTTTTCTCCCCAATCTTCTTCACTTTCTTCAACGGTTGTACCCCTTGGTCCCAGTTTGAATTTTCTAGGTAGTATTGAGATCGACCAGACCTCTAGACCCATGTAGCATTGAGAAAAAAAGAATGGATCAATGAACTAATATCAGATCTGGGATATTTGTGAGGAGAGGATGATCAGTTTCTGATTAATTAAAGGTGGAGGCTTCAGGATGTGCAGTGATGTATGAGTTTACACGAACATGAATGAAATCTGTTTTAGGAAGAAAGGATGTTGTAAACCATGATATATGGATAGATACACAAGTTTTGGATAGAGATATCATCTAATATGAAGAACCAAGGCTTGATTTTAGGCACTAGAAGCAGATATTAAGATCTAGAAAATCTGAAGAAAACCTTACTAAATTCCATGTATAGGGATGACCACATAATTTATAGCCCCTAAGTGGTGGTAAATAGGGTTTTGATAAAGTTAAGGATGACACAGAGTATATCCCTGCTATACACCGTGCACCCCTTCCCTGAATGGACAACTCGTATAGAGGATCTCACTGGTGGGAACCTATGTGGAAGTACATGGATAGGTACACGACCATGTACCCAAGTACATGGGAATGTGTTTTTATACATAGACACGGGTTTCAGTACATGGACATGGGGTCTAATACAAAAACATGACCATTAAGACACAGAATAGTACCAGGTATCTTTGAATCCTCATGTAGTCCACTTGAATGACATGTACTTCTACACAAACAGGGTGCTGTGTGTCGGCCACAGACATGGTCGGGAGGTGGAGCAGGACCATATGTCCTATGGGTCCCCTCACATATTGTGTACCCATTAACCTCTTTAATAAAACTTTAAGGTTATATATCTCATTCGTTTGAACTTGAATTTTTTCCCATGAGTATCCAATACTGATTATTTTTATGCATAAAACACAATGGTTCCCTCGGCTATGGATTTCAAGATATGATATGAAATGTTTTGGGAAATATGCCTTTTGAGGTGATTCTAAATGGTGAAAATGAAAAGTCATAATCAATAGAGGCTATCGAGTTGTACCCTCTAGTAGAGTTGGATAGTGGAGTCTTTGATGACGAGAGTGAAATCCCCCATCAACATGGGCACAAGTCCTCTACAATTAAATTCTAAGTGTAATCCCCTTGATGCACTAGGTAACAAGTCCTTGATGACTATATTGAAACCCCCCTATAGTACCAGGGTATGGGTCCTTGAATTATAAGTGGAACCCCCTTGTGGTACCAGGGAGAGGGTCCTCAAATTTCGAGTGGAACCCCCTATCAGATAGGGAATAGGTCCTCGATGACTTGAGTGGAATCCCCCTATTGCACTTGGGCATGGGTCCTAGAACTTTAGAGTAGAACCCCTATTGGTATGAGCGGGGTCCTATACCTTACGGAGTGGAACCCCCCTATCAGCATAGGGAATAGTTCCTTGTGACACTAGAGTGGAACCCCCCATCGGCATGGGTGTGGGTGCTCTATGGATACTATAGAGTAGAACTCCCTAAAATAATAGGACAGAGGTTCTATAAATCAAGTTAGTGTCCCCTAAACTATTCATCATAGTGAACCTGTGTTTTTTCTACTTTGATGGATACTTTTGGGCATACATGTGTGTTTTTGGGCATCATTGATGTAATTTTAGAGATGTTGGATACTGTTCTTCCTATGATGAACTATGAGATGGATATCCCATTAATCTCTTATTTTAGATTCTTTTTAATGAGTGTATATATATACTTCTTGTATATCCACACCTTAGATTTGGATACTCTCCTTCCATGAGAGGTGAAGATGCATAGTGTATGCCACGTGATTTCCATGTTTAACTTCTCATGGTTGGATGAATCCACTCTCTTCCTATAGGTGGTGAAGACTCGATGTGTAGTTAATCCACTCATCATGTCGAGACTCTTGTGCTTAGATGAGGTCACTTTCACTCTTGGTTTGGGTTGATTTGTTCTCATTGACTCTATCTTTCACCTATTAACTTTATTTTATATTGTATCTCTTACTGACACCCCTTTAACTTTCATGGGGTATTACTGAGTATGTATATACTCACCCATTCATGGTATTTTTCTATACATTCCATGTCTTATACATATGATAGATAGGTCGACCATGACTACATAATAGCTTAGGGATATTGGGTGCTTTAGACCGTGTATGGTGGTTATAGCTTGATTTTTAGGAGCTGAGCTTTCTCAATAGTTTACTTTTCCAGTTTTGTTAGTTTGGGATATATTTCTAGTTGGAAATGTATTTTTTTCCTTTTACCTTTTAGTTTTCACTGGAATACTCTTTTACACCTTAGAGGTTATTCATGCATAGTTTGATTTCTTACTGTGTTTCATATTTTACTCTTTCCCTGTGAACTTTTTTTATCGAGATGGTTGTGTGTGTGTACAAGTACTTAATAAAATTCCACCCTAATTTACTTACTCCTTAGATTCTTTCCACCACCCCCTTTCCTATAAAGGAAAGCTTAGGGTAGTTTTGGATTGATCCCTTTTGTGGGTTGGGTCTTGAAAAATTGATATCAGAGTAGGTTCATTCCTTAGTAAATTGTTTGAACTATTCCCCTTATGATTATTTGGTTGGGATTTAGAGAAATGGTGTTAAAGTGTCTCAAGTGTGGATATGAGTCTATAGAATCTATTGATGGTGTGGCGGCCGATGTATCCATCCCCCAATACCTTGACTACCTTTATGTTGACTCAGCATACCGAGACATTTGTTGCAGAGAAAAATGGTACATGAATCATATAGGATTGAGTCTTTGACTGTCCTTCTTATGTCATCTACCCATCTTTGTTGATATATATATATATATATATATATATATATATTATCATCTGACCATGGTATTTCTTGATAAATATCAGGATACCTCCATAATGAAATATATACAAGATACTAGATCCAGATCATGATGATGACTCAAGGAGTGATGGGGCCTAATTTCAGGGTCTCTCCCACGACCTCTTCCTCTAGGTGGGTTGGTAGTATCACCAAAACCTATTGAGAAGTAGATCATACCAAAATAATAGGATGAGGATACATAAATTCTTAGCATGTTTCATGAATTCTAGTTCTAGAGGCCACTGCGGTTCTATGGAAAGAAATATTCTCAGGTAGCATAGGATTGGCTAGAGTCAGTAGTCTATGTTCTCATGATGATTTAGAAATTGAAGGATCAGGTGGTTACATGGGAATCTATATTTTTTTATAGAGTAGATGGGTGATAGTGGAGTCTCATTACGTAGATGCATAATGAGTTGACACTCTCATGGATTGACTTCCAAAAGATGTTCTGTGAGGAGTACTACCCCTCCTTATTTAAATTAGTCCATATTTTTGAGATTATGGAGCTACATAATATAGGGATGATGGTGGATGAGTACACAGAGAGGTTTACATTACTTACAAGGTACTCTATTGACATGATCTAGGATGGATACTTCCAAAAAAGAAAGTTTGAGTAGGGACTCCAAAGAGATATCTTTGATAGAATGGTTCCCTGGTGTATCCCCACCTATGTCGAGGTGTTGGAGAAATCCCTAGTGATAGATAAATTTATATCAAAGGGACTCTAGATAACTGGATTTGGTAGTGGTCACTATAGAGTTGAGTCATTTACATCAACTAACAGATGCTAGGTTCCAGGATCTTGGCACATGATACATCCATGTGATCAGGCTGAAAAGCATGTTCATAGATAGTGTAGAGTTCCAATGTATCCTTGAGAGGGGTAGTGTTTTAATTGTGATGGGTGAGGTCACATGGCATGAGACTTCCCAACAAGATGTTTCAAAAAACACAACTACATAACACATAGACTACCACAATAGAGGCAGTTCCATGATCAAGGATCTCCCAATTGAGGGAAAGGTGGTCCCCAAGGAGGTAGATCAAGGAAAGGAGAAGAAGGAGCTATGGGTAGTGGACTATTTCATGAGATACTTCCACCGCTACAATTAGGCATCCCATGCCAAGATCTGGGAGCCAGTGGTCAGGCCCATGGATAGTTGCAGGCTTGGAGGTTTATGATCCCTTAGTGAATGAGATGATTAGAGGTACAATATGTGTGTTTTATACTCTTTCTTAAATCTTAACAGACACAAGTTCCAATGATTAATTTATCTCTATACTCCTAGTGTGAGATTTGGATCTCCCAGCTGAGGCAGTATCCCAACAACTTCATCTTGATGTTTTTACTAGGAACACCTCTTTTTTATATTTTATCTGCTAGTAGTGAGAGATATATCTTGGAGGATAGAGGTTCATGTAGGAAATTTTAGTCATTATTATAGAACCTTATAATTTCATATTAAGTATATATTGGGTGTCCATGGTCTAATACCATATTGATTTTCACTACCAGCAAGTCAGATGCTTATGCACTAATGAGATGATATTCTCCTTTTTTGGTGAAAGGGATTTCATGGTAGGGAAATTTGTTTCTGAAAGAAGTATGCTGCATCCCATCACCCATCAATTTAAAATTATATACCTTGGTGAAATATTCTCTTCATGTAACACCCCAAGATTTCATGGTATGTTATTTTCTTTAATGTAATTCAATAGCTTGCGCTACACGCAACACTGAGTTCGAGCGCACCATGACTTACCAAAGTAGCCGTTCAAAAGCATTTATGAATAAGTATTAATTGAATTTTGAATTTTATATACTACATATAATTTTATAATCCATATTATGAAGTTTTTAGACATAATATAAGAACAAATTCATTTTTTTCAGAAAAAAGAAGTATTTTTCAAAAAAATACAATTTTACCACCTTTTAATAGAAAAACCTTTTTAAAACCAATATTTGGCACTTTTACATATTCAATTTAATAAAATTAAATTCTTATTTAGAATCAGGACATAAAAATTTATTTTGGATAATTTTTTGGTACTTTTCTAATAACTTTTATATTTTGATGACTACTGAAAAATACTAAATTTTATTTAAAAACAACTTTTTTAATCAGAATAATTTATAGTGTTGAATTATACATTTTAATGGTTTGAAAGTATAATTAGATTATATTTTTACCATTTAATCCAATGTTAGTCATTGTAATTAATTTCACTTTGAAATTATACATAAACAAATGTTAATCTTTTGACAGTTATTGTTTCTTAAAAACATGCTATTTGATTTGACAACAAGAATTAATTTTAAATTAATTAATAAAAATTTTATATTTTGAATTTGGTAAAATAGACATCATTTTTGGATTCATAAAATCAAAATTATCTTAGGTTAAATTTTTGGTATTTTTCTGAAAACTTTCAATTTTTGATGAATAGTGAAAAACACTAAGTTATAGTTTAAAACCGAATTTTTATTTAAATATTTTTTTATTTAAATTTATTTTAGGTCCAAATAGATACATAATACCTATATAAGATCAATTTAATTCATTGGAGTCAGTTTATAATAATTTTAGATATATAAAATTGTTATTGAACTTTTCACCGTCTTTTACCCACCTCTTAGGAGAATTTGAAAATTCACATAAAACTTAATTTTACCGCTTATGTGAGTTGAATTTTAAAAATATGAGAGACACAGTTGATATTAGTAAGTAAAATGGGGTTTAATAAGATGAAAATAATTTTTGGTGAATAGTTACTTTTTACTTTTATTTACCACGATTAAAAGTAATTAGGGTAATTAGGGGTAAAAATGATATTATTATTGCCCTAAAACATGTCCTAATTCAATTGGATAAGAATAATTAGACCAAGAAAAACCTTAGGAATAAAATATGAACCTATTTGGTCCACTTGGATTAGATTAGGACACTTATTATTATTTTATTTAAAGAAGAGTAAAAAGAGTTAAAATCAAAGTTTAATAACTAAAACATTTTTAATATAGGGTTATAAATAAGATAAATTCTACTATAAATATTAATTAGAAAGATAAAAATATTTCCCACATAATGGTATTTTATTTATATTTTTTAGACATTAAATAATATACTTTATTTATGACACAATGATGATGTAGTAATTACCTAATTAATAAAATATTAAAATAATTGATATTATAAATATCCAAATAAATTTAATTTGAGCCTTTTTATGAATTCAACTAATTTATTAGGTTAATATGACATTTTAGTATTTGTTAGATGATTTTTTGAAGTAATAATGCTGTTATAAATTTAGCAAAAACAAAATACCAAATAGTGTCAAAATTGACATAAAAGAGTTTCTAAAACAAATATTATATTATTATTTGATATTATATTCCTAAAAATATAAGGTTAGGAAAAAATACTTATATAATGATAGGTGTATCATTAATGAACCACTTGAGGTTATCTTGGAAGTATATAGTATGTTTATTAACCATATAATATAAAAATACAAAGAGACATGGTAAATGTCAAACTATTTAACTAAGAGTTAAATCTAAAAGATAGAGTTAATATATAAACCCCAACCTGCATAAAACCTATTGTTTGATTGGATTTCAACCCATACCCACCTTATAATTTAAATAATACATTTTTGAGATATTATAAACCGAAAATGATTTTATTATAAAATAATATTTCAAGATTTTCCAAAGTGCCCCTCACCCCTCTTATAAAAGGTCAATACCCCTTATATCTAATTCAGACCTTCAAATCCATTTTTCTTGGCCAAACTCTGTCCAACTACCCTCTAAAAGTTCCTAACTTCATCCTAGATTCCTTAATTTAGTCACAAAGCCTACCTAAGGATCCCTTTTGATCAAATCAAAAGGAAGAACCCGAAGAAGTGGTAAATATTTCATCACCTCTTTCAAGTTCCTTTCTTCTTCCAATTCCTTTTTATTTGTTGTTTCTATTATAAAATAATATATCCAGTATATTATATATACTGTGATGTTATTATAAATATGGTACAACCAAATTCACTATTCTATCCATCCTTTTAATGACATGTCACCATACATGCGTACGTACGACTTACCGTCTCCACGTCGTGGTGTAATTGTTATTCAATACATTATTATTTGGATGGGTGAAATAATTTCGTGTAATTGATTTAAATAATAAATATAACATGATTATGATTCTGTATATATGATATACCATCCAATTATATATTATTTTAATATCAAAATATTGATATTTTCGCTCGTACGTACGGATTACCATCTCCACGAACGTGATGAGATTCATTCCCCATCGTATCCATTCTAGAATAATTTTAATTATATGATTAAAAATAATGTTTAAAGACTTGATATAATTCTGGATATGAATAATATACATCACATCCATAACAAATATGACTCACATAATAAATAATACAAAGGAAAATGAATCCGTTAACACCTGAAACAACGATAATACTAAGATATTATTAAAAAAGCAATGTTAAAAGATCATATATGATATAATATTAATTTATATGATTATTGTATAATTTAATAAAAATAATTTCACCATTATACATGAGATTAACCTACCCTCAACCAAGGAAAAGTACAAGGTAAGGGGTTTCTTATCTCACTTTTTATTATGTGAGATTTCCATTGTTTTCCACTTATTTATTGGATGTGGTGTATTGTGTACTTTCATTTGATATATATTATCATGATTTTCTTTATATTCATGGTAATATATGAATAATTTGGTGGTTATTAAATTTTGGTCATATGACTCTATTGATTACAATGAAGTAATGGTTTTTTCATCTTACTTTTTATTCCTGTGAGATTCAAGCTATATTGGCCACTATTTCATTTTGTGTGGCATATTTATTGTCCATGATTGTATTATTGGTGTAATATAATTTAATTTATGAGTATTTAAATCTTTATTGTTTGATCATTCTTTCATGGGTTGTATGTTTCATAAGTTACCAAATGAGTAAGGGAATTTCAAATTACAATTTCCACTCACTGGGATTTAAGCATACTTCATTGATTATTTTACTACAAGATTATGTGTGGAATCACAATTTATTATTTATGTAATAACTCCCACTCCCCTTTGTGTGGATATATTTTTGATACACATAATCACTCCATTGATAATTTCTCAGGTCATTGATATAAACTTGATCTTAACTCAATTTTCATCCATTGAGTTAAACATCCAAGTCATTGGTGTTGTTTTTACAAGAATATGTGTGAATGTACTATGATTGATTTAAACTGAATATCCTATCATATTTAGTGTATTTATATTTTTCACACATAATTATGTCATTGATTTATCCTTTACCTAAGGATACTGTCTTTATAATGGATTTCATTTCAATTTACATTCCTTTGAGACTTCTTTGTTGTTATGCACCAATTCACTTTTATATGGTTTATATAATGTCCTTTGACATAGTATATCATGAAATCCTTTATTCTTAAGATATTATAAAGTTTTTATTACATCAATTATTTTTATTCAAATGTCTCTTATTTGGTTAGTAACTCTAACTAAAATATTATTTTAAGTGTTTTAAAATTTTATTCTTCTAAATATTTCTCATTAATTTACATGTTTTAAAAATATTTTAAGGATTAATTTATATGGAAATTAATGTTTTAAAATTAAAATTACTTTTAAATGTTTCAAATTGGTATGGGAAACTGTGATTCAAAAATCTATTTTAAAATGTCTTCTTGACAAATAGTGTGACTTTTAAATGTTTTCAAGAAAAGGGGGGATATTTCTCTTAAATAGTTTTGATGATTATTTTCATCTATGTCAATATACTTCATTATTTTCAATTGAGGTTAATATGTTACAATAAAATCTTCCATATTGTATTGAATGAGTTATGTTTGACTGTGGATGTGATATTTTTATACCATTAATGGTTTGTGGATAAAATTTTGACATTTTGTATGCTATTTTTAATACGAATGTTTATGTTATGTTTCAAAATTTTCATATGAGGAATGAATTGGACTAAGTAAGTGATGGGTAGAGCCTTCTATATCTCCTCGATGCATCAGTAGGTCTAATGAGACAAACTAGTGTCTTGGCACAAGGCCTTGACAAAATCTTATTTGTAGTCTTGGAACAAGGCCTTGAATATGTGGTTATGAAAGTCTGTCATTATGTATTCCATCATTATGAAAGTGGCTATTGATATTAAATGTGATTATTAAACTAGTAGAATATCCATGTGAGTATGTAAATGACATTATTTGATCTTGTCTTTGCCATATTATTCTGAAATTCCAGTTTAAAAGTATTTTGTTTTAGTTTTATACATTGCCTTAAATGATTATGATTATTTATGAAGGTTTGCACTATATTGTTATCCCTATTGAGTATCTGAGCTCACCCCTTTCTATGTTTTATTTTTCACAGGATGTGAAGAAGTATATTATGATTAACATATAGGGATAGTCTATAGGATCACAATGTTTTCCATGGGAACAATGTTTTTGTAGTTTTCCATTTTATGATGTAATATAAACCTTATGAATGTATCTAGTACTTACAAGGATACTAAAATAATCGATCTTTCGAGACATGATATTTTGTGATCATTCCAATGATATGTAATAATGCACTGACTCTAGGATTCTGGGGTCAGGGCGTTACAGTTGGTATCATAGGAAGTTTAGTAAAAACCTTAGAAACTAGATTTAGATAAACTCTGATTAGAGCACATAACCCTAAGATAGACTTTGAGGATTAGTATAGAAGAACTTACTAGAATTTTGGTAATGTGTTTTTTTTGAGTTTTCCAAGAAATACATCCTTGTCTAGATACGAGTAGGTAGAGGCGGCTCTGGCATAAATGTAACTAAGGGTAAAACCCAAAAACACCGGTTTGATCTAGACTCGAACGAGAACTGGTGCATGACAATGGGCCTTGATTCACTCTTGGTTACGACACTTTCGGGGGATATTCTTAGGATAATTTACATTTTGTTTACAAACCGATTTGAATAATTTTAATATAATATGAGAATAAATGGTCTTGGTTATTCTTAAGGTGTTTCAAATTGAAAATATGGTGTCATGATATCCTCTAAATGATTTTATGACTATTGATACTCACACAATGCTTTCTGGTTTTAGTCAATTACTGGATTCCAAGGAAGTCACAATAACTTTGAGCATGATGTGCAAGGTGGGAATAGTGGTGGGAATGAGAAACAAAATGTAATGTTGATAGGCGTAAAAGACATCATGTTCATGACAAATCAGTTTTCCAAAAATATGATCAACAACATATATATTAACCAACTCCTGGACTCAACAAAGAAGAGAAAGGAGATGAAGGATAAGAGCTTCATAAGTGGAGACCATTGAGAAAAGAATCCTCATTTTTTATCATGAAGGAAATGTGGAAAGAGACACCCCGAAAAGTGTCTCAATGGAACAAAGAAATGATTTACGTGTGGGAAAGAAGGACATAAAATAAAAAATTTCCAAGGAAAAATGAAGAGTACTATGGAAGAAAATAAAAATGGTCCCAAGAATCCATTTACATTCATTTTTCATAAATGTATGGGACCTAGCCATTACCCGAGTGAATGGCCTATCCTATAGGATATTTTCTTGGCCAAAGAAGAAGCTATGTGGAAATAAATGGTTGGATAAATGTTTAAAAGTATTAGTAATATTTGTTGATGGGATTACTTTGGAATAATTTTATCTTGTATTTGTAACCCTGCAGTTTTTCATGTGAAAATGATATTTGAGGAAGAATTATCTTTTATCTTGTGGATATAGTTATAAATAACCATTTGGTTTTATATGATCATTGACTTTGAGGTAATTATAAGTTATTATATTTTGGGATGGAAATGAAAGGTATGAGATAACATTTGTTGTTAAATTATGTTATGGTTATTTTGAGGAATTTATCTCATATTGATAATGTTATAAAATATAGTTTTTGAAAAAGTACAACACACATACCATGTGACAACCCATCACGTCGGACAAAGCTGTGCAAATCGAACCCACAACCAGAGTGTGATTGGGATTTATCACCTACCACTGGACTATGTGAAGTCCCTAGTTACCGTGACTAATTCTTTTTAGTTAAATGATTTTATTGATCAATAATTAGTTTATTTGGGATCTTATGTCTTATCAAATGGATATCCTTAGTATAGGAAAATGATTTTGGGATTAAGTGATAAATGTTATTTTGGAAGACGTTCGCTCTATTGGGAATACTATATGCCTAAAGAAAATAGAATACTATATGATTTCATTTGAGGAGTAAGGGTGGATTTTTTATCTATGTATTTATTGTGGATTTATATTGATTTGGGATATTTATGGAAATGATTAACCTATAATAGAGAATATGTGATTAGGTTAATTAATTTTAAGTATGCGACTTTAAGAGTAGTCTATGTTATTTTGAAATAAAATTTAACATGGAAGACTGCGTAATAAAATTCTTCTATGTTTTGGGTTTCAATATTTGTTTAGATTATATTGATGGATTTTAAAGACAATTGTTTATTGAATGGTATTTATTGAAATTTGGGTATTGTTGGTTTAATTTTAGAAATTAAGATAAGTATTTATTTCTCTAAAGGATTATTATTTTTGGGGATCATCTGATCTTGTACTAACCATTTCGGTTTTGGTTAATCTCTAAAGGAAATATAAATATATATAGTTTATCCTTTGTGGATTATGTTATTCTCTAAAAGTTTATTCTAGCACTTTAGGTGTGACCAAGTCATCTTGAATACTCATAATTTGAAAAAAAGATGAGTTAGTGGTAGAAATTTATTAAAGGATGAAACTCTACCTAAAAAGTAAGTATATCTCTTTATGTTCTCAGTCAATCATATAAATAAATTCCTCAACTTTATAAAATGGAACTTAAAACAAAAAAAATGTTGTCCATTTACTTTTCCAACTGGGAAACTAATGAACATTTATCCCATCACAAGATTGTGTTTTTCTTATTGTTAACTTTCTCTTGATCATGTTTTCTATACCTCTCCATATGAATTTGACACTTATTTTATCATCCATATCGATGTTTTCCTACATGGAATCCTAGTATAAGTTATCTCGGGTGACCTTTGTACTTCTCTTTCTTTCTTTTAAAGAGATAGTTTTATTGACTCTTTTTTTGATGTGGGACTTTCAATGAATTTTCCAAGACCAATTTTAAAATTGCGAGGATGAAATTTCCAAAAGGGGCGATGAATGTAACACCCCAAGATTTCATGGTATGTTATTTTCTTTAATGTAATTCAATAGCTTGCGCTACACGCAACACCGAGTTCGAGCGCACCATGACATACCAAAGTAGCCATTCAAAAGCGATTATGAATAGTATTAACTGAATTTAGAATTTTATATACTTTATATAATTTTAGAATCTATATTATGAGTTTCTTAGACATAATATAACAACAAATCCATTTTTTTCAGATAAATAAAGTATTTTTCAAAAAAATGAAATTTTACCACCTTTTAATGGAAAACCCCTTTTAAAACCAATATTTGAAACTTTTATATATTTGATTTAATTAAATTAAATTCTTCTTTAGAATCAGGATATAAAAATTTATTTTGGATAAATTTTTCATACTTTTTTAATAACTTTTATATTTTGATGAATGCTGAAAAATACTAAATTTTAATTGAAAAAAACTTTTTTAATCAGAATAATTTATAGTGTTAAATTATACATTTGAATGGTTTGGAAATATAATTAGATTATATTTTTACCATTTAATCCAATTTTGGTCATTGGAATTAATTTCACTTTGAAATTATACATAAACAAGTGTCAATATTTTGATAGTTATTATTTCTAAAAAACACGCTATATGTTTTGACAATGGGAATTAATTTTAAATTAATTAATAAAAATTATATGTTTTTAATTTGGTAAAATAGACATCATCTTTTGATTTGTAATATCTAAATTATCTTAGGGTAAATTTTTGGTATTTTTCTGAAAACATTCAATTTTTGATGAATAGTGAAAAATAATGAGTTATAGTTTAAAACTGAATTTTTATTTAAATAATTATTTATTAAAATTTATTTTAGGTCCAAATAGATAAATAATACCTATATAATATCAATTTAATTCATTGTAGTCAGTTTATAATAATTTTTGATATATACAAATTTTATTGAACTTTTCGACGTCTTTTACCCACCTCATAGGAGAATTTGCAAATTCACATAAAACATAATTTTACCGCTTCTCTGAGTTGAATTTAAAAAATCTGAGAGACAAAACTGACATCAATAAGTAAAATGTGGTTCAATAAGATGAAAATAATTTTTGGTGAATAGTAACTTTTTACTTTTATTTACCACAGTTAAAAGTAAATAGGGTAATTAAGGGTTAAAATGATATTATTATTACCCTAACACATGTCCTAATTCTATTGGATAAGTATAATTATACCAAAAACAACCTTTGTAATAAAATATGATCCTCTTTGGTCCACTTTGATTAGATTTAGACACTTATTATTATTTTATTTAAAGAAGAGTTAAAAGAGTGTGAACTGTAGACAGGAGTCGGTGGCGGGTCACGAAGCCGACGGCGCCTGTTGTTGTCTATTATGGGGTGGACGACAGTCTCCTTGGCGGTGTGAACTGTAGGTGTTTCTGGGCCTTCATCTAGGACTCCATCGCGGTGGCGTTTTCTCGGCTTGGCGGTCGGTGCAGGCTCTCGACGAGTTAGCGGGGGGTCTTGCCGTTAAGGTGAATACACCACTAAGAACGCTTTAGACGATGACAGGATCTGTTCTGGAGAATATTCTTTCCTAGATCTAGAAGTGGATCTACGCGTGGATCTTCTGTAGTGGTAGCGTGGACCGGCGGCCTTGGCATTGGCGTTGTCCTCTGACAGGTGAGGATTTGGTTTGTAATGGGTATTGTCCCACTGGACCCTCGGGTTATTGAATCTAGGGCTTCGGGTTTTCCAGTGGGTTTCATCTCATTGGACCTACTGGTTTTTAATGGGTTTTCCCATACCCAAATCAAAAGGGGTTTCTGTTGTATTTTATTTTTTAATAAAGGGGCTTTCCCCCAACCTTTGCACTAAAAAAAGTTAAAAGAGTTAAAATCAAAGTTTAATAAATATTTTTTTTAATATATGGTTATACATAAGATAAATTCGACTATAAATATTAATTAGAAACTTGAAATTATTTACTACATAATGGTATTTTATTTATAATTTTTAGACATTAAATAATGTAATTTATTTTTGACACAATGATGATGTAGTAATTACCTAATTAGTAAAATATTAAAATAATTGATATTATAAATATCCAAATAATTGTAATTTGATAATTTTTATGAATTTCACTAATTTCTATGTTAATATGACATGTTAGAGTTGGTTAGATGAATTTTTTTTGAAGTAATAATGCTGTTATGAATTTAGAAAAAACAAAATACCAAATAGTGTCAAAATTGACATAAAAGAGTTTTTTAAAACAAATATTATATTATTAATTGTTATTCTATTCGTAAAAACCTAAGGTTAGGACAAAAGACTTATATAATGATATCTTTATCATTAAAGAACCACTTGGGGTTCTCTTGGAAGTATATATTAAGTTTATTAACCATATAATATAAAAATACAAAGAGACATGGTAAATGTCAAAACATTTAACTAAGAGTTAAATCTAAAAGACAGAGTTAATATAGTAATCTAAACCTGCCTAAAACCTATTGGTTGAGTGGTTTTAGACCCATCCCCTCCTTATAATTTAAATAATCCATTTTGGAGCCATTAGAAACCGAAAATGATTTTATTATAAAATAATATTTCAAGCTTTTCCTAAGGTGCCCCTCACCCATCTTATTAAAGGGAACTCCCCCTTCTCTCTAATTCACACCTTCAAATCCATTTGGATTGGCCAAAATCTGCCCAAATACCGTCTTAAATGTCCTCCCTTTATCCTAGAGGTATTCCGTTAGTCATAAATCCAACCTAAGGATCCATTTTGATCAAATCAAAAAGAAGAACCCAAAGAAGTGGTAAATATTTCATCACCTCTTTCAAGTTCCTTTCTTCTTCCACTTCATTTTTATTTGTTGTTTCCATTATAAAATAATATCTCCAGTATCTTATATGTACTTTTATGTTATTATAAATATGGTACAACCAAATTCATTATTCTATCCATCCTTTGAATGACATGTCACCATACGTGCGTACGTACAACTTACCGTCTTCACATCGTGGTGTAATTGTTATTCAATACATTATTATTTGGATGGGTATAATAATGACGCGTAATTGATTTAAATAATAAATATAACATTATTATGATTCTGTATATATTATATACCATACAATTATATATTATTTTAATATCAAAAGAATGATATTTTTGCTCGTGCGTACGTACGGATTACCGTCTCCACGAACGTGATGAGATTCATTCCCCATCGTATCCATTCTAGTCTAATTTTCATTTGAGGATTAAAAATAATGTTTAAATACCTGATATAATTCTGGATTTGAATAAGATACATCCCATACATAACAAATATGACTCACATAACAAATAATATAAAGTAAAACAAATCCGTTAACACCCGAAACAACAATAATACAAATATATTATTAACAAATCAATGTTAAAAGATCATATATGATATCATATTAATGTATATTATTCTTGAATAATTTAATAGCAATAATTTCACCATTATAAATGAGGTTAACCTTCCCTTGACCAAGGAAAAGTACAAGGTAATGTGTTTCTTATCTCACTTTTAATTATGTGAGATTTCCATTGTTTGCCACTTATTTACTGGATGTGGTGTATTGTGTACTACCATTTGATATATATTATCATTATTCTCTTTATATTCATGGTACTCTGTTATTAATTTGGTGGTTATTAAATTTTGGTCATACGACTCGATTGATTACAACAAAGTAATGGTTTTTCATCTCACATTTTTTATTCCCGTGAGATTCATGCTATATTGGCCACTATTTCATTTTGTGTGGAATATGTATTGTATATGATTGTATTATTGGTGTAATATAATTTAATTTATGAGTATTTACATCTTGATTGTATGATACTTCTTTCATGGGTTGTATGTTTCATAAGTTACCTAATCAGTAAGAGAATTTCAAATTACAATTTCCACTCAGTGGGCTTTAAGCATACTTCATTGATTATTTTACTCCAAGATTATGTGTGGAATCACTATTTATTATTTATGTAGTAATTAGAAATCCCCTTTGTGTGGATATAAGTTTGATACACATAATCACTCCATTTATAATTTCTCAATTCATTGATATAAAATTGATCATAACTCAATTTTTATTCATTGAGATAAACATCCAAGTCATTGGTGTTGTTTTTACAAGAATATGTGTGAATGTCCTCTGATTGATTTATAGTGAATATCCAATAATATTGAGTGTATCTATATTTTTCACAGATAATTATATCATTGATTTATCCTTTACCTAAGGATACTGTCTTTATAAGGGATTTCATTTCAATTTACATTCCTTTGAGACTTCTTTGTTGTTATACATCACTTTTATATAGTGTATCTAATGTCCTTTGAGATAGTATATCATGAAATAATTTATTCTCAAGATATTATAATGTTTTTATTACCTATATTAATTGTATTAAAACGTCTCTCATTTGGTTAGGAACTCTAACTAAAATATTATTTTAAATGTTTTAAAATTTTATTCTTCTAAATATTTCTCATAATGTCCATGTTTTAAAAATTGTTTTAAGGATTTATTTATATATAAGTTAATGTTTTAAAATTAAAATTCCTTTTAAATTTTTCAAAGTGGTATGTGACACTTTTATTCAAAAATCTATTTTAAAATGTCTTCTTGACAAATAGTGTGACATTTAAATGTTTTCAAGAAAAAACAGATATTTCACTTAAATAGTTTTGATGATTATTTTCATCTATTTAAATATACTTCATTATTATCAATTGAGGTTAATATGTTATAATACAATCTTTTATATTTTATTGAATGAGTTATGTTTGACTGTGGATGTGCTATTTTTATACTATTCATGGTTTGTGGATAAAGTATTGACATTTCATATGCTGGTTTTAATACGAATGTTTATGTTATGTTTCAAACTTCTCATATGAGTAATGAATTGGACTTAGTAAGTGATGTGTGGAGCCTGCTATAGATCTTCGATTCATCAATAGGTCTCATGAGACAAACTAGTGTCTTGGCACAAGGTCTTAAAAAAATCTTATTTGTAGTCTTGGCATAAGGCCTTGAAAATGTGGTTATGAAAGTCTGGCATTATGAGTTCCATCATTATGAAAGTGGCTATTAATACTCCATGTGATTATTCAACTAGTAGAATATCCATGTGAGTAATTAAATGGAAGTATTTGATTTTATCTTTTCCATATTATGCTGAAATTCAAGTTTAAAAGGCTTTTGTTTTAGTTTTATACATTTCCTTAAATGTTTATGCTTATTTATGAAATTTTCCGCTATATTGTTATCCTTACCGAGCATATGAGCTCACCCCTTTATATGTTTTATTTTTCCAAGGATGTGAAGAAGTATATTATGACTGACCTGCAGAGATAGTCTATGGGATCACAATGTTTTCCATGGAAAAAATTTTATTGTAGTTTTCCATTTTTTGATGTAATATAAACCTTATGAATGTATCTAGTACTTACAAGGCTAATAAACTAATCGATCTTTCGAGACTTGATCATTTTTGATCATGAAAAAGATACATAATTATGCACTGACTCTAGGCTTCTGGGTTCGGGGCGTTACAATTATGGAATTTGGATTCTTTCATTCATAAAGTATTTCATGGAGGTCTTCCTTGATGATGTTCTGGGACTATCTGTAAGGAGGGATATGGAGTTTTGCATTGAATTGTATCCAAAAAACTGCACTAATATCTTTTATATCATATCATAATGACCCTACTAATCTCATGGAGATGAGGTTGTAGTTGTAGTGCCTTCAAGAGAAAGGTTTCATTAGACCCAATGTGTACCCCTAGGAAGCTCTAGTGTTGTTCGTGAAAAAGGAGGACTGTAGATTGCAAATTTGCGTTAACTATCATCACTTGAACTAATCCTAAATAAAGAAAAATTACCCCTTGCTAAGGATTGATGACCTCTTTGACTAGTTTTGAGGTGTCAAATGGTACTCTAAGATCAATCTCAGGTCTAGTTTACACTATTTGAGGGGTTTCGAGGCTGATATTATGAATTTGGCATTCCAATGTCGCTATAAAAACTTTGAGTTCCTAATGATTCCATTAGGTGTGGTGAATTCCCCCACCATGTTTATGGATTTTATGAACCAGGTATTCTAGCCTTACTTAGACTAGTTTGTTGTTTTCATCATCTTCAATATACTCACCTACTCTGCATCATAAGAGGAGCATGTAGAGCACTTGAGTATGGTCCTAGATTTTCTTTAAGAGTACCTACTTTATGAAAATCTCTCAAAGTGCCAGTTCTGGATACACGAGGTCTATTTTTTTGAGGAATTTCATTTATGAGCATGATTTATCCATAGACCTAGTTAATATCAGTGGAGTTATTTCTTGGGATCCACCCAATATCATGTCAGAGGTGCATAGATTTATTGGTTTGTCGGGGTACTATATGAGGGTTGTGGAATACTTCTCCATAATTGCATCCCCTTTGACCACCTTGACACGGAAATGGTTTTTTTTTACCTAGTCTGAGTAGTTCAAAAGGGCCTTTGAGGATTTGTGGTAGTGGCTAATGAGTGATCCAGTGTTGAGACTACAAAAGGAGGGTATAGAGTATGTAGTTTATTGTCATACCTCAAGAGCTGGGCTCAACTGTATATTGATGCAGCGACGAGCAATTATCCCATATGGGTTGAGGAAGTTGAGACCCTATGAGAATAACTATGAAACTCATGACCTAGAGATGGAAGTATTAGTCTTTTTCCTAAGGATATGGAGGTTATACCTTCTAGTAGAGAACTTTGTGGTTTACTCAGTCCATTAGAGTCTTTGGTATGTCTTCATGAAGAGAGACTAGAACCTGAGATAGTGGAACTGGTTGAAGTTCCTACCAGACTGACTTCTAGATAGTCTATACTCTTGGGAAGTGTAATGTAGTAGAATATTCCCTTAGAAAAAATTCCATGGATCGCTTGGTGTAGGAGGATTCAGAACAGTTGGCATCCCATAGCTAACCCTGGTGAAGTAGGAGGGTGCAACTTTTCTACAGTTGATGGTGTTGAATCCTTTGATTCTTGAGCATGTGAGAGAGTACCAACTGGGATACATCAAATGTGAGGTATTACCAGATCATATATCTATATAATACTCATTGTATATATATTCTAAATGAGGTAATCACATCATCTTATTCCAAATATGGACAGTGGATCCAATCACATTACGGGAGGAGGTGATGTGAGAGTTCCACACTTCTCCCTTTGATGTACATATTGGTGTAGGGAAGGTGTATAAAAACCTTAATCAATAGTTTTAGTAGTCCATAATGAGATGAGGCATAGTTTATTTCATCTATCAGTGCCTCACCTATCAGCAAGTGAAGGCCGATCACCAAGTTTCGATAGGTTTTTTGCATCCACTTGAGATCCCAGAGTGGAAGTAGGATGACATATACATGGACTTTGTGATAGGGATTCCATGCATATTGAAGGGACATGACACTATTTGGGTGATAGTTTACCAACTCTTGAAGGAGTTTCTCTTCCTTGATATCAAGGAGCAGAGTTTGGTAGAGAGTTTGGAGAAGTTGTACATTTAAGAGTTTATTCACATTCATGGGGTTCCCTAGACAATTATCTCTGATTGTGATGCATGGTTTATGTCACAATTGTGGAGAGGATTTTAACAGGCATTCAAGACCCAAATGAGGATGATTATATCATTTCACCCCCAGACCAATAAGAAGACCGAGAACACTATTTAGGTGTTGGAGGATATACTAAGG
Organism: Viscum album; assembly: GCA_963277665.1. Lineage (NCBI taxonomy): Eukaryota > Viridiplantae > Streptophyta > Magnoliopsida > Santalales > Viscaceae > Viscum > Viscum album. Next base: position 2,071,719,676 of record OY728150.1, on the reverse strand, counting down.
GCTTGCATGTTAGACATTGACCAGATCTAAGAGTATCAATTTCTCTTGATAGAGTTTGTTTACAATAATAAATACCACTATAATATTATCATGGAACCATTTGGGACCCTATACAAGAGACCCTACGGATCACCCTTTTGCTGGAAAAAGATTGGTGAGACATCTCCAGTGGGCCCAGAGATTGTGTAGGTGATGACAGAGAAAATCCAATTCATCCTTAAGTGGATTAGGATAACCCAAAATAGAAAATAATATTACACAAATCACTGTCATAGGCCCTTTTAGTTAGATTAGGGACACAAAATTTTCATAATATTCTCCCCAAAATGAGGATTGTAGAGGTTATTCTAGGAATACATGTTATCCTTGAGGTTCATCGGCCCATTCAAGATCATGAAGTGGGTTGGTGAGGTTTCTTACTACCTCACCCTACCCCTATAGCTAGAGCAGGAGCATGAAATCTTCCATGTTTCATAGTTGAGGAGATATGTTCATGACCCCATGCACATCATTGAATGAGGTGAGCTAGACATCAAAGATGGAGCCATCTTTGTGGATCACCCGACGATGATCAAGGATCATCAAGAGAGGACCCTACATGGATAAACCATCCCCTTATTTCACATGATATGGTAGAATGGAAAAATTCAAGAGAGTTCTTGGGAGTGGGAGAGCCAAGTGCGAGCTCAATTTCAATTTTTTTTCTTAGTTTGTACTCTTCAAGTTGGAAAATATTAAAGTAGGGAATGATTCAGAGACTTGGTTTTTACTTGTAAGACTTTTAAATATTTTTATATATATTTCCAGATTTAGACACTGAGACGACATGAGATTTAGAGGCCCAGTGTGTCCAAAAATAATTTTATAAAAATATTAAATATATTTTATATTGATCATGCTAATCTTATTAAAGAAAACTTGATAAATCTTAAGTAGAAGTCTAGATTAGAAATATAAGACCACGATTCAGTCCAAAACATGGTGTTTACCCTAGGCATGACCTAAAATGGGTCTATGCGGGGAATTTAGACTCTACTCTCGATAGATGTATATTCAGTGAAATAAATAAATAAATAAATAATTGTTTCATTTTGACATAGTGAAATGTTCTATAAGAATATCACCAGGGTGAATTATATAGGGTTATTTGAATAATACCTATGAGAATTTTAGAGATCCTCCTTTCCTCCTCATATTGGATAATCACATCAGATGATAACGAAACAATGGAGAAAATCATATCAGGATGGAATGACTTCTCTTGATCATTGGCAGTTGCGATCTTCATCAACGAATGATCCAAAATCCATGTAGGACTCATCGATTGGTGATTTATTAACTTTTATAAATTTTTTTGAGAAGATCCATCCTTGTTTTTGGATATGTGCCAAGTGTGGCCTATTCATGTTCCAACATACCAGATTTAAATTGATTTATTTCAATATTTTCTAGCTTGGTATCATAATTATTGATACTTAGATAAAAACACTTGTCCAATGATTGTTTAAACCTTTTTTGTGGTTCTTTTCTCCCAAATATTCTTCATGTTTTTCACTGGTTGGACTCCGTGGTCCCAGTTTGACTTTTACGAGTGGTACCATGCCCGATCATAACCCCTAAATTGTGAAGGATAAAAAAAACAGATCTATGAACTAATATAAAATATCGGATTGTTGTGAGGAGAGAATGATCATTTGGATGATCTATTTTTGATCAATCAAAGGTGGAGGATTCAGCACATGCGACAGCATATGAGTTCACAAAAACATGAATGAAATAAATTTTCTAGAAAATAGTGGCTGGAAACCATGATCTACAGCCAATTTCGCAAGTTTTGGATGGAGATAGTGCCAGATCTAAAGCAGAGAGGCTTGATTCAAGGCATTGGAAGTGGATCTAAATATCTTAAAAATATGGTGAAAACCTGACTACACACCGTGTACACAGATGAACACATGTCTTGTATCCCCTAAGCAGTAGAAACTAAGGTTTTGAGAAAAGTTAAGAATAACACGATTTGTAGCCCTCCTACTTGTTGTGTACCCATTCCCCAGTTGGACAAATCATGTGGATGATCACACGGGCGAGAACCCATGAGGAAGTACATGGCCTAATACACAGCTCTGTACCCATGTACATGGACATAGCATCTGATACACAGACACACAGTCAGGTACATGAACACGACCAGTAAGACATGACCTAATCTCAGGTAGCTTGGACATGACATGTAGTTCACCTGCATGACATGTACTGCTACACGAACAGGGTGTTGTGTGCCATCTAGTGACATGACCAGGAGGTGTAGTGGGACCATATGCCCTGTGGGTCCCCTCACACACTGTGAACCCCTTGACCTCATTTTCAGAAACATAAAGGTTTGTATCTCTTTAATTTGAACTCAGATTTTGGCCCACAAGTATCCTATCCTGAGTTTTTTTACGTAGAATGTGATGGTTCCCTTGGTTGTGGATTTTGAGATATGATGTGAAATGTTCTGAGCATATTTCCTTTCGAGGCGATTCCTGATGATGATAGTGACCGAGAAGAATCACCTGAGACTGATGAGTTTTAACCTCTAATAGAGCTGGAAAATGGAGTCCTTAATGATAAGAATAGAACCCCCCATCAGTTTGCGCATGAGTCCTCTACAACTAACTTTCAAGTGAAACCCCCTAACTCACTAGGGTGTGAGTCCTCAATGACTAGAGTGGAACCCCCTATGGTACCAAGGCGTGGGTCCTTAACATCCAAGTGGAACCCCCTATAATATACCTCATAGGTCCTCTATGACTAGAGTAGAACCACTTGTTTCACTAGGGGGTGGGTCCTCAACCTTTAGAGCACAACACCCCATCAACATGTGTGTGAGTCCTCTACCTTACTGAGTGGAACCTCCTATCAATATAGAGGACATGTCCACCTGAAAATAGAGTGTAACTCCCCATCATCATGGGTGTGGGTACTCTATGGATACTTTAGAGTGGAACCCGCTGAAGTACTAGGGTGAAAGTCCTCTTATTTGAGTTAGAGTCCCCTCAAATTTATGGAAAAATGACAAAGTGTGGTTTGACTTGGACATATACTTCTGGGTAGACCCATGAGATGCTGGGCATAATTGATGAAAATTTTAAACTATTATTGACTCTTAATCTAGGGATGATCTATGATATGGAGATCCCCTTACTCTCTCATTTGGGTTTTTTACTAGCATATATATATATATATATATATATATATATATATATATATACACTTCTTATCTGTCCACACCTTAGATTTGTTTACTCTCTTTCCAGGAGAGGTGACGACGCATGAGGTATGCCACATGATTTCTGTGTTTATGTTCTCATGGTTGGATGAGTCTAATCTCCTTCTATAGGTGGTGAAGACTTGATGTTTAGTTCATCTACTCACTGTGTTGATCCTCATGTTCTTGGATAAGGTTAATTTCACTCTTGGTTTGGGTGGAGCTATTTTCTTTGACTGTATCTTTCACCTACTATATTTCATTAATGTTATATCTCCTACTTCTCCCCCTTTAGTTTTCCGGATGACTTACTATGTATGTATATAAACACCCCTACATCATATTTTCCCACAAATGTAATATCTTAGGAAGATGACGGACATGTTGACCATAACTACAAAAGAGCTTAGGGATACTGGGTGATTTGGACCACATATGATGGTCGTAGCATGTGATTCAAGAATTGGGCTCTCTCAGTAGTTTACTTTTCTAGTTTTTTCAGGTTGGGACATATTCCTAGTTCAGTTTATATTTCCCCTTTAATTTTTAGTTTTCACTATCGTAATCTTGTACACCTTGGAGGTTATGCATCTTTGGTTTACTTTATAATAGTTTTTCAACTTTTTCAATTTCCCTCTAAACTTCTACATTGATATGGATGTGTGTGTGTGCATACAAGTACTTAGGAAAAGGCCTACCTGAGTTAATTATGCCTTTGTTTCTTGTTTCCACCCTTAGCCTATGGAGATGAGCTTGGGGTAGTTGCAGCTCAAGCCCCGGCTTGGATCGGGTCGTGACATTTGGATTATCTACCAACAGTACCACCACCCCTTTTTGAAGTACATGACATATTCCACATCTCCCTATTCAGGAAGTACATACTAGATCCCTCAAATGTACTAAATCCATAGGTGTTATAGTTGGAATGTGATCTATCTTACAAGGACCAACTAGTGAAGATCTTATATTATAGAGATAAATCTTTACACAACAAGACAACTCGCCAAGTCAAATTACTATAGTGAAACAATAAGTGTGAGGTGACAACATGAGAACTGGAGGAAGAAATGAAGTAGAATCACCACCACCTATTTTCACCTTAGTATGTAAAATGAAAATTTTATGGTGAAATTTCTTAATGGGGGATGAATTTAATGACCAATAATTTTATCAATGGAATTTTCCTTTTTATAATTACGTCATATTGTGTAATATAGTATAATGCACAAGAATCACATGATAAAACCAACTAAATTTCATTATAATAATTTGAAAGTTACATTTAGAGATTAAAAATGGATATAATAATGAAAAATATTATATTGTAACAAAAAATTGAAAATAAGATAACTAAAATATAAAAATTTGGATTTTCTCGATCCACTAGAATAACTGCACTCACAAACAACACTGTAGAAATGCAGTAGAATGTTATTAATCCAATATGAATTTTGAAAATAAAAATATATATTACCTTGAAAAAAAATAGAATTTAATAAATAATTAATGAAATGATAGGTATTTTTAAAAAGTAGAGAACCCATATGACCATTACAAATCTGACCATTGGAATAGTAATATTACTATTAGAATAGTAACCTAACCATTGAAATAGTAATAGGACCATTTGGAATAGTAACATGACCTTTAGAATAGTATCATCACTTTTTTAAGTGTAAAATAATAATTAGGTATCTTATATAGTGAAAATATAACCTATTTATATCATAATACAAGTAAATTAATGTTTTAAAAATTATAAAATAAGTATTTGTATTTTTTGTAATACATATATGTTTTATTTTCATTTTTATAATAAATATAATTATTTAAAATAATGTTTATTTAATAAAATGTATTTCAAAATTAGTATCAAGTTGTATTATAATTATAAATTAATTTTATGATACTACAGGTAAATTTTCCAAGGGTTAGAAAATCAATCAAAATATTTAAATTGAAAATTATCAAATAAATGATGATTTTATTGAAAAAATAAATTTATCATATTTATAAAAAAATCGTATTTTTTTCATTTTTTAAATATATACATTGAAAAAATTTTAGAGTGAGTTTTTTGTATTTTTTTAAAATAGTTTAATCTTTGGTGAATAGTGAAATATAGAAAATTATGGTATTTAGTATTTTAAGATAAATACATAAATTTTTGAGTCATGGATGATGTAATGATCTATTATTTTGAAATATAATTCACTAATTAATTTATATAGTCACAATAATTAATAAAATTGGTAGTCACGAGCCAAAATAATAAACTAATGAAAATAATATTCAAAAACACATCTATTCTCCCATTAAAAATACCACCCTTCACCTCACCTTCTCCTAGAACCATCTAAGCATTAAATATTTCCAAAATTCTACCAAAAACTCTTCCAAATCCTATTCCTAATGTACTAGTTCTACTGGTCTCTCTAAAAGACCACTTCTAAGTTCCTTAAGGAGTATTTCAAAGAGTCGGCATTTAAGATGAAATATTCTCAATTTAACTCACAAATTATTTTATTCTTTCTAATTCTCCATGCATCCTTCATAAATCATGGAATAATAAATCCAATATCATATATATGCTTTAGTTTTATATTTCTAATTTAATATCTTTCATTCACCACTTTCTCATCTCCTCTTATTCTAAAAAAAATGAAACTGTTGTCCATATTATGTCGGTTCATTGCCTTTATGGAAATGAGTTTCAATTTTACACTACCACCTTCATGGAAAGATTAAACTAAATTATAATGGTTTAAAATAAAATAATATAAATGTTATATATTTTTTCAAATTCTAGAATTAATATATGGCTATAATATTAAATAAAATGAAACTAGTTTGTGATGGTCAATAAAACCGCATAAATAAACTAACTATAAAATAAACGATTTTAATAAATTATTATACCTATGATAGAACACACATGGGTGTTTGGAAAAAATATAATTTTTATAAATACATGAATATTATTTCATTTCACTTCTGAGGTTTTAATCCCATTTGAAAAGAACATCAATAATTATCCATAAATGATATGATCTTGGAACCATGAAATGAATGCTTTTGAAAAAACAACATTAAACATTATTTCTCACTAAAATGGTTATAAATGAATATAATAATATTATAAAAAATCAAATATAGATGTAAAATGTTCTAAATTAAGTAATTAATGAATCTAATTGGTTAATCCAGGATGTTTCGTGCAAGCGTGAAACAATTCTAGAACTTAATGTAAGGGATCTCTCTAAACCACCCATTTTCTTTGGGTTATGAACTTTATCTCTATAAATCACATTTTATCTCTCTTTAATTTTATTTAATGATTATAATATATATATATATTTCTCTCACATATATACCTATCTTACTATTACTACCCTTGATAGGGAAATACATGTCATAAGTTCTTTTCTCAAATGAAACCCATTTCTTTCCATGGGTAATTTTTATGTTTATGCATTAAGATTGATTTCTTTTTTGTGGAATAAATAATAATGTACATTTTTTGATGGGTTCACATAGATAGTTCTCCAATTAATTGGGTAATATTTTTTTAATGAAACGTCATGTAGGGGATTAATGATTAAACCTAATCCATTATGGGACTTTGTCCACCATGTGTTGTTGTCTTGATAGTTAGCCTTGACTTAAGTTTATGTCATGTTATATATTGCTAACACATTACCATTTTACCATGATATTATGATACCATGTTATTTATATTATAATCCCATGTGATAATTCACGATCCTTCTCTTTTATGATATCATTATATGCCTTTTTACTCATATTATATTATTTGATATCATGTTTATTCCCTTACTGAGATTTATAAATCATACATTTAATTTATATATGTAACAGCCCAAGATTTTATAAAAAATATTCTTTTTAATTTTATTAATGTATTGTGTTGTACGCTACACCAAAAGGAGCTTGCACAACACGCATCCTTGACTTGCCTTGCATTACACGCAATCGCGACCTTCCTCGATAGCGTGTGTAGTACGCAATAACGAGTTTCACTAAACAGCGATATGCTATTAAAATGTTATTAAAACTAGCCGTTATGAATAGTAATAACCACTTTTTAAAATTCTGTAAATCTTATTTTTCAAAATGAACTTCATTTTTGGATTCGGAGTATCGAATTTAGCCTAAGGTGAAATTTTGGTACATTTCGGATAACTTTCATATTCTGATGAAAAGTGAAAATTACTAAATTATAATTAAAAAACAACTTTTTTAATCGAAATAATTAATAGTGATAAATTATTAATTGGAGTAGTTTTAAAGTATGTTTAGAATATATTTTTACAATTTAATACAATGTTGGTCATTGGATGTAATTGCACATTTAAACCAGACATAAACAAGTGTCAATCTTTGGATAAATATTGTTTCTTAAAAACACGCTATTTGTTTTAACAGCGGGATTTAATTATAAAATTAATTAATGCAACTTCTATGTTATGAATTTGGTAAAATAGACTTCATTTTTGAATTCGGAATATGAAATATATCTTAGGATGAAATTTTGGCATTTTTCTGAAAACCTTCATTTTTTGATGAATAGTGAAACTACTAAGTGGTAGTTAAAAAACTGAATTTTTCATAAAACTTAATTTTACCGCTTCTGTGAATGGAATTTCAAAAATCCGAGAGACACAGTTGATGTCAGTAAATAAAATGTGGTTCAATGAGATGAAAATAATTTTTGGTGAATAGTAACTTTTTACTTTTATTTACCACGGTTAAAAGTAAATAGGGTAATTAAGGGTAAGAATGATATTAATATTACCCTAACACATGTCCTAATTCTATTGGACAAGTGTATCTCGACCAAAAACAACCTTAAGTGTAAAATATTATCATTTAGGCCCACTTGGATTAGATTAGGACATTTATTATTATTTAATTCAAAGAAGAGTTAAAAGAGTTAAAATCAAAGTTTATTCACTAAAACATTTTTAATATGGGGTTATACATAAGATAAATTAGACTATAAATATTCATTAGAAAGATAAAAAGATTTACTACATAATTATATTTTATTTATAATTTTTAGACTTTAAATAAATTAATTTATTTATGACACAACGATGATGCAGTAATTACCCTTTTAAGGAAATATTAACATAATTGATGTTATAAATACTCAAATGAATGTAATTTGAGACTTTTTATGAATTCCACTAATTTTCTAGGTTACTATGATATATTAGTGTTGATTTAATCAACTTGGTTCGAACATATAATTCTGTTATGACTTTCACAAAAATCATATATCAAATAGTGTCAAAATTGACACAAAATAGTTTTTAAATCAAATATTATATTATTAATTGTTATTTTATTCCTAAAAATCTAAGGTTCGGCCAAATGACTTATATAAGGATATGTATATTAATAATAAACAATTTGGGGTTCGTTTGGAATGTTATAGTAAGTGTATTAACCATATAGTGAAAGAAAACAAAAAGACACGGTAAAAGTTAAATTATTTAACTTAGAGTTAAATCTAATTGATAAGGTTAAAATAAGAACCTAAACTTGTCTAAATTCTATTGGTTGATAGGATTTCGACCCATCTCCACTTTAGCTTCGAAATAAGACCCTTTGGAACCATTATAAACCGATTTTGACTTTAATATAAAATAATATTTTGAGATATTCCTAAGGTGCCCCTCTCCTCCCCTATAAAAGGACACCTCCTCCCCCTCCTCCTCACACCAATTCGAGCACTCAAGCTCGGCCAACCCCTGCCGAAATATCTTCTCCACTTCCCTAGAAACATCCTAGAGGTTCTGGTCTTCCTCAAAGACCAATTTTAGTTCCCTAAGAGGAGGTCTCCAAAAGGCGCTTCAAAGAAGAGGTAATTACCGTTACCAATTCTTTCATCTTTATTTCTTCTTCCACTTCTTCTTCTTAGGTTGTTTCATTATGAAGTAATAACATAAGTATCACTCATATACTGATATGTTATTATAAGTATGAAACAACCCTATTTCACCATCTATCTATCCTACGGAAAAAGAAATCACCGCGCGTGCGTACGTACGGAATACCGTCTCCACGCCGTGGTGTAATCTATTTTCCACCACCACCTTACATGGATGGGTATAATGTTGTAAAGAATAACTATACATAGTTATTAAAACATCATATTGATTCTGATATATTGTATAATCCACTCCAATTCAATTCAATATTTATGGAAATGATATCATCGCTCGTGCGTACGTACGGACTACCGTCTCCACGACGCGATGAGATTCATTCTCCATGTTAACCATTTAAGAATGATTATAAAGTATATATAAGAAATAATAATGAAATATATGAAATTATAAAGCTACTGGATTTATGTATATATATATATGTATGTCATCTACTTACTTCCATTCAAGACAATAGGGAAAGGAAAACAGCGTTCATGCGTACGTACGGACTAACGTCTCCATGAACGGTGTTTTTCATTTCATTTATCTATCTATTATATATATATATATATACTGAATATATATGATATATAAATCATATTTTATATTCTGGAAGTAAGTAAATAATGATATAAGTAATAATAATGTCAATAACAACAAGTCAAAACACCTACGATAAATGAAACGATTTTACCCAAAACGCTTCTTTAACATGGAATTTACAAAAGAACAGGTAATATAATGTCATAAGTGAACCATATATGATATCATAACAATGAATATGATTCTGTAATAAGTCAATAACATGATTTAAATCATTATACAGGAGGTTCGGACACTTACAAAGCAAGTCGGACATAAGGTAAGGGAAATATCAGAATCTCACTTTTATCCGAGATTGTTTTTACTTTGGTAATTACTGGGGTGTATTTTATCATCCACATCCATGTTCCCTCAATATGTAATATTATTTCCATGCTTCTACAATATTTTATATCCAATTTTACCCTTCGGTGAGTTTTTAGTAAAAGATAAGAAAGGAATCTTTTGTCGTTTTTCGTACGAGGTACTTTTTGACTTTTCCGACAAAAGTACGAAGAATGTTTTTTTTAACTTATACAGCATGAATGGATTTTTAAAACATTGTTTTCAAGAATCTTCCTTTACAAGTTTTCAAGTTTATTTTTAATCAACTTCTTTTATTTTAAAGTTGTATGACATGTTATGAAAGGAAAAATGTTTTTGAATAAGAAAGGATATTTTCCTCAAGAATGGAGTTCAAGTGTTTTATCAAAATTATTTTCCATCTAAGATAATAAAGGGTTCTGTTTTTATCCCTATTATTAAATTGATTTGTTCATGTTGTGATGGAATTATTTTTATGAATTCCTTTATCTTATATGAATTGATTTATGATGTCATGATGTTTCAAGAATCCCATTTTTGTTACATGTGTTATGCGATGATGTATGTTTTATGATTATGTGACACACATAAGAAAGGATTCATTATAAGATGGGTGGGACCTATATCTCCCTCCAATGCATTGGGTAAAGATTTTATATCTCATGAGATAGACATGGCTGAAATGGTAGGTTATACCGGTTCAGTGAAACAGGACTGAAACGAGGGTTACTCGATTCAGAAAGGGACTTTGTCCACTAAGATAGTCTTGTCAATGAGTCATGACTAACAAGAAATGATTTTCCATGATTATGTGTGCATGCCACAAAGTTTCAAGTTTCATGTTATGATTATGGTGATCTCATTTTCACTTCTATGATTTGTTCCATGTTAAGATATTATGATCTCTTTTGCAGGTTATGATTTTCAAAAAGATATGATATGATTTTTATTTCTTTTGTATACCCTTACTGAGCATTTGAGCTCACCCTTTTATGTTTTCTTTTCCCCAGGATATAAATAAAGGTTTTAGGTAGAAAAAGGGAAGATCTTTATGGGAGATATTGAAGATCTTTCACCACGATTAGAAGATTACGTTCCGAGTTTCCAAAGACACTAAACTATTACGATCCTTTAGTGTGTGTTTTTTGTTATGTACTAAGTATTCCGCAAAAGTAATGTAATGTCCATGTACGTCAAGATACGGGTCTCTACAATATATTCCCAAAGTTATCTTATAAAGTTTTAGGAGCTCAAAAGGATTAAAGAGATCATTTTTTGGAATAAAAATAAAGTTGTTATATTTTAATTTCTTGTTGTTTTTAATATAACTATTCATCCAAATACATTAGGCCTTACAATCTTCGGGTTGTATTTATTGGATATTTATGTTAAAAATCATGTAATATTATCTATAAAAGGCTTGGGTCACTATAGTTTATGTTTTTTGATATTTTTTTTACAATAAAATATCACATGTAATATATTAGAGTTAGTTCTATAGACCCAATTGTATCTTTACTTTTGATTACTTCTATTTTTAGTCTTTGAATATTAATTAATTTGTTATCACATCCTGGTCATTCGTCTACATGACAGTGTGCATGATAATGTCCTAAGATACCTGTTGTGTAGAAAGTATATAGTAGTTCTTTTCTATGATGAGATACTTTAGATGATATGGAATTATACCTTAAACTTTTGTTATATGGTTGGATGACATTGTCTAAAAGGACATAGAAAATATAGGCTATCTGGGGTTGGAGGCTCATAAAACACTAAGACACTATCTCATAGTGTTCTGCCTAGGTAATCTAAATAAAGAGAGGTTATAAGAATAGAACCACTAATAAGAATTCCACATGTTTCATTTGTCATTGTATATTCTTATCTTTGGATGTTTGTTACAATCCTTTGACTCAATGATTATTATTGATGTTTTTCATGACTCACGTACTTAGATGTATTTCGTAAACCATGATGATGATCATACATGATGAAGTTGGATATGTAGGGTGCATCACAAGCGACATTGAATTAATAAAAAATGCAAGAGAGGATTCATACCTTCCATTGGAAGGGAATATCTCATGCTCTTTGATGATGTTTGAACAACCTAATAAGCCAATGGACATGGAAGTACATATTAGTAGGTTCATTTATAAAAAGTTAAAGAAAGAGACTCAAGCATATAGGTTGATTCAATACTACAAATTGCACAAAAATCAATGTTATCCTTTATTAGTGATAGCTAAAATTGCTGATAAAGGGGACACCTTTATCTGTGCTAACATGTGTTGACAATTGCACCCCTTTATCAATGTTTTTTAATAGTCTTATATAAACCATATTTAATAAAATAATTTATATTTATATCAATATAAATATATTTATATATTAATATTTTATTAATTATTATTAATTAATAGCCATTTTATAATAATTGGGTGAAATAAAAATTCAATAAATCAATGAACAATTTAAGATGAGTAGAAAACACAACTTGAACACCGAAAGACCATATTTTTTGTTCTAGGTGTTTGTTTGGGATGTACCACATGTCAAATCAAATATTGAGAATAGATTTATGCCATGTTAATTAGGGAGAGTTCTGGTTACTGTTTTAAGGTAAAAAGAGGCCTGAAAGGCCTCCAAAAATGAGTTTTTAGTTGGGACACCCTAATTTTTTAACAGTAGATGGTATTTCATCTTTTTTCAAGAGAGACTTATTGTACCTTTTTAGTGAATATTTAATTTAATCCCAATACTAACATTCATATAGATATCTAGGTTTTAAAATTTTATCATTTTTCATATTTTAGTTTTATTCATGATTAAATATATACATATTTGATTATATTTACATATAATAAATCAATTGTAGAAATAATATTAAAAAATATCTACATAAAAATTTATTTTTAAATATATGAATCATATGGAAATAAATATTTATTATTCATTTTATTTGAAATAAAAAAATATCAATTTTATTTACCTTATAAAAATTCATTAATAAATATATATAGCTATAGAAGTAGTGTTTATATATAAATATGTACATATAAATAAACAAATATATATTTATGTGTATATTCTAATATATGTAAATAAACACACATATATAAATATTTGTGCATGTATGTGTGAAATATAAATGTGTGTGTGTGTTTAAACATGTGCGTATGTGTGTGTGTGTGTCAATATTATGTAAGTACATCATATATAAATTTATTTTTATAAATATATCATATAAATGTATTTATAATGACTATTTATAGACACATTATAAAAAATTTATATCTAAATATAAAATTATATGTAAATATGTATATATATATGTAAATATATATGTAAATATATATAAATATATATATATATATATATACATATATGTAAATATGTATAAAATTCATATCAAAATATATAATATATAGACATATTTTAAAAATGTGTATAAATAATTATATAAATTACATGTAAATAAACATTATCTATTTTATTTAAAATAGTAGCCAATTATTTTTCAACATTATAAAAATATATGAATATATATATATATACTTATACAAATGTATATATAATATTTATATATACATATATGTGTGTGTGAATTAATAAATGGATATATATTTATATTTATATTCTAATATATGAAAATGAAAATGAATATATAATATATTAAAATAAATATAAGTATATATATATATAACACAAAAGATATATTTTATAAATGTATTTAAAAATAATTATATATAAATATATAAATATATGAATAAAAAAATTGTATGTAAATATATATAAATAAATATAAATATCATAAAATATAGAGTAAAACAAGCTTGTGGTAGTGGTAAAATTGTTTGAAATTCACAATGGATGTCACATGATTGAGTCCAGGCATTCACACAGGTGAATAAGTAGATGGGTAGTAAACGAAAACTGAAAAAGGAGGTTTAGGAGAACTGAAAAAAGTGGCTGCATGAAAAAGGTGAGGGGATGGTTAAAAAAAATAAAATTTTAACCTTTATCAGTGCTAAAAAATGCTGATAAAGAGTGCCTTTATAAATTTTCAAACAAAAGTGCTGATAAAATCCCCCTTTATTTGCGCTTTTGTTTTAACACTCATAAAGACACCCTTTATCAGTATTTTTTAGCATTTATAAAGGTCATGAACTTTAATGGCACTAAGATTATTAGCACTTTTTTAGTGCTAACAAATCCTATTTATAGCTCTTTTAAAAGTATGATCTGTAGTATTGAAGATGCAAGCTATATAACCTTCTTGATGCGAGATATCATGGAAAAATGATTATATTAGACGATAAGAATCCTTAGAAGGTTGAATATCATTAACTCTTTTCTCTATGGGTGCATTGGCATGTCAATATTGTTTAGTCTAATTCTATTGAGAAGGATGCCTAGAGGGTCACACACTAACTGTTTAAAAAAAATTGGTTAAATTATATATGATTTTAACAAGTAGATTAGAATATTATTCTTAGGTCTGGGGAATGATATTTATCTGTGTTTATTTTTTTCACAAGTATTTATTTATTAGTGTATAACATAGTGACAATTATTTGTTTAAATAAATAGTCATTATACTTGGTCTCATAGATAATGAGGGGTATGAACAAACCGAGTTATGCTTCAATGAGAATGAAAATATTATTTGAATAAATATTAATTTATTTTTTCAGTAGTAAAAATATTTAATTAGTTTTTACATTATGAACATGTTAAGTAAATAATAATAATAATAATAATATCAACAATATTATTAATATTATTTTGACAGAGGGTATGTTAGGGATTATCATAATATTAAAGGGAATTTGTAAAAATAATATCATATCCATAGATCTATAAATACCAGATTATAGAACTCTCTAATGTGTGGATTAGCATTTAAAAATATAATTATTGTGCACAACATTTGGATCACCAGATAATTCTTTTATCCCAGAGATATTATTAAGAACACTTCAAGTCCCATGAGATTTGGCGATCCACCTCCACATCTGGATGTGATATAACCATGTGAATCCAACTAGCCTCGTAGAGATTCTATGTATTGATCAACAACAAATTACACAAGGCACATGGACATCCGCACTAGCAAAACGTGAACCCTATGACAATGTTTAGAGTTTCTGAGTACATGTGTGGATCACCACTGGATGGAATCTACCGTGATTCATTAATTTCAATAATGGTTCAAAAAAGGGTCAACCACATTAAAAAATGAATAAATAATTAAAAGATGTGGTAATTCTTGACATATCTAAATTAATTGTAAATTACATGTGATATCCCATATTCATGGATTCTAGGAACAGATTTTTATCTTGTTTTGATGAGAAATTAAAAGAAGTTGATGGAGATTTTTTTTGGAACCACCTGGTATGCTTCTAATGTGCCTCAGAACCATTATAATATGATCAAAATGGTGACAAAGTATCTAAAAGTATTATTAGAGGTTCTTTACATTTAGTAGATACTTCTAAAATATGAAATTAAACAAACTAGGTGTCTTGAACATCCATCAAGATTATATATATATATATATTAGAATATAAAAATTCAGAGTTCAATAGTAATGAGAAAATATCACACTCAACTACTAAAAAAGGTATAGGTTAAGCATATCCCAAAATTTTTTTTCCATAATTTATCATAAACTAGTTCCTACCATTCAATCAGTGCATATATAATTAACTATTCTTTGGTGGATCACATTATTTAAAACTATGTTAGAAACATAATAACAACAAATAAGGAACAAATGTTTAAAAATAAAACATATAAATGTGATATAGTTTATATCTAACAAATAAAACAAAATTATACACTCAAAAAACACTTTTGAGTATTTAACCTACCATGTGTGAGAGTGGTGTTGGTTTGAAAATAGTGAAATATCTCCTTGTAATTTACTTTATCATATTTAAGATTTAAAAAATGAAAAAATACTATAAAAACTATTATTTTTGCATATTTTGGGATTTTATTTAAAAAAACAACTTCAATGGAAACTCAATTGGATCAGATTTGGGATTGGATGGTATTCAAGTTCTCTCTTTGGGATTTTATTTTTGAATGATGTGTAAGGTTGTGATATGTAGAGTTTTAGAAATTAGTTTCTCTTTTATGAAATTAACAATATTTTTTCCTTTACACTCATATTTCTTGTATTTATATCTAATTTCTCATTTTATTATATTTTTAATTATTTTTTAAGAAATATTTTCTTCCTATGTAATCTCTCTCTATTTATGTTATATTTTTAAAGGAATAATATTGAAAATAAAACAAATTTAATGAATATTATAATAAATACTCTTATTAAAATAGGTAGAGGTGGGCCTAAAAGAAAACTTAAAAAAATAATTCAAGATGATCTTTTAAAAGGTTTCAATGAAAATATGGTCTTTAATAGAGATAATAGGTGATGTTTGATCCATGCAGCCGACCTCATTTAATTGGGTTTAAGGATTGTTTATTGTTGTATAATAAATACTCTACCACACTGATTCTGTAAATAATAATTTAAAATTACTTCAAATCCCATGAGTGTTGGTGATCCTACTCCCTTTTCAGCTGTTATATAACCAAGGGAATCCAATAAGAATCATTGAGATTCTAAGGCTTGATCAACAATGAACAACTCAAGGCATATGGTCATCCACACTAACATCTATAGAACCTTATAATGAAGTTTAGATTTTCTCAGTACACATATGGATCATCGTTGGATGGAATATACCCTTGATTCATCAATTTTAATGAAGATTTGAAAAAGGGTAAAATATATTAAAAAACTAATAAATAATTATAAGATGAATAAATTATTGACATATCTAAATTAATTGTAAACTACATGTGTGATCCCATCTTCATAGATTTTGGGAAGACATTTTTATCTAGTTCTGAAGAGAAATATGTAATGAACCAAACTATTATCAATGTAATTTTTCATTTTTATAATAATTTTATATATTATAAAACAAAAATATGACATATAGAACCTAATAAAAGTATTATTCTCATGAATTAAGAATGAAATGAGTAGTATGTATTGAAATTAAGGAATCTATACCGATGAAATAGTAACCCAACCATTGGAATAGTAACATGCCCATTAGGAATAGTAATCTCGGCAATAGAATAATAACCTCTCCTATGAAAGTATAAATAAAATTTAGGTATCTTATAAATGAAAATATGATATGATTATATCATAGTATAAGTAAATAAATGGTTTAAAAATGATAAATTATGTGTTGGTATTTTTTTGAAACACAAATGTTTATTTACAATTTTATAATTAATATAATGATTTAAAAGAAATTTTGTTTTCATAAAATGGATTCATAAATTAATATTTTGTTGTTTTATGATCATAATGTAATTTTATGAGACCTTAATTAATTTTTCAAAGTGTTATAAAATCTATTATAATATTAAAATCTATATTTTTTGGATAAATGATGATTTTATTTAAAAATTAAATTTATCATATTTAGAAAATTATTTTCATAAAATAGATTCCATTTTTGAATTATAAACTTTAAACAATGGTTAGGTTGAATTTTTGGGATTTTTCTAAAATAGTTGAATTTTTAGTGAATAGTAAAATATGTTAATTTATGGTATTTAACATTATAAGTTAAATACATAAATTTTTGGGTCATTTATAATATAAGAACAAATTAGTTAAAAATAAAATGTACTATTCACTTTTTTTAGTCATGGAAATTAACACTACTAATAGTCTTAACCCCATTTAATAAACTAATGAATATAATAATAAAAACCCCTCTCGTCCCCTATAAATACCACCCCTCACCACCTCTTCTCCTCAAACCATAAAAGAATTTTAGCATTTGAAAATTCTACCCAATTACCATACAAGACTCTTTCCCATTTCCAAGGGCTTCTTGTATCAAAAAAATATCAAACCCAAGTTCCTTAAAGAGGTTCTCATGGAGAAGATATTCAAGAGGTAAAATCCTTTTTCTTTCCCTGTTCTTTTCTTTTATTTTCTTATCCTCCCCTCACCCCGTTATACAAAGTGTCATGATAACTCCAATATTATAAATATAATTTAATTTTATTGTGTTAATTTAATATCTATAATCAAGTCTCTTATATTTCCTTTTATTCAATAAATGAAAACATTATCAATGATGTGTCGATTCACCACCTTTTTGGATGGCGAGTTTTCATTTTCCATTACCACATTCAATTATAACAATAAAAACATTATTATGGTTAAATAAGAATTTAATATCCTTATTATAAGTTATATTATGTTATAGAACCAATATATAAACATAATATTAAATAAAATGATATAAGTTCATGATGGTCTTAAAAACTGCCAAAAAAATAGAACATTTTTATCAACATTTTATCTAATGAATCCTCATTATAACATATAACCAAATGATATATGAGACCATTTAAACTTCTATAATTTCATTAATATTAAATAATTTCACTTCTGGAGATGTTATTTCTATTTTACAAGTACTCCCCTATTTATAGTCAAGGGAACCGACCATAAACCATGAAACAAACACTCCCAAAAAGACAAAATTTAACTCTATAACTCATAAAAATGGACATAAAAAACTTAATAAAATTATAATAAATAAAATAAATGTATAATAGGTTATTTATTTAGTAATTAATGAATCCTATTTTATTATTTAGAATATTAAGTTCAAGAGTAGAACACATCTGTATATAAGGTAAACAGATTCTCGAACCCAACTCCCTTTCTTTGGGTTATTCCTCTTTCATGCCAAATTTTAGTGTATATATTATTTAAATTATACTTAAATATAATTTAATTGTTATTCAATTTTATTTTTTTGGATATACATGTTTCCAATATGATTTTATGAAAAATAAAAAGATTTTCCAAAAGAAATATTTTTTCCAAAACACATTTAGACTCTTATTGTGTTGTTTCTTCTTCACTCAAGAATGAAGAATCTTATAAAAATTATGGTTTTAAATCGATCATTTTGGAACCAAATGTTTAATAATGACTTATTAAATCATTAATAAACCCATTACTTTACATGGGTAACTCCATGAATTTTATTGACATATGTTATATGTGGAATTCATTATTATTTAAATATTATGATGTGATGGGTGGGCCTGAAATTGTATAGCCCTACAATGCATTGGGTAATGTGATGTATCTCATGAGATAATGTGAAATATGCATAAAAATGATTTTATATTTTTTCATAATGATTATGTTATGATGATAAATATATGTCATTTATGGACATGATGCTAGCTTTGTTCACAAATATGTGTGGTATTTAACCACTAAGACACAATATTTAATTTTTAGGGATTGCCACATTCTAGTCCTTTATATAATTCTTCATTTCATCATTATGATGATGATCCTATAATTATGTTATGATGATTGTGATTATGATCACTCATGTAATATTGATTCATGTTCTTATTTATCCACTTACTGGGCTTTTACCTCACCCTTTTTTTGATGTACATCCTTAGTTGACTAAATTTACTAAATAGAACATAAGATTTTAAAGGGATAAATACGATGATTTTAAATAAATGTTTATGATTTATTATTGTGTAAGTTATGTATGTGACTAATTTTCCCAATAAAATAAATCTTTAAAACCTAGTTTTGTAATGCTATTATGTTTTTTATTTTAAAATGATGTAATATCCATGTTAGAAAAATTAGGGCCACTATATTTGGTTTTATAAATTTTTTTAGTTAATTTTGGAATTAGGATTAGAGATCATTAGTGAAAACCCTTAGTATGAAACTAAGTATATGTAAGAATCAAAGAATATTTGTTTTTGAAAAATTCTAAACATATGGATCCTACAAGATATGCCTTACAGTTAATTTCACAGAGGAACAAGTTATTTATTAATTACTTGTTGACTTATGTTCCATTCAAACCTTTTCCATTTTTAAAAATAGTGGGAACCGGGAGAAACCATGTTAAAAACCCATGTGAGGGATAATGAAATGACTGCTTGAATGAAATACCTAATGCCTTGGGAGGTAGAGTTTAAAATTTCATGGTGATTCTTACCCAACTGTCTTAGGATATGGACAATAAACCAAACAATGAGGAACTTCCACCTTCACCTACAAGGGAGAAATTGGCTATAAAATATTTTATGCAGAAAAAACCACCAAAATTTAGTGGATCTTTCTATAATATTGTTATAGAATAGTGGGTTAACTCAATGAATCATATATTTTTTATTCTCCAATATTATAAGAAGTATAAGGTGACTCTATCCATGTATAATTTATATGGAGAGGCCGATCAATGGTGGGAGTTTATTAAGAACACCAAGATGAAGGATGAAATTGAAGAGATGGAGTGAGAATACTTTATGAAAATATTTTTTAATAAGTATCCCCTCAAGATCTTCAAACAAATATAGAGAGATAATTCATAGAATTTAAGTAAAAGGAATGTTAATCTATCATAGCTTACAAATCATACTTCACAAGGCTTGCGAGGTACACCTCAGGTATTGTTATCAATAATGACAGAAAAATAAATAGATTCTTTAGTGGTTTAAAACCACAACTTCTAGAGGCACTATCTATACAAGAATTTGAGAGTTATGAAGAAGTGGATCAATGTGCTCTCAAAGTAGATATGGAGTTTAGAGAATGGTCCCATGGTTATTGAGATTAGAAGGGAAGAATGGATTTTCAAGTTGGTGAATCAAATGAAAAATTAATAAAGAGGATCCAACCACCAACATATCAAAAATGTGGGAAGAAACATTATGGTAATTACCTAAAAGGGTTGGGTAAATGATTCAAGTGCCGGAGATAAGGACATCAAGATCATTAATATTGAAGAGACATGAGGAAGATAACCAATATGATAGAGTAAAAGAGAGCCCCACCCACGGTTCAATGATTCAACTATAGGGAGAAAGGGAACTATGAAATTGAGTGTACTAAACCTATACTCCTTTAGGGTAATTAGTGTTAGTAGCCACCAAATAAAAAGGATCATGAGAAATTATATAATATCACTACTTCTAAAGTGGAGTAATAAAATGAAGTCATAAAATGTACACTTCATATTCACTCAAGAATGGAAAAATTCTTATTTGATTTTATTTATAAAAATTCCTTTATATATTGAAAGTTTTATAGAACTATTAAATCAAATCCCCAATACCTTGTAGTATTGAAATCCTCAAAAACACCTAGTGGTGTGATCATTACAACCTAAGTGTTGGAATCTTCTCCCATTGGTGTATGTGGGAATATTGTTCCAACAAATATCATGATACTTTACTTGGTGGAATTTGACGCTATACTAGGCATGGATTTACTCTCATTATATAAAGAACACATCAACTATTAGGAAAATAAAATATCTTTTCAAATTATGAACCATCCCATGATCCTTTACAAATGAAATTAAGACCATGAATCTTCTTTGGATAATCCATCAACAGTGTGGGTGTTAACACCCTCTGAGGAAGCATACCTTGCTCAAATGGTTGAGTCAAAGGAAGTTATCAACCTATAAGAAGTTTCTATTGTGAGGGAATACAATGATGTATTTCCTAAATAGTTACACGAACTTCCCCGAAATTTTGAGGTAGATTTGTTAATAGAACTCATACCCAGAGCTACTCCTATCTTAAAATTATCCTACAAGATGACCTTAATCAAAATAGGGAGTTAAAGAAGTAACTATAAGATAATTTTGAAATGTTGATAATAATCCATAGTGAATTGTCTTGGGGTGTGTTATTTATCTTTTTAAAGAAAAAGGATGGATCAATGTGGCTATGTGTTGATTACTGAGAGCTTAATAAGATCACCATAAATAAAAAGAATCATCTTCCAAGGATTGATAAATTGTTCGATCAACTATGAGGAGACCATTACTTCTCAAATGTGGATCTTCATTCTAGATATCATAAATTGAAGTTGTAGAAAGAATATATTTAGAATACTTCTTTCTGTACAAGTTATGGGCACACTGAGTTTCTATTGATGACCTTCAAACTTACTAATTTCCTTGAAATCTTCATGGATTTGATGAATAGTGTCTTTAGACACTACCTTTCCCAAATTATTTACCAACCATCTATCCAAGTGAAGATTGAAGAGGCACAAAGGGATGATATGAAGTTACAAAAGAAGGTGAATACATGAAAGATACAAGAGTTATACATCGATGATGATAGTGTGATTTGGTTTTGGAACTAGTCTTTGTGTGCCTTCATCACCTTAGATAAAGAATGAGACACTGGATAATGCACATAGATCATATTTATCTATCCATCCTAGATATACCAAGATGTACTGTGATCTTCAAGAACAATTATGGTGGGATAACATGAATAAGGATATTACAAAGTATATCTCAAGGTGCTTGATATGTCAACAAGTTAAATAAGAACGATAGAAGTCCAAGGAGATGATGAAACCATTTCATATACTCATATGGAAATGTGATAATATCACTATAGTATTTGTTACCAGTCTCCTTAAGAAATCCAAAGGAAACAATGCAATAGGGGTTGTGGTGGATTGACCCACCATAACTACCCACTTGATCGCTATTCAGGAAGATCTCTCAATTGAAAAACTTGACAAGATATATGTGACGGATGTGGTGAGGATTCATGGGGTTACAATTTCAATTATCTCTAATCATGATCCAAGTTTCACATATAAATGATTGAGAAGTCTTAAATTTTATTTGAGTACAAAGTTTAATTTCAATATATACTATCACCCCCAAATTGATGGCC